>OZ018321.1:178661312-179012609 GCA_963969495.1 Ceratothoa steindachneri
AGAGAGAGAGAGAGAGAGAGAGAGAGAGAGAGAGAGAGAGAGAGAGAGAGAGAGAGAAGGCGCCTGATGTAAAATCCCTAATTCGCCGATCCAGTTTGCGAGAAAATCCCGTGAAACCATTCTCTTCCCATCTCCCCATTTCCCGCCATTATTTTCCTTCTCCCGGGATAAGGAAAAATAAAGAAGGGGAAAAAAACCGCCGGAGAAATGGCGTTTTCTCAAAAGCCAATATCCCTCTCCTCGTGTTATCATAATTGGCACTCATGACTTAGGTGTCTCCCCTCGTAAGATCTCCCCTTTCCTCTTCCCCCCCTTTAGGCACAAACATATCCATTAGACGCTCAAATCCCCTCTCTCTCCTTTCAACCACTGATGCTACCCTTTAGCACCCTCCCTTCTTTTAACTTGCTGCCTACCAATTGCGTACTATAAAGTATGGTACATCGATGTCAATCCATCGTAAGATGTCTCACCTAAATGTTAAAATATTAAGGACGTTGTTCAAAGAATTAGGTACAAGAACAGTTCACTCCTACCTTTTGATGAGCAATCAGAGCCAACGAGTTAAGGATAGGCGCAACTGTCGTTTCTACAGAACGTGGGAAGGGTCGCTTTCCCTCGCGGGCTGCAAAAGTTAAAGGGCAATGAATCAAGACAAAATAGTGAATAAATCCCTCGTGGGATGCACATCCCCTTTATTCTCTATTTTGTCTCGATTCGTTGCCCTTTCATTTTATGCAAGTTCACTGAGACACAAGTTGCTGCTGGTTAAGTATGCAGCCTACCGTCAAATTTTATGATTCATTTTGCGGTTTTACTCTAGTTTCTAAGTTTGCGGTTTAACGCCTGGTTTGCGATTAAAGGTCTAGTTTTAGGGGTAAGTTTGCGGTATCCGTATATATTGTAGTTAGATTTGCGTCCTAATGTCTAGTTTGGTGATAAATTTGCGCTCGACAGTCTAGTTTTGGGTTCATTTTGCGAGCTTCATCGTTTCTGGTTAACTTTGCGGTTTACCGTAATTTTTTTGTTAGCTTTGAGGTCTACGGAGAAGTTTCTATTTAACTTTGATCTCTTCCATCGTTTCTGGTTAGGTTTGTGGTCTCCTCTAATTTCTGGATAATTGTAGGTTTAGTTAGCAAAAATCTAATCCCATTCACTGTACCTATCCTACATTTAACCAGAACCAGACAGTAGACTCTATGATTAATGTCAGCAGCCACAGGTTAATAGCGAACAATTTCAACTTGCCTGGCTGCGTCTGTGTTTCTGCGTCTGCATGATCGTTTCTCTCCATCGAATAGCCCTTGGGCAGATTCCAATTTTGGCTCTAAATTTACATTCGTAGACTCACTCTACTTTGCTACTTCCATTCGTCGAGTAATCAGAAGCAATTCATGTACACTGCGATAAATCAATTAATCAGCCTGATGGTACGCCCTCAAGAACGGTCCTTGCTACTTCCCTGCCAGGCTCGCAAGAACCTATGTGTGCAGATGCACACGTCCACACACACAGAGTGTAGCAATGAAACTCGAAAATCAGCTCCAGAATAAAGGGATAGTATAGCGCTGTCATCGCCAGTAGACCAGCGATGACTCACGCGTGACTGAGTGTGTGTGTATACGCAGACAGGAGGAAGGAGCAGAGGGTGGATGGGTGGAGAATGCATGCCAACATGAAGTAGGCTGCTCGCTTCTCGCTCCGTTTCCTCCTTTCAACACACTCCACGCAACAAAACATTAGCAAATTGGTGCTACCGCATCCCGCTCCATCTTCGTCCAGGCAAATATCGATGAGGCGATACTCGGCGCACAAGCGCGGCCTCTTCCCTTCGACAAAATGTATGGAAGAAGGGGAGAATGTATAGGTGCGTATAATGTATATGTACCTGTATAAGGAAAAGAGTATGGAGGAATCGATTGCATGGGGTGGGAAGATGGTAAAGTGAGTGTAAGCGTGTGTGAAAAATCTAAATAGGTAACGTGTGTAAGGAAGAAATATAGTGAAATATTAATGGGAAAATTGACATAAGATCGATAAACTAAAAAGGAAAATAGCGTAGCGCCGCGGGAACGAAAATGCAACAATATTGACATAATTTCCCCTCACACAACATTTTCTTCAGACTAGAACCTCCATTAACCCCACTTCACAATCGAGGGGGAAAGAGGAGATACAGTATTTACAAACTTAGGTGGGCTTCGAGGATATAATTGGGTAATTAGGGAATGGAGGGTGTCAAATTGTCCTTTTGGGCGGGGGGAGCTCCCCTCCATCACTCACCCAGATATATGTTTGGCAAAGTTCTGTTAGTACCCTGACAAAGACCTGTAAATATACTTGATAGACAGAGGAAAATGAAAATTAACCACGTGTGTGTGTGTTACGTACACTTAAGAAAAGGTGACTCTTCGAAATGAGTTCTAAGCTGCGAAGAAATAGCATTGGAATACAGTGAATCAGAACCTCCACCCAGCCTTTCATAACATTTCAATCCCGCCCCAAAGAAAATCTGAAAACCTGATGTCAAGTCCATCAGCAGCAATTCTGCCTCTTTCGTTACCCATACTTTTGACAATAGTTGTCCCAAAATGGGAAAATTGTACCCATTAGATGCGGTGGCGACAGAGTTATCTCGGAATTTCCCTTCTTTTTTACCTATTAAAAATTAAAATCGTAGGAATAATTGTCTCGCATCACAACGTTTTGAGAGATAACGAGACAACGATGAGAAATCGGCCAGAGCTTTGCATCCACTAAGTAAACTGATGAAGCTTCGTCTCATCAGGCTTTTAACGACAGAGGAACTCTTCCATGACCTCTATCAAGCCCGGCTGAGAAAGGAGGAGGGTCGATTAAAGGGGGGCAGATAACTTAACCCTAAAACTAACAAATTCAATAGACCTAAGTCACGGGCTCTCAATTATACTAACTTATAACCTTACGACCTTCAAAAATTCCAATAATTCCCGGACTAACCTTGATAGGACTTTGAAAGTTATACCATTCTAAAGAGAATGTAAAAAGACATAGGGGTTTCAAATTCCGCTACAATCGGCCAAATAGTTACGATGAAAATTGCCGAAAGAATTTCATTGAAAAGTAAACTGGTTATCCTCCGACCAAGGGACCGACATAGCAACTTAGTCGCGTGCACACCACTAAAAACGGGTGTAAATAATCATTATTGCTTGCATGCACCTAAAACTGAATAAAAAACAAACAAACAAAACAAACGTCAAAGATATATGAGTAGCAATGGACGGCAACACCACTCAACCCAAGCCACCGCACAACCAAATATTCCAAAACATTTCTTAAATCCCTCAAAAATAATTCCTCAAACTCGATGTCCCAATGCAATGGAAGCCGCCGGCCAGTCATGCCAAGGAATCTGCGTCGATGTGGGAATCGAGCAGGTGGGCGATGAGCGAAAGAGGTACCCGGTTGTAAATGTGTTAAGAAGAAGGATATTGTAGATAATTACACTTTGCGAGACAAAAATTAAAGGGAATACAGTTTGTTTGGGATGGGGGGAATGTAGTGCGAACGGGTTGTAAAGCATGGTAGGGGAGTGCTTCTGAGTGAGGAGTTGTATAAATTTTGAACTCAAGAGTTATGTGGGTGAAGCTGAGACTTGCAGGGGTGAAACTGTATGCAGTTGCAGTGCGTGAACCCTGTACTGATAGAATCGAAGCTGAGAAAGAGATGTTCTAGAATAACTGGTGGCGAGTGGTAGATGGACAAGTGGAGTACAGAATGAGAGATGGCATAACCGGAGCTTTTGGTAGACCAGGACGGAATGAAAATGGAGACGGGGTGGTAGGTTCCTATGCTGAAAGAAATTTGTGCGTAGCAAACACGTTTTTTCTGCAAAATGATGTGAATGAATACACATAGGTTAGGCAAGACTGGGGGAAAATATAAGAGCATGAATGATCTGTTCCTAGTATGAAAGAAAATGCAGCGGGATCATTTGATAATGAAATGTGTGAAATGTATGAGTGTGGGAGCTACATGTCGTGGTCTTATAAGGCCAGGATCCACTACCATCGACTCACGATAGTCCAGCTCCTTCCTCATAACCAGGGACACTGGTAAATGGCCCTCGGGGAACGAAAGGAAACACCCCTCGCATCCTTCAAACCGAGGCTATCATGATGTCGGTCCCGTATAACCGCGAGGAAAACATTGGTCTTCAAATAACAACTACTGGATCACTGTGGAAAGAGTACAATTATAGATAAGAGCACAACTGACAGGGGATTACAACTTGTGACGAAATGGGTAGTCAGGTAAAGCGTTCCAAATTATGAGAGTACAAGTGATGACGGAACAATATTCAGAAATGAGCAAAAAAATTGCATACAAAACCTTAAATGAGCAGAGTACACAATTGGGGACTGTGGCCATCACAATCGCCAGACCTCGAATTAAAATTTATTTGCATGAACTGAAGTTAATGGGACAAAATTCCATCCGAAGTTTGTTCGAACTTTGTCAAAAAAACTATAATAGTCATTTGAGGAATTTCATTAAGCAAAAAAGTTATACTATCGACTCTTAGTTATCAAAATGTGCAAGGTGTGAATACTTTGCGATTGTAAGTTTTCGCCAAAAGCGATATTTATTCCTTTATTTTCTATTAAATTTGTTGAAATTTTGTGGGTGTATCAATGAATACATTTCTCTCAATCTCTTCAAACTTCCTATACTGAAGTTCCTGCAATAATAAGCTCCATCTCATTACTCGGCCATTATGATGTTTAATATTACGGAGGTATGCCAGGGAGTGGTGATCGGTTTCTATAACGAATTCTAAGTACATCTTAAACTTCTGCACACTCTAAATAATAGCTAAAGCTTCCTTTACTTGGATTGCATAATTCCTTTCACGAAGGGCCTACTGGGGTCAGGCAACCTGGGAACTGGAGCAGATGCCAATTTACACTTTAGTTGATGGAAGTGAGCAGTAGCCCTCGAATTCCATATGATGCGGTCTGGGGACTTCTTTTTGAGTAGTTTACTCAACGGGTCGGCCAAAGACGCGAAATTGGGGACAAACCTCCAAAAAAATGAGGCAGACCCCATGAAAGAACGGAGCTGTTTCTTCGTACCCGGGAAGGGCATCTCAACTATCGCCCGGAGCTTGTCTTTTTGGGGCTTAAGTTATTTGTTTCCAAAGTAGAAACCCAGATTTTGGATCTACTCATAGGCTTAAGAGCGCCTGAAGGGAGGCCAAGTGTTGGTCCCAGTCACAAGTGACAACGTAAATTTTCTCAAAATAAAAGGTGACATCATCTAATCCGTCCAAATCTCTGCTCACTATCCGATTATAATCGCTGCAGACTGTCATTAACCCGAAAGGAAGCCGGCGGAACTGCATAATGCCTTTGTCGGTGGGGAAGGCGGCGTATTTCCTTACGCTCTTTTTCAGGGGAACCTGGTAATACGCTTTACATAGGTCGAGCTCACTAATAAATTTTGCCTTTTCGAACAAGTGAAGGTTTTGGTCAATTAAAGGAATCGGTTCCGCATCGAAAACGGTCACGGAATTTAATTTTCGAAAATCTACACACATGCGGTAAGAGTTATTTGGTTTCCGTACCATAACTATTGGGGAACAATAATTTAACGTGGACGGCTAAATGATATTGAGGTTGAGCTGATTGTTAACCTCGGCGTTAAAGACATTTCTCAGATGAATTGGAAGGGGGTAAGGTCTTGAACGAACAGGTTCTTGGGTAGCGAGGGTTATATCAGCTCGAAGTTAATAGCACACCCAGGGGTCTCAGAAATGACATCCTCAAACTTGCTTAAAATAAGCTGCAACTGGCTAGTTTGGTCGGGAGTTAGCCGCTTATTGATATCCAAGCTGGCGGGGGTGAATTGATGGAGCCGGGCAAGACGGGTAGTGAGTAATCCCTATCCTGTTCAACGCACACGGCCTGTACAAGGTTCAGGGTATCCATCGTGTAGTCGTCTTCCAAAGCTGTCTCTTCGTCGGTGGTAACAATGTGGTTGACACACGCGCATCAGTGATATTTTTTTAACATGTTAACGTGGAAAAGCTTCTCTCCTTAGGGGTCTTAATTAAATAATCCACAGGTCCTCGCGCTTCGAGAATTGGGAAGGGGCCTTTCCATTAGCTCAGAAGTTTGCTGCTCTCCGTAGGAAGTAGCAATAGAACCACCTCATCACCGGGCTCAAACTTTCTCTCCTTCGATTTGACATCGAAGTACGTCCGGTACTTTTCTAAGTTAACGTCGGCATTTTGGTATGCTATCTCGGCACACTTTTCTAATTTTCGTCAAAGATCAAAAACATACGCGTAGGAAGATTGAATTTCCTTGTCTAACTTGGCGTTAGAGAATAACTCCTTGAGGATGCTAATGGGACCTCTCACGTTACGTCCGTAGATTAATTTAAAGGAGCAAATCCCAGCCTACGATGAAGAATCTCCCAGAATGCAAATAGTGCCACGGGCAAGAAGCGATGCCACTCAAGGGGCTGTTCAGCACACAACTTCTTTAATATTGACTTCAAGGTCGCATTAAATTTCTCGCAAACTCCATTTACGCAGGGGTGAAAGGGGGGTGGTAAAGAGCGGTTTTACCATCAACAGTTTCCCGACATATTCCATCAATTCAGAAGTAAATTGCCTACCTCGGTCGGACAATACTTCTTTCGGTATGGCTACCCTAGAGAAGATGGAAATTAAGGCTTCGGCACACGTAACACAGTCGATTGTCTTTAAAGGTACGGCTTCGGAGAAACGCGTAGCACAGTCCACAAGAGTAAGGACATAACTATGCCTTTCGCTGGAAGGGGGACGAATGTGGCTGACAAGGTCTATGGCCACTCGGGATAAGATTGGTCCCTTTTGAAGGGGGGCCGGTTTAACACGCCCTTTTGTCGTTGTTTTCTGGCAGATGTCACAGGATTGGCAGTATTCAGAAATGTCAACTGCAGCACTAGGGCAGTAGAAATACCGGAAAATCCTCTAAACAGTCTTATTGTGGCTGAAGTGGCCAGAAGACACACTATCGTGGTCAATTTTTATGACCAGGGGGACATGCGAACGGGGAACACAGAGGGTGTGAGTCTCGTGTTTAACGTCATCCGAGCAAACGCAATATAACAAGCTCTCTTTTACGATATAAGAGACTGTCTTGTTACCGCGGACCGAATCTTGCTCGAGGCTCCGAGATTTTTTCCACAAAGGAAGGAAATTTGGGCACTCCTGTCTTTGAGCGAATTCTTCGCTCATAACGCCGCTAAAATCTGAATCTAAGGGAGTTTCAAGGGCAGCGGGTGTCTGGGATTCCTTCTTTGCCTGGGCTCTCGTGATAACGGGCTGAGCAACAGGGTTAGATGCGACTTGGGGGCATTGTCCTACCAAAACGGAACAGAATTTGATAGGGGCTGACACGACTTCAGCCCATCCTCAAAAGTACTGAAACTCCAGGTAACAGTTTACAATGAAGAAGCGGTTTGCGCGTCCCAGGTAGTCATGGACTACCGCAAACTTTTTGTGGTGTGGGGCCACCGGGGGAAGAAGTTCATTTGATACCATGATACAGGTATACCCGGTATCGCGGCGGACGAGGGTGGAGACTTGGCACCCATTAACGCTTCCGTTTTCGAACTTCAAACTTCCTGGAGAACTCTTGTTGAAGAGGAAATTAGCGTGGTTCCCTGGGGCACTGGGAGACAAGATTGGAGCTGGGGTTTCTGGTCGGGATGGAGAGGAAGTGGGAGCAGCATTCACCTAATGGAGTTGGTGAATGAGGTTACCACGGAGTTGGGAATTTGGGGGCCAATTTGGGCGCGTGTTGCCTTCGACACCACACGCAAAACATACGATTGGCCTACGGAAAAAGGTTGACGCCGGGGGATTAGAGATGAGGGGCTTGACATCACGGGATTCTGATGGAGGAAGACTTCTGGGCTTAAAGGAGCCCGTAACCATGGCGAATTTTGGGGGAGTTCTTCGGAGGGAACCGCGAGTTATTCATTTTATTCCTGAGGGATGAAGTGAGAGGCTTTTTATTTTACTTCGGGTATAGGTTGTGACTCGCTGCATAGATATCTGCTTCTTCTATGCACTTTGAAGGAGCTTCACCGACGATCCTTCACAAATGAGCGGATCTCTGGTGGTAGCGACGCCAGGAACTGATCCCTTAGAACAAAATCTACCAGGGACTCATAATCGTGGGGGGCTTTCGATGCGTCTAACCAAAAATTGAAATTACGGCAAAGAGTATATCCAGAATGACGGAAGGTCATATTTGGTTGGATGCGGGCGTGCGAAATTTGGCTCGGTAGAAGTCAGGCGTCATATTATACGCCACGAGAAGCTCAGATTTGAAGGTGGAGTAATCAACCGTAGCTTCCGAGCGAAGGGATACACATAGGTGTCGGAGCTGGGAGCTAAGGAGGGGAAGAAGCTTAGCGACACCGTCCGTCTCGATGTCCCAATGATTAACTTCAAAAGTTTTCTCGAAGTGAGTGAGAAAAGATCCGAAGTCCTCTCCTTCTTTGAACGTGGGTAGTTTTTAATGAAGGCGGATTGAGGGGCTTCTACACGGGAATTTACTGAACGGGCTTCGAGCCGATCAAGAGTTACTTCCAACTCATATTGACGAATTCTCACGCGCTCTTCGCTCTCTCTGATTTATTTTTGTTCACGTTCAGCTAATTCTCTAATCTCTTTTTGTTCAGCTCTCTCTTTTCTCTCTTTTTCTTGTATATAAGTGACAAGGTCTTTGCTACTTTAACCGAGGGATTCCCCTTGGAGTTTAAATCTCTCGAACGACGACATTTTGTTGGTAACACGGGTGTAAGTTGTCCGAAAGAAAGGGTTTAATGGACCGTTGTAACGGGACAGAGGAGACTTGGGTCACAAATTACTGACACACGGAGGAATATGCTTGTTTAAACGCGGAAGCTTTGCTATCCAAATACTCACAACAATATAATACACGATTAAACAAATAAATAAAAATAAATAATGGAGTCTTCGTGAGATGAGAAGGGCTCAGACTGTACTAATCCATCGGGGATTAAAGAGACCGTGGGAGAAGCTCTGTCTCCTAACAAAATTTTACTATTAAAGGTTCTCGGTCTAAACACACATACAAACACTAAGCGATAAATAAATATGGCAAGGTTGTTTCCTGTTGTGTTTTGTCTTTGCAACTCAAACGGTACTGAGCTTTGAAAATTACAATAAAGTTAAAGGGTTGCCTTTAAAAAAATCTCTCTAAAGACCATTTAAAAACCCTGACACACCTGATCACCAGATTTTATAATAGAGAAATGTATATATATGTATGTCGTTAAATGGTCAGACTATATATATATATATATATATATATATATATATATATATATATATATATATATATATATATATATATATACGTAGGTACTTTTGGGGCTTGGGGCCGAAGTTGGTTGAAGACCGTTAATGAATGAAAACTAGTTATGAGTCCACTGGGGAATGATTTATTATTAATTTTGCGGGGTCCTTTTTAAAACAAATATTTCAGAGTGCAAGTTGGCCAATGATTAACAGGTAGCTGGTACACGTTGGGGTTGCAAAAGAAAGACAATGACAAAAATATATCTTTACTAGCAACAAAAATAATATTTAAATATACACAGATATTGGGTTTTAAAGGGAATGGTCGCACAGACGGAGTTAAATGTCTACGAGATACAGGTGGGATAATTAGGGAACTAAAGTGGTCGATTTCCGGTCGGTGATGAAAAAGGGGGATTTTAAGCCCGGACGACCACACAAAGAGTGGATCGATTGGGTAAGCCAGATTATAGATCAATCTGCAGGCGGCAACGGTTACAATTGCTTACGTGCTCGTTGCAAGGAAGGGCCAGTCGGGTTACCTCATGCTTCAGATGAGGAAGCACACGTAAATGACCTTCGGAGATGGGAATCCTCGTCAGATGTTCGCCGATTGACTATGGCAGTGTTCACGGGTGGGTTTAGCTTCGTCCTCGAATCAAAATCGCCGTTGTTTCCGATCCCGGGGGGATGGGGGCGTCCTTCAGTTCGTTCGCGGTGGTAGGTGGGAAGTCTATTAGTGCTGCTTCCTAAACCAAGTCGAAGGATTATATAGACGCTTGGCGAGGTGGCTTTAGATGGCTTGGTTGCCCCTCCACACACAAGTGCGGTTTGGGGGAAAAGTCGGAGGGGGGGGGGGGAATTGAGATAACGTTGGCGTAGAATGTTCGACGAACTTCGATCTATGACGGAAAGGCAGGAATGTTGGCTGAAAGGCGGTCATGGGAGACGATGAAATCTGTCCCTAAGCAAATATAGCTGGGGTGTGATAAACGGCGTGGGCTGCACCCTTGCCCTGGTTCTGCCGTGCTTTCAAAGCTCCATGCGGTGATCTTCTCTGGACCACGTGGTCGCCCTTTGACCTTATTCTGCTACAATATATATATATATATATATATATATATATATATATATATATATATATATATATATATATATATATATATATATATATAATCCAACGCCGTAATGCTCATTTGATGGGTCTAAAATGGGGGACATACCAGCAAGGAGTAAAAAAAAATCGTCAAAAGGTCCATGGCTGGGGTGTTCCCTCCCCCATCTCCCCTAATTTGCAAAACAAAAGCACCAAAAAATAGACTCTGAGGTGGAAAGGGGAGGGGAAAGTAATAGCACTCCCCCCATTTCCCCTCTTCCCCCCTCCATCGATCTCTGACGTGGCCCCACTTCAAAATTCACCTTTTAATTTAATTCAAACGCAGCCTCGAATTAAATGTCTTCCCTCAGAGCATCCTCCCCCATTACTGCCCCACCCTTCCTCACATTCACTCCCTACATTAATCTCCCACCTTTCTCATCAAGTCCCCCGAAAGAGATTCTCATTTTTACGGGGGATATAACTCCCCCCTCCCCCCCTTGTTACCCCCCCTGCATAGGAGGAGTCAATGCTATGGGGGATAATGGGATCCTTGTCATACACAACAAGGGGGTGGCAGGTGTATTCATGGGCGATCTTGAAGCAGCTAACATCTGAGGGATATCGTACAGGCCCCCACGACGATAAGAGCTACCTTAATTGAGCAGGTTGGGCAGGTTTTGGAGAGTTGCGCACCTTATCCGTTCCTTTGTATCTCATCTTTAGAATCCTCAGGATTTATCCACCATTCACTTCCCCCAACTTCCCCACGATACCGCCCCTCACTTTTTCGCTCAGTAAATAATTGTAATTTTCGTATCCTTTATTTTATTTATTCAAAAAAGCTCTAACCAACGAAGGAAACACACCCAGAGTTTTGATGCTCCGCATAGAAATAGGTGAAGTTAAGTGAAGTTGGAAGTTACACGACCCGAACAACAAGGGCCTAGGCAGCACTGTAGGACACGCAATTCTCCCAAACCTGCTTCTATTTTGTAAATAAAGCAAGTCCTTCCCCGGGGCTCTGTACACAACATTCATGTGTAATCAGTTGGTAACAAAACATGTATCAACAGTCATTATATAGATGACTTTCATAGGTAATAAGTTTTTATCGAGACGGGACGGTATTCACATCCCATCAGTCGTAATATATATCCATTAAACCACATTGAAATAGAAAACGGAATAATTTTTCCTTGCAGTAATATTTTTATTACCTTTTTTCGAAAAAAATCCGTGCAGGGAAGCGATTCGAACCAGGCACACTGACGCAGCGAGCACCGCTTTGATCTCAGTTAAAAGTATGCCGTCAGTACACTACGCTACGCAGAGAACCAAAAAATTATCTGAATAGAATAGCTTTTAAGGAACACCTTCGCCAGCTCGAACGGAGACTATGAAAGAAATAGAAAATTAATTGGGAATTCAAAGAATAAATGAGGAATAGGTAAACGCGTGAGAGATATATACATTTGTATATCTGTTATGCGTTTATCTATTCCTCATTTATTCTTTGAATTCCCAATTAATTTTCTATTTATTTCATAGTCTCCGTTCGAGCTGGCGAAAGTGTTCCTTAAAAGCTATTTTATTCATAGAATTTTTTGATTCTCTGCGTAGCGTAGTGTACTAACGGCATACTTTTAACTGTGATCTATATATATATATACAGTGGGCGCAATAAATATCCGATACATGGTCAAAAGTTTATTTACCATAGTTACACAACAGCAAAGTAATCGAAAATTGAACATCTTATGTATTTTGTATTTTGAATACAAATTCGGTATTAGAATACACAAATAGTAAAGCATTGATATTATATCGACAAAAGTGTTAGATTATCGGCTCAAAAGTATCAAACACACCACAAAATTAGTTTTAAAGCGATAATAAATAGTTCTCGAACATTCCAGAGTGGTTTACGCGACAGGAATGCTGTACAACTTTCTAGAAAAAATAATCTACTTCGTCCACGTGAAACAGCAGACCTCAGTCAGTGTCTGAGGCTTCTTGAATCAACCTTTTCGGGGGTTGAGGATGGTAGCGCTGGCGATGAGCGTCGTGGTCATATAAGTGATGAGCGCTTAATGACACAGGTTCAAATCCAACTTCTTTATTTATTTTCATATAACGGTTAAAATAGTTTGCCCTATCTTTCCATTCTCTACATCTCCCATTTTCCTTCTTAAGCTTTTATTGGTTCACGTAATATCTCCTTAGAGTTTTTGCGGGTTGTGTTACCAATTTCCATTTCCTTGAGCCTTTAAATACATCTATAAATCTATATCTATCTATCTATCTATCTATCTATCTATCTATATATATATATATATATATATATATATATAAGATTCTGGTTGAACAACGGACATATTTCATGAGGAGGAAGCCAGCTTCCGTGATGGTGTAGGCGGGCGTAACATCGACAGGCCTAAAAATATCTCTCCATCTTCATTGAAAGGAGGACGAGGATTAATATACATGATTATTTGACATGTTGACCCTTCAAAATGATGGAACAACCTCACACACCGCAAAAAAAAGTTCATGACTGGTTCCAAGCGAATTTTACAGTTTTTTAGTTTAAAGTGACTTTGGGCTCCCAGTTCGCCATATTTGCACCCCATCTAATTTGGAGAGTTGCCGATGCTGAGGGGAAGGGCTAATCCAAACTCATCAAAGTGTCGAAGCTTTGAAACCCAACGCGTCACTTACCTTCAGGTTATAATACCAAGACTTCGTTTTGTCACCGACCGAAAAGCCGGTCACATTGATTCATTATTTACATCAACTTTTAGCATATAAAACACTGCGCCTTATCGGAGTCGTCTAAAAGACGCTCCCAAATGAGAGCCTGGGAATGGCGATTACCGCAAAAGGACACTCAAGCCAGCGCGAGCGTGGAAAGCCCTCATCCGCTCATGCTTCAGCGGAACGCTCTTAAGGCGAGGCACTCAGGCGTAAGGGAACGAGGTAGATTTGGAAATGGAGGGGGGTGATCCAGAGGGGATGGGGGGCCTTAAGCAGTCGCGCCAGCTTTGATAAGTCTTAATTGATGGAGGGCAAAGGAGATCGTACTATTTACACTCCAAGCTAACCCAAGTTTTAACTTCAAATGCGTCTCGCTTCGTTACTTTTCTCATCGACCCATCCATTGCAGCGGTACACAGACGCACGAGGGAAAATATTCCTCGAAACCAATGCTAAACATTCCTGTCCTACCACGTGCAGGCGAGGTATACTACACATTTCACTGCTCCAATAAGAACTAAAGCTCCAATCTTATATAAAGTACATAGTTGGAATCGTTTCGAAACAAAAAAGAACGCAACTCTCATCGGCCCGATGCGAAAAGCTAGCATTGTCTCAAGGTAAAGAGGACGAACGTGGCATTGTCCAGAAGGGAAACAAAGTGATGTGGTCTTAAAGCAACCATGGTACGATAGGCATCGCACGGAAACAACGACAACAACAAAAAAAACGACGAAGGGATTCAAGCAAAAAAAAAAAAGGTGGCATCGTCTTGTCGTCTTCTTGATGCGAAAAAGACCCAGTTGGGATCAGTCCGAAGCAAAATGGAGGTAGTTAGCATCGACAAAGGCAAAAGGAACGCTAACGACGTCGTCACGGAGCAAGAAAAAAACAAGAAATAAAAGAAGAAGAATCACTACGAAGTAAAAAGGATGCAACGAGCATTGACCTGAAATAAAAAAAAGAGCGCAGTTGAAGACATCTTGAAGAAAAAAGGAAGTGCCATGGATCTGAGGCAAAGAGTGGCATCACTCCGAAAAAAGGAAGCAACTAGCGTCTTCTAGAAATATAAAGAGCGAATTAAGAACACTTAAAGGGGGAAGAAGTATTAACATCATCCTGAAGCAAAAAAGGATGCAAATTACACCACTCTGAGTAAAACGAACGTAACAGTATCGTCTCGAAACATGAATAAAAAATGACAAAAGATACATCATTCCGAAAAAGAAAACGAGCAACTGACATCGTACGGGCAAAAAGAACGCAATTGGTAATGTATGGAAGCAAAAAAGGACATATCTGGCATCACCTCGAAGCAAAAAAAATTAAACACAGGTGAAATCTTACCGACCTAAAACGGATACTACTAAGATGGCTCCTAAATATAACGAGTACAGTTCGCTCGAATCGAAGGAAAAAAAAGATGCAACTGACATCGTTCTGAACTAAAGAGTTGGCACCTTCTGGAAGCAACTGGCACCGTCCCAAGGCAAAGAAGGCGCAATGAGTAAGGTTTTAAAAGAAAGACAACTGGAGTCATCTTGAAGCAAAAAAACTAAACAAATACGCAACTAGCATTGTCTAGAAATAAAAAGGGCGAAGTTTGCAGGAAAAGGGAGGCAAATAGATTTGTCATGAAAAAGAGACACAGCTGAAATTGTCTCGAACAACAGAAAAGGAAAAGAAAAGTGAAATCGTCCCGAAACAAACAAAAACCACTCCATATTTTGTCCTGGAGCAAAGGGAATGCAGCTGATATAGTCTTGAAGCAAACAATTAAACAATGGCCCCCATCTGGCAACTACCACCGAGTGCATAAGTCGCCGTAATTAATTTTCTGCCTAAAGTTAGGCTACATTAAAAAACAAATATCAAATTAAAGAAACAAAACAAAAGCAAGAGGGAGAAAGAAACAAGCTCCGGTGATGCGGGGAGCCCCGTTCCCCGGTGTAGGAGCAGCCAACCAAAACCATAGAGAAAATAGAGGAGGACGCCACCTTCAAGAACTGTAAGACTCTACAAGCATGTGTGCACGAAGCCGTCCCGTCCCGAGTAAGAGGGAAAAGCAGGTAGCGTCCTTGCTCGTCCCGGTACCGGGACAGGTAACGAGGACGAAGATCAACCAGACTGAGACATTTAACAAGAATGTGCCGAACAGTCCGGGGTATAACGAATTCGTCGAGGTAAAGTATAGGGTATCGCTCCATCAAATGGCGGTGCGTCCCGCGAGTGTGCCCAATTCGAAGACCATCAGAAAGCGAGGTGAAGCCGTCGCGTCATTGGAGGGTAGGTACACGCACAAAGCAAAGGTGACTTGTCACGAGCCAACAACGACGACCCTGAAGACTCAGAACGAAATTCCTATTGACTTGCCATGCACACAGGAAGAAGCTACAGGAAGTTCGGATACACACTTCTCACTAAAGCTCATAAGACATAGGCAAACATAGCTTAAAAAACGGACGGATCTTATAGGAGGATGGAAATGAGAAGACTCTCCGATAATCAAGAGACGGGCGCACCACATAACCTACTCCAAGGTTCTGTTTAATCCTCAAAGATAAAAATATGTTCAAGGCCTTTCTTTCCAGTAAAAACTCAGTCTCATCTATCACAACAACTCTCACATTTGCCATTGAGTAATGCAAACCTTTTCCCCCCAAGAAATACAACCAGATACCGTTACAACATCGCCGTTACAAAACGCTCAGATACGCTAGCGTTATTCTTGGAACGCATCGCTGCAATCAGCATTATATTAGAGTTAGCGTCATATGAATAAATTCACTTACAAAGATAGGATAACCAGGTGTATGCGCGTATGCGACAAGGAATTCAATGTTAGGAACGAAAATAGACCAAATATCCGTAGTGCATGCAAATGTAAATATGCTCGGATGCGTTTGAAAACTAATTAAAAAATAACTTAAAGACGAATGAATTTCAAAATGAATATTAATACTAAAACGTGATAAATAATATAATTAAAATTCCTAAAAACTCTAACTAGAAAATCAAATTTAAAATTTAGTGAGACAGGTTTTTGTCGTGTTTTGAGAGTGATAGTGTAAAAATGTAAAATATTAGCTGGTCTCGTGCGATGAAGTGTAAGAACACTTTACTACACATTAATAACCCGTTTCCGATGAGGGGAGACGAAGGCTGGTGAGTGAGTGATTGGGGGCGGGAGATTGAGAAGGGTGAGTGGATATGGATACGGAAGATTGGAATAGTTAAACGAGTGATTGCGTTGCGGAGTGTTGAGAGGGGCGAGTTGGTGAGTGAAATGCAGGAGATTGAGGTGGGTGAGTTGGTGAGTGAGCTGAGGGAGATTGAAGCGGGCAAGTTGTTGAGTCAGGTGCGGAAGATTGACGCGAGCGAGTTGATAAGGGAGATTGAGGCGGGTGAATTGGTAAGTGAGCTGCGGGAGATTGAGGTGAGTGAGTTGCGGGAGATTAAGGCGGGCGAGTTGGTGAGTGAATTGCGGGAGATTGAAACGGGCGAGCGAACGAATGAGTGAGTGAGCTGCGGGAGATTGGGGTGGGCGAGCAAGTGAGTGAGCGAGGTGCGGGAGATTGAGATCGGTGAACGAGTGATTGAGGTGATGATTCGCAATGAAAGATTTCTATAATCACAAACTCGAAAAGAGAGACGACTTTGTTTTGTTCTTTGCTTTAAAGAGGCATTGACAAACTTTTATTTAGAGGGGGGCGGGGATATCTGAAACCGATGGAAACGATTTGGTGAAATAAATTCTATTGTTCGAAATTTTTACTTTCATTTATCCACGTGGGTGAAAAAAACGAACGAAATTTCTTGGTCTCCTGATATATCTATAGATTGAGAAAGTGTGAATGTGTGTGCGAATGGGTGAGTTTCTATGTAACAATGGAGAAGGTTGAGCACCGCGCAGTGATCAAAGTGATCAAATTTTTGACCAAGGAAGGCAAGAATGCAAAAGAGATCCATGAACGCATGGTTGCAGTGTACACCGACACCGCCCCTTCCTATGCAACCATTGCTCGCTGGAATAGGGAGTTCGGCCATGGTCGTGAGTCTCTTGAAGATAACCCCCGTCCAGGAGGCCCGTCAGACGTGACCAACGAGGACAATGTGGCCCGTGTGGAGAGGATGATCCTCGAAAATCGACGGGTGAAGGTCGAAGAAATCGAGCGAGAACTTGGAATATCACATGGAAGTGTTACCAACATCATCAACGACAATTTGGCCATGCCCAAGGTCTCTGCCCGTTGGGTCCCTAGAAACCTCATGCCTCATGATCGACTTCAACGTCGTCAAAGTCCACAAGGCCAGAGTTGCACAAGCTGCCCTGCGCGAGTGCGGATTTGAGGAGCTCAACTATCCTCCCTACAATCCAGATCTGGCCCCTAGCGACTACTTTTTATTCAACCAGCTCAAGGCTGCACTGCGTGGACGCCGGTTTGGGGACGATGAAGATGTCCAGCTCGCCGTCCAGGAGTGGATTGAACAGCAGTCGGGAGATTTCTGGTTGTCGGCAATTCGAAGCCTCAGGGACAAGGGGCGCAAGTGCATTGAAGTCGAGGGTAGTTATAGTGAAAAATAATAAAACACTTTTCCTCATATCTCGTTTCCTTATATCCGAATTGCAAAACTTATTGACCGCCCCTCGTATATATTTATTCTAGGATTAAAAGGTAGATTATATTATATTAATTTAGGCAGTCAGTGCTTTATTCGTCAGCATTGCCCCTAAACCAAATTATTAAGTTTTCTGGATATATATATATATATATATATATATATATATATATATATATATATATATATATATATATATATATATATATATATATATATATATATATATATATAAGTATGGGAAAGCACTCGTGTGTACCATCAAAACTAGATTTCAATGCATGGGTTGGAGAACGAAGACACGATAATTCCTTCCATACACTGTAAAATATTGTGTTAAAATTTGCAGTAATCTACTGTAGTTTTTCCAGTAAAATATCGTTGCGCTGTTTACTGCAATTTACTATAAAAGTGTGGTTTCACGGAAGTATTTGGTGCCCAGTTTCTAAGCTTGGAATTTTGTGTGTTTAACTTTTGTCTGGTAGAAACACGCCAAAGTTTACTATTTACATCTTAACATAATTTTTTTTTTAGAGTTTTATAAAATAATAACACTTTATATTCAACAGCAAACTTCTCTTTAACCTTTCTTTATTTTCATTATTAGCTTCTCCCAGTTAGATCCGAGGTAAGCATCCGACCTTAAATGTTTTAATGTTTACTCTAAAGGTTTGTTAGTAAGTTGCTCCATCTATCCCTAGCATCGTGGAAGGGTTCCCCGAACGGATAATGAAGTGCATATAAAGATAATGACAATCGCTAGTAAGCTCGAAGGCCCCAGGAGACGGTCCACTAATCAGGAATCACAAAACTCGTCGAGGTTACATGTCAGGAGTATGCGTAAAAACCATAATGGGGAGCACGTAGTTCACCTCACTGGTTTATCTGATAGTTAATAATAAAAAGATTCCATCTTACATTTTTGGTAACGAAGAATTTTTTATGTTATCACTCAAAGCAAAAGCACATGACAATGTAGAAGACTATACGCGGAACATGTACGCAGAAGAGGGTAACGGCTCCTGATGAGTCAGCCCTCATGGGCCGCCCGACGTCTGGCTCTCAACACGACTCGACACGACGCGTAAAGGCAGAATCTCGAGGCCAAGTTGTTGCTAGAGTCTTAAACAGAAAAACAAACATCTTACTAGAAGTGATAAGAGCCTAATGAAAATTTCGAATTAGTTTAGTTAGCCTCTAAATTGGATAGATTTTCTTTTAAAATGTATAACTATAATTTAGCAATAACATCAGGACAAAGTTGAGACTTTAATCACATTCGTAGATTAATTAAACAAGCGAAAATATGGCAATATATTCTAGATTAGATTCTAGAGCTTGTTACCGATGTCTGCGCAAGTGTTTGTTTGATTTTCATTTCTGTATATATTTAATTATGACTAATTTCTACAATTTGTTTACAGTAAATTATTAATTCTAAATCTAACTCAGCCCTACCTCTGTATACTAATATGAATTTTAAAATGTATTAGAGTTGGCTAAAAAAAAACTAGGTAACTAACTTTTACTACCTATATAGGTAACTAAAGCTTACCTATGTATATAGGTAAGTATTTAGTTAAAAAAAAAACGTTCACAATAAATCTGGCTAATATTGCACATTCTTGTTGGTGACGTCATCCTCGTGCTCAGTTTCAGCGAAGTTAAGGCATAACGGACCTGTTTAGTCTCCAGATGGAGCCTCTCCCCGCACCGCCCATTTGGGTCGTCTTCCAGACGGCTGCCATACGCTGTAGGTAGATGAGTATGTAGTGCCATTTGTCATTCACAGGGTGGACTGATCCCACGAATGGATAAAGAACTGCACATAAAGATTAGAATGACAATCACGGGTAAGCCCGAAGGCACCAAGGGGCGGTTCTTGTATGGGGGAGGCGAGTCCGGGAAGTATTATATTTGTTTACACAAACCACTCATGGTGGAACCCTTCTTGACCCCAGGGGTCAGGAATGGGGGAAGGGTCTCACCCTTTCCGCGCCGGGGGGATGTGGATATGAGTGACCCTCATAGGGGGCACTAGTAGTCCATCGACAAGGTTCCTGAAGGCGGGAAAGTAAATGACAGCGGTGTTGTAATTTATTGTTTCGCATGGTGATGCTTGTGAGGAACTACTTACCCGCGCGGCGCTGAGTATCAGCGTATTCGCCCAATGGGCAGCCAGTTAATGGCGCCGCTTAATACAGCAAGTTACGGTAAAAATAACAGTAACATACTGTAGAGAAAAATACATTAACAGGGATCTTACTATATTTTTATAGTATATTCCTGTAATTCTTACACTAAGATACTGTTTGGAAAAATAGAGTAGCATGTATTGTTATTGTCAAAAATACAGTAAGTTACTGGTTGCTTAGCTGCCAGTAAAGTGCTGTAACTATTCCATTAAATGTTTTAGTGTCGGTAAACGTATAGCAGACGATCGAAATGGAGGCGGAAACAGTCAAATTCGCAAATAAACTTAAAAAGTTGCACTATCTTTTTGCTTTCTTGAAAGAAAAAGAGAAAAAAGCCCCCAAAAGATCTGTAAATGGTGCCAAATGGAGCATAGAATGAAATCACTTACATACCGTCCAAAAAATAGCGAACATACTAAAAATTTACCTTCTTGAAAATCCTCGTTAAATTTCCATAAAAAAAAACACAGAATATTCTTTGAAATGTGCCTCTAATAATGTCCAAATTTAATTTCCTGGAAGAGCGGAAAACAGGCAACGGCTTCGCCACTTCCCCCTACGGGGGGGGAGCTTGCACTTCACTACTAAGATTAAAATTTAAAATCTAAAAAAAAGCAGCCATGGTTAAATTTGTATAAATTTTCTGAACTTCGCCAATTATAATAATTTTAAAAAGGAACTCTAAACTAAATTTCCCCCCTTTCAAAATATCACGTTGCTAAAATATAGTTATAGAAGAAGATATATAAAAATAAATTTTCTGAACTTCACCATTTGTAAATCTTTGGGTTTTAAAAAATTCACAAAATTTCGATACTTATATTTATTCTGAACTTCACCATTTTGTTTTTTGATATTATAAAAGAATTATTAGAAATAACTTTGATAAAAAAACATAAGTCATAACCAAACTAAGATGAAATTATTATTCAAATACTCCCAAAAATTCCCTTCTTAAATTATAGAGTTAGTGATGATGATGAAAAAAAGTATTTGAAGAAGGGTTGCATCCAAAACTAGATAACGATAAATTACAACTTTTAGTTTACATGCACAAATTCGTAACGTTAATTGTGGCGCATCTGCATGATGTGTATCGGAGCCTTTTATTGATTATTAAATTATAGGATGGAGGGACGAGTTAAGGTCGACAATTCCGTCAGAAAGCAGGTTGTCCAGTGGATGGAGGGAAGTGGTAACACTCTCTGACATGTCGAGGCATTGCAATTGGTCAAAAAATGTGATTTCACATATAATAAAGCTCCATGATGCGACTGGGTCTTGCGATCGATAAAGAAAACGAGTCTCCCTCGAAAAATTAATCTCAGGGAAGATCAGACGATGCAACGAATGTGGATGAAGGGCCGACTTGAAACAGAGGTCGGTATTTCACGCCAAGATACCGAGACCCAGAGCCTGAATGTGTCTCGTCAGAATACCTCACGTCGCTTGAGATAGATGAGGCTTATCGTACGCTCTACTGCTAAGAAAGTAGAAACCACTCATAAGTATGAATAATGGAGCGGCTAGGTTGGCCTTCGCTACTGAGTATGTGTGGGGTGCTGAAAAATGGGAAAGTGTTTTTCATCCAAAATAGCAAATTTAATTTGTTCGGATCGGATTGGAAGCAGCATGTCGGGCGTCAGAGGTGAAAAATTGAATCAAACTCTGCAAGAGAAAGACGGTTGAATTTGGAGCCGCAGTGTTATGGGGTGGGACGTTTTCGCCGTATACAACAATCTGCTTCGAGGAACATGTGATTTCCTCTCTCCGAACATCGGGAGGACGATTCCAGGCCGGACAATTCTCCGTACCACACATCAACGACGGTGGAGTTCTTGGATGCTAAAAATATCGACTTGACGAACGGGACTGCGCAGAACCCTGATTTAGACCGGATAGCAAACCTATGGAATATGATCGGGGAGAATGTTTTGGCTCGGAAACCGACGAATGTTGAGGATCTCTGGCAAAGATGGAAACAAGAACCCAATAAAATCCCGCCAAAATAATGCGAAAAATTGGTGAAGTTCTGCGATTGAAAATGTGTCCAAGTCATTCAGAACAAGGGCCTGTCTGCTTCATATTAAGATTTTGTTTAATTATCATTGAAATAATTATTTTGTTTTTATGCTATGGCTGCATTTCTATTAATTATTCTCTAGTTTTGAACGCATTCCTTCCTCACATACACATTTCTTTTCTGATAACTTGTTTTATTCGATGTTCTACGAAATGGAAAGAGGACGATATCAGAGGCCAATTTCAAAGGATATTCTGTGCAATTTTAATGCAAAGTAAACGAGGATTTTCAAGAAAATGTAGATTTCGGTATTGTGCTCTCTATTGTGCTCTCTAAGTTTGGACGCTCCTCTATAATGGTGATTGTGCACATACATGGGTGTGAATGTGTATTTGTGACTGCGTCCTCTATCAGTGGCGTAAACGCCTCTCAACTTAGCGATATTTGAGGCATTATCCGAGAAGCCCTCCGGTCACCAGAGCCGCCCTCCCTCCCCTTGGAGCAGAGGACAGAGGGGGGATCATGAGGGGGCGGGGGAAACTTTATGGGATTCGGATGCACTTCACCGTAGGTATGCAGCGTATGAACATAAATGTATTATTATTATTACTATTATTACTATTATTATTTTATTATTATTACCATCATCGTTCTTAATATTATTATTATTATTAGATTATTATTATTATTATTATTCCCATCATCATTCTTCTTCTTATTATTATTAGATTATTATTATTATCATTATTATTATTTATTATTACTTTTATTGTTATTATTATTATTATCACACTCAACCTCACCGTTACTCCCAAACACCCTCACTTTCCTCTTCTTTGTACCCCCTCTCAAACAACCTCTGCAAGGGTGCGTCAGGTGTATCATGGGCAACCATGCTGCAATTGACATCTTAAAGAATGTATGCCCTCCCGGCCCCAACCTCCGAGGGGTGCTCTGCGGCTATATATCTTCCACACATTTCTACCTCCCCCCCCCCCTCCTTATTATCTCCCAAACTTTCCAAATCCCTTTCACTCCGTCGCAAACAATAGATCATCATCCGAACACCAAGATAACACCCATCCCTCATCTCGCGCCTCTTTCCCACATTCCCTTCCCCACTCCAACCGTAAAGATGCTAAACAGCCAGGACATCACACATGCCTGCCTCACACCCACACCCATGCCAAACCACTCATTCCTGGCACCTCACGCCCGAACGCTCCTCGCCTTCTAACATAAAAAACCCCTTTCACATCATCCAACAGTTCGCCACAGATTAGATGCCTTACTCATTCCCAAAGAGCTCTTGCTAGCCGAGTGGATACCGCGTTGGTCCGCTAAGGTGGCGGTACCGGGTTTGATCCAGGCAACAGCGGACACAAAACGTCAGCGCACTTAGGGAGATCTGGCTACCGATTGGTGGACGCGCTGTGCTGGGGTGTGTAGATCTTGCACTTCTCATAACACACAACACTGCTTTCTTTCTTCCCCGGTCTTCACAGCGCAACACACACAAACTCTCTGTTCCAAAGAATCCTTCCGATGGGTATCTATATCCACATACCTCTGATGCGGAATAGGTCCCTCTGCCCCGAGGCGACGAAGGCTTCCACCTGAACGCTGTTTGGTATTAAAACATAATTTACTGGCACCTCTACCCCCAAAGAGAACCGGATCCTGGTGCTCTTGGGCTCACCAGTGATTGTCACACTGATCTTTATGTCTATTTCATTATCCGGTCGGGATCCACCTGGATCAAGGGAGGAAGGGGATCCACTACTACTACTCATTACAAATCCAAGCCATAACCAACGATGGAACATCAGACCGAAAATTTGGGAAAATAACGTCAAAAAATGTAAAGTTAGGGTAAGTGAAATTATGTGAAAGGTGGAGCACTTTAGGGATACGCAACTCTCCTTAAGGCAGGCAAGTCATCTTCAGGAAAGAATACCTCCCATACCACAATAAGGGTGTAAGGGAAGCGTCCCCTCAAGTCGAATCATCGACACCAATTGACTGATCAATTTAAGGCAGAGGGGAAAAGTGGACATGGAATCCCTTGCAAAACATTACACCCCCTCCCTCCATTTTCCCCTCGAGCGCTACCAAAAACCCCTAGGGAAACAAAGGGGGCGCTGGGGGCCTTCTGAGTGTGATTGGGAGTTGTCAGCTATCTCGTACAAAGGGGGGAAATGAGTCCCACCGGGGAAAACGACATGCGAGGGGAAATGATGAGGGGAATCTGGAAAAATAAATCTGTCCCTCGACCAAAATTGATTAGGATTCATTGAATTTGACTGAACAAGAGACGAAATTGATTTGCATTCAGAAAAATCGATTTAATAAGAGGCAAAAATCTCTGAAGAAGAGTAAACAATTATTTGAATTTCAGTCGAGTCGACTAAAGACGGAATTTATATGGATTCAGTCGAGTCGACTAAAGACGGAATTTATATGGATTCAGTCGAGTCGACTAAAGACGGAATTTATATGGATTCAGTCGAGTCGACTGAGAGGGCAAAAATTATATCGAATAAAACGAATCGGTTGAGTGGCCAGATTTATTTGCATTCAGTCGAATCTATTAAGAGGCAAGATTTATTTGAATCCAGTCGAAATGACTGAACAAGAAACAACGAATTAAAAGCACAGTAGCAACGAGCAGAAATTGAGGGGATATATGTAAAAAAAAAATGTGTGAAAGATGTATAGCCGGAGAGGCAAAGTGCGGGTGTTGGGGTGGGAACACATCATCTGACAACCTCTTACGGGTGGGGGGGCGAGTAGTAGGAAAAAAAGGGTGGAAAGCATTCAGGCAGGTTACCCCCCCCCCCAACCGGAGCCAAGAGGGAGGGTTGGACATATTCCCAACCTCCCTTGCTCGTGGGCCCGACCAACAATGAATGGACGAAAACTGGTTGGAGACTAGCCTGCGAAATTATAGGAGCGGGTCAAGAAAATAGGCGAGAAGAAGCGTGTTAAGAAAGTGGGAAAAAGTATAATAGAAATGTTTAGAACAAATTAAACACGGGTAGTCTCAATCTAGTGCGAGACTGCCAGGGGCACTGGGGCCAGGATGCCATGACATTCCTCCCCACACCAGGTGTAACAGTGAACACGAGGTGACCCTCCCCCACCCTCTACGTCTTTTGAAGAAGCAAAAATGATTTGCATTTAGTTAATTCAACTGAAACAGAGGCAAAATAAATTTGGATTTAGTGAAGAAGAGGCAAGGTTTATTTTAATCCAGGCGAGAAGAGGCACGATTTAGCTTAGATTCCGCCATTTCGAGAGAAGAATAAGAAAAGTGAGGCGATAATTAATAGGGAAAGTGTGCGATCCAGTCGCGACGATTCCGCCTCACCGGCTGGAATTGGTCTTCAAAGAATGATCAAAGAAAATGGAACCAAAGTCGTCGGATGCATTTCACCACCTATTTTCCACCTCGAGAATAAGTTTCAAAGTTCGAACTTGAATCAAGTAGAAGATACCGAAAGAGAGAATGAAAGAGTGAGAGAGTAAATGAGAGAGAGAGAGAGAGAGAGAGAGAGAGAGAGAGAGAGAGAGAGAGAGAGAGAGAGAGGTGCCCAACCTTGTAAATTCGAATTTCCTACTAAACTTAAGAATCCATTACACCGCAATGACCCTAATCCACTACACCCTCAGACTAAATACCTCACCAAACTCCATTCCGCCGTAGAGTCATCAAATTGCACTCTTTGCACACAAGCCAATATCCATTGTAATCCAACCACACCCTCTCACTCTAGCACACCACTATCTCATTAAACTCTACTCCACTTCACCACCTCACCGAAGTATACAATACCACTGGACCAACTACATTCCACCCATGCACCAAACACAACCACATCCTCTCACCACCTAATCAAACTTGGCTTTACCACCACACAAGCTACACTCCACCATCATACCAAACTACTCCAGTATTACAACTAAACACAACCCTATCACTTCACCATTCTCCACCTCACCAATATACCAAATTCCATTCCACAATCAATGCAACTCAATTCCACTACAAACTCCACTCCACCACCACATCACGGCTTCACTCTACAGCACACTCAATTTTAGCATCACAGCAGTTTCTCTCCACTACCACGCTACATTCTACAATCACATCAAAATCCAGTTTTCTCAGCATCACATCAGGTTACCAAGTTCCGTTCCAATCCAATAATACACCCACTAAAATCAACTCCTCTACCGCCCCCTAAATCCACTCCACCTAGCAACCACAATAAACTCCACTTAAATGCACTGCCTATTCAAAGTGCAATACACCAGACCATATCAACGAACTCATCTCCATTCCACTAACACACCAAGCTCCATTCCAAACAACTCACACATCAAACTCCGCTCCATTGCACCAAGATCCACACCATTCAACTAACACATTAAACTACTCCATTCCACAAACACGCCAAACTCTACTCCATTCAACTAACACATCAAACTCCACTCCATTCCACAAACACACCAAACTCCACTCTATTTAACTGACATATCAAACTCCACTCCATTCCACAAACACTAAACTCCACTCTATTCAACTAACACATCAAACTACTCTCCATTCCACTAACATACCAAGCTCCACTCCATTCCACAAACACGCCAAACTCCACCCCTCCCTCGGGCTCGGGGATTTAGTGGAAGCGTGACGTTGCAGTCCCCTCTGCCCCTGCCGTGGACCGTTCTCGAGTCCCCTGGTCATAAACCGTCATTACGAGGGCCTCCCCTGCTTCGCCGTCGCCTCCTAGGCCTATCTGGCACTGATTAATGGCGAGTGCCACTCGTCAAACGAGCCTCAGGATCACAAATTCAGGCACCCATGAGGGTCAAATGACGCGTGTCCCTCGTTTCCCCTCGTCAGCGAACCGAATCTTACAAATCTCACTATCCTCGAAGCCTACACATCTTCCTCTGTCCTCTGAAGCTTACAAAACACCCTGTCCTCGAAGCCTACATAACTTCCTCTGGACTCTGAAGCTTACAAAACACCCTGTCCCCGAAGACTACAAATCTTTATCTGGTCCCCGAAATTTACAAATTTCCCTGTCCTCGAAGATTACAGATCTTCCTCTGGTGCCCCTTGTTCACAAATCTCACTATCCCTGAAGCCTACACATCTTCCTCTGGCCTCTGAAGCTTGCAAAACACAGTCCTCGAAGCCTACATATTTTCCTCTGGTCCCCGAAGCTTACAAATCTCCCTGTCCTCGAAGCCTACACATCTTCATCTGGCATCTGAAGCCTACAAAACACCATGTCTTCGAAGCTTATAGATCTTCCTCTGGTCCCCGAAGCTTACAAATCCCCCCCCTTCCTCGAAGCCTACCGATCTTCCTCTGGCCACCGAAGCTTACAAACCCCGCTATGCTCGAAGCCTACCCCTTCTTCACCTGACTGGGGCTACTTGTAACTTGCTTCGTCTTTAAACCTACCAATAGGAATTGAGCTCCCCTCGATGAGGTCTTTGTTCTTCTTGTTCCTACGGGCCTACCTCTTAGCATCGCCCTTTTTAACTTCTCTCTCCCCCCCCCTGTATCAGTCATTCCGTGTACTCAGACCTTCTTTTTTCCCTCGCGTAACTTCACCGCTTATACAAGACCTTAAAAAAAAACATTCGAACGAAGATGCCCTCGTTAGTTTTTGGGGGGATTTTTTTTTAATAGCAAAACTTATCGTGTTGATAAATGAATAAAATTGACGCTGTAACACAAATATATTTTATTTACTTGATACTAGAAAGCGAAAACCAACGAGGGAACCACATTGATCCCGTTAAACATCCTATGCCATTGACAAGATGGGGGCGGTGCGCATCATCGGTACCCAGTCCCTCCCACTCTCTTTAGCACGCAAAAGGAAACCCATTATTTTGTCCACGACCAAGGTCCTTCACAGCGATGGGGTGGGGGAGGTGCAGTAACGTCTCGCCCAGGGATGGGTGGGCAGTAGGCCCCAAGCACGGCCCCCCCGCTTTCACATTTATCATACATATTCTCATCCACTTCGTCCTTTGTCAGTCTTTTCTCTCTCACACCACACTCATTTACATTATCAATTAGGCGGTGGCGCTCTTTTTAACACTCACTCTTGTGTCTTCACAGGTCTATTTCCAGCCATTCCTCTGACATATCATACAACCTCAACCATACCATAAACACCTCTTACCCGGGGGTTCTTCTCTATCTCCATTTCGCACACCAAGCGACCCTCTCAACGTGTCCATTCTCACTGCTATCACTACAGACTTTCCTTCTCCTTCCAAGCCATAATCCCTCTCCCATACACCATTGTCGGAATACTCTCATACAATTTCCCCTCCCATTTCGCACTCAAACCCTTAGCATTCACAACCATCATTCTATCATTCTGTGCGTTAGTATTTCAGGATCAACGCAACAGGAATTTTCCCACCTAGGTGGCTGGTCGTTATGGCAACGGGGGCTAAAGAAGACACAGGCGAGCGTCGGTGCTGTTAAAATTCTCGCTCACAGACTTCAACGCAGCTTCCCTCGAGTGTCTCGTACGAGCCCTGCGCCAGAACTGTCTTCTGCAGTCTCGATAAACCTTTAAGTCTGAGTAGTAGTAATAGTAGTAGTAACTTACGAGTGTCACAACGCCGCGAATTAAAGAGACCCGATATTTAAACCTTCCTGTTGTTGGAGTCCACCCAAATATTTGTGTACACACACAAATTCTCATTCCTCTTGTGTATGACAACATCTCGTTCCCATCAAGTCGTAATTAGTAACATTACGAGCCTTAATACTTCAGGCGGGGTGTAAGGGGGAGGGGGTACAAGGTGCTGATCTCCCATCATTATCCCCCCACCCTTCCACCACCGGGATGCAGTGGCTGACGAAACCCATTAAAAGCAGTTGTCATGGAAACGACTCCCAAGCTGTGATAACAAAAAGTGATCTAAAAAAATCCTTAACCTCATCCCTGTGAGCTCGTTCGTTACTCTGTCCTGAACCCTTTTGGGAGAGCGTAGCCAAGACCCCTTCCTGCACCCCTTTCCGAGGAAATTCCCCCTTGACCCATAAGGATACGTAAAGTACGTAATCCTTAAAGGCTCAGCGTCCGAAAATCGAATTTTGAAGGCGAACGAAAACATGCACAAACTCACCCATGCTTCCCATAAACTCGCGCATAGTCAGCCACACACAGCCACACACAACACACATACACCCAAGCTTGTGTTTACATTCCATCAGAGTTTCATTTCGGGTGACTTAATTTCTTCAAAGTTCCCTTCCTCCAATTGCGGCCCCGCGCCATTCAACAAGGGCAGATGCGATCAAGTAAACGTGAAAAGGGGAGAGGCATAGATGAAGGGCGATCTTCCATCACCACCTCCTTCAAGGAATGCGCCCTAAGTAGTCTCCTCTTTAGACTATTCGGGTACGTACTTTTCACTTCCACCTCGCCAACCACTTTCAGCGGGAGCCTCTTACAAAAACTCTCTATCCCCTCGTTGGTTTTTATTTAAATAAATAGATCTAAATCCATAAATTATGCTAAATCTGCCGAGAGAAATCGACAGTCACCAACCAAGGCAACAGCGGCAGGACTCGCAGGTGAGAACGAGATCCCGCTCAATCTAAATTGTTGGGGCAAGTGAGGCATCAAAATGCTTAGGAGTATTTGGGTCAGAGTTCAGGGGCTTGAAAACAAGCAAGAGGGAGAGGGGGGGGAATATCCAGGGGACTCAAAAGTACCACTTGAAACCCTTTAAAGAGAGGCAAACATACAGATAGACAAACAAGCAAGCAGAGAGAGATAGAATGAGAAAGAAATAGACACCGATACAAATACACAAATAAACATATAGAGAAACAGATAGACAGCCAAAAGAGAGACAAACGCAGGCATAGCTGCAGAAACAAATGGACAAACACACCGAGAGAAAAACAAACAAAGAAAGAGAGGTAGATATAAAAATATGGGCAGATAGAAACATAGAGAGGGGGGAGGATAGATAAAAAGGATAAATAAAATAGAAAAAAGGCAGATCTGAAAGATAAAGGCGAGACAGAACAGAAGTCTCACCCCGAGACTCCCAAATCGCTATCTCTGAGAGATAGCGATTTCTCTGGCCCTTTAAATTCCGACTTTTACAGGGCTCCCAATGTAGCCGCTCGGGACACAAGGGACATCGTTGTAGCAGCTCTTGACCGCATCAAGACGGTTTGGAAGCAAATGGTTAAGAATCTGTGCGAATTGGTTCCTAGAGGTATCGGTTTGTTATTACAGTCTCCTTTTTAATTGTATCCTAGGTTAACTGTAGGTCAGTGACAGAGACACTAGACGAGGGGTGAGCGAATCAGTGGTAAAAAGCGGTACCAAATCAACTTCTGATCTATCCTACGACTTAGCCATTCCTGGCGCATATTACCAAGTCTCGTATATTTAAACTCAATAATTTGCGCACTTTTATCCACAACGTTCTTGTATCACAAGTACATTCCACATTTTGGCCACTGCCATCTTTTTCATTCCACCGATTAAATCACTACTTGTCTCGCATCAGGGGGTTGCCAATGGATCCGAGTTAAACCTATCATTACACTAGCCAACAAATTTTAACTTTGTCTCTGCTACTTGAGTAAATATTGTTGTAACTAAATAATATTGGTGAGTTGATTCCAAATCTGTGCTCAGATTTGTCCTAGCACGTAAGGTTCCTGTGGTATGCAACTAGGATATATGGCTCACTTTGTCACCTTGGATCAATTAATGAAATAATTATTACGAGTTTGAAAAGAATGAGACGTTTCTGGGCAAAGGTTTGGAATTGGGGCTCCTTTTCGGCCTTATGTACGTCCTTTTGCAGACCCAGACAAGATATGTATTACATATAAAAGAGGTAGTATTCACCTAACTATAAATTTATTCAAAAATGTTTGAGACTCTTGCTCTTGCGCTTGTACGTGGATATAGGATCCTCCCGTTATAGGAACCAGCAGTAGTGACCCATCATGTTTTCGTTGAGGCGGCCTTGATACCTGCTTTCCATCATTGCGATATCTCAGGGGAACCTTTCCCCATGTTTGTCACTAATACGAGGGGCGGTCAATAAGTTTTGCGAATCAGTAGGGCAAAACAGAGGAAGGGAGATGGCTGTTCGTGGGGATGTTAGGACAAGTTATGACACGTCAAGACCTGCAACCACACGCACCTGCCTTGTCTATTTAAGAAGCAGTAGCTGATCGCAGATCGTCAGTCACAAATTTTTCAACAGTGGAGAAGGTTGAGCACCGCGCAGTGATCAAATTTTTGACCAAGGAAGGCAAGAATGCAAAAGAGATCCATGAACGCATGGTTGCAGTGTACACCGACACCGCCCCTTCCTATGCAACCATTGCTCGCTGGAATAGGAAGTTCCGCCATGGTTGTGAGTCTCTTGAAGATGACCCCTGTCCAGGACGCCCGTCAGACGTAACCAACGAGGACAATGTGGCCCGTGTGGAGAGGATGATCCTCGAAAATAGACGGGTGAAGGTCGAAGAAATCGAGCGAGAACTTGGAATATCACATGGAAGTGTTATGAACATCATCCACGACAATTTGGACATGAGTAAGGTCACTGCCCGTTGGGTCCCTAGAAACCTCACGAAACCTCACGCCCCATGATTGACTTCAACGTCGTCAAAGTCCACAAGGCCAGAGTTGCACAAGAAGCCCTGCGCGAGTGCGGATTCGAGGAGCTCAACCGTCCCCCCTACAGTCCAGATCTAGCCCCCAGGGACTACTTTTTATTCCGCCAGCTCAAGGCTGCACTGCGTGGATGCTGGTTTGAGGAAGATGAAGATGTCCAGCTCGCCGTCCAGGAGTGAATTGAGCAGCAGTCGGGAGATTTCTGGTTGTCGGCAATTCGAAGCCTCAGGGACAAGTGGCGCAAGTGCATTGAAGTCGAGGGTAGTTATAGTGAAAAATAATAAAACACTTTTCTTCATATCTCGTTTCCTTATATTCGTATTGCAAAACTTATTGACCGCCCCTCGTATCACCCATATTGGATGGAAAGAAATCTAGATGCGAATGCAAGAAATGCATCTTAAGAGACATCCGGTACCCCATTCTTTGATAGGCCTTTAGCATGTTGTCCACTAGTTCTTCATAGTTTTCAGCCCTATGATTACCAAGGAAGTTCTGCACTACATGGACAAATGAATTCCATGCTGCTAACTCAAGTGGAGTTAGTTTATTTCTGAACTCCCTGTCACGTATCAATTCTCTGATCTCCGGCCCTACCAAAATGCCAGCTTTAAGTTTAGCATCGGTTTTCTTTGCACCAAATTTCTCTTTGAGATACTGGAATGCATCAGAATCATGGGCCATTGCTTTAACAAAATTCGTGATAAGGCCAAGTTTGATATGAAGTGGTGGAAGGTAGATCTTCTGCGGATGTACCAAAGGCATGTGCTTCACATTGTATCTGCCAACTCTGAGTTCTTCTCTTTCGAGCCACTTTTTGACAATATAATGATTTCTTTCGTCACGGCTGTTCCAGAGGCATAAGAAGCACATATTCTTTGTATATCCTAGCTGCAGTCCAAGAAGTAAAGAAATTACCTTTAGATCACCACAGATATCCCACTTATAATGCAAGTAATGAACACATTCCAAAGTAAATTTCCTTGAGTCATATGTCTCTATCATCCCAACAATAAGTGCGACAGGTTTGAAAGTTTTTTGTTACCATTGTGTAGCAACACAGCTTTGAGGCTAGCAGTGCTTGCATGGATGAATAGTCTCCATTCATCATGTAAATGCTCGTTTTCTAGCTGATTCATAAGGCCATTAACATCAGTACAGAAACAAGCACCATCTTCTTCTTTATAGAAGGCAGCTAAGGCCTCATGGCGTTTACGGAAAGTAGATATTTTTGCACCGTCCTCTAGAAGATTCCATTGCTGTAGTCTGGAGCCCAACAGTTCTGCGTTCTACTTTGACAATGACAAATCCCTCACTAAATCATTCAATCTTTCTGGATTTATATACTGGCTCTTCTTTTCATTAGAATCATCCTCATACATTTCATCGTCATTGTTATCCTCCTCTTGAGGCGATGAATCATCTTCTTTAACTGCACTAGCTGATGGAGGAACTGGGATTGGCATCTCCATATCATGGGGGGCTGGTTTTATAGTTGATTTACAATCTGGATATACAATTTTTGACTTGTTCTTATTTGAGAATCCCAAAATGTTTGCCATACAATAGTAGCAATCAAAAACATCATTTGTTGTCTCACGCCACACCATTGTTACAGCAAAAGGCATACCCTTCCGTTTGCCATTTAACCACTGTGTGAGCCCCGTATAACACACAGTACAGGATTTGTCAGGTGCACAGGGCTTGTCTTGGTCACCAACTTTACAACCAAAGTAATAATTATATGCAGTTTTCACTCTTTTAGCTAAATATTTTCCGCTGGTTGCTTGGAGTATATCTTGCACAGATATAACAAAAGTTGTCTGGGCTATTTGTACATCCTCGCCGATTCATGTTTTCAACTTAGTTTGTATATATTCTGTTATATACTTTTGTACAATCTTATTTCATTTACAAATTAATTGAGGGATAAATCTGAAAGAAAAATGCAATTAATTACTATATGTAAATACCGTTTCAACACAACTACTATAATAGCTAAATTTGACAACGTGATAAAGCAGGAGTGTAATGCAGGAACCAAGCACACACAACACATCCTCTCACTACGGTAGCCGAAGTAACACTGCCCATATGCGTAACTAAAGAGTATGTGTGTAACTCAGGAACCTTACGTGCTAGAACAATTCTGATTACAGATTCGGAATCAGCATACTAGATTTAGTATAAATCACAAGCTAATACCCAAATACAAAATCATTGTTGACTAGTGTTATGGGTTTGATTTCGCGTCGATTCGAAGTCTTATGGATTGGATTCATTTGAAACCCATTTTCCCATTGAAAAATCCGTCTGGAGGCTCTCAAGGAGGTCTGTACGGCATCGTTGGCTGGGTTCAAATTGGTTTGTTTATCGAGTTCACTCAGGTTGTAGTGCCTGGCGATACGGTGTGTCCGAAAGATGCCCAGAAGGGATTTATTGAGCCGGGAGACAGTGGCTAGCATAAAAGTGAGGGTGTAGAGGTAGTGTATAAAAGGCAGTAGTGAATTAACCACTATGAAAAAAAGCTTTTATAAGCAATGGGACGGAAAGGTATATTTAGATGAAATGTCTGGCGGTACGTCGCAACCAATCGGTTGCAAAGTGGATTAACAAAGTGAGTTTGCCTCTTCAGAGCTTCCACAAAAGCGATTTTTAGCTCCGGAATTTAATTTGTTCCTTTAGATTAATTAGTTAAATCGAGAAAAAAATAGGGGTCTGAAGAGAGTGAAAGAGTGTTTTTGGTTGTTGATTTTTGAATTGTGTTTTGACGTTTTAATCAGAGATACTTACAAACAGTATTCTCGTAATTAAGTTTAAAATGAAAAGAAAACTTCACTTGCCCTTCCCGAGGATGCCTTAGTAATACTTTACAGTGACTTGATTTGAATCACAAGGACAAATAAAACAAACCTAAGGGAGAAAAAAATGGAGGATTTCTACTGAGACCAGGAAAAAAGGTGGGGCTCAGGAAGTTAGAAGTTTCTGCTGCAAGAGATGTTGACTGTACGTCTGAACGAGATATCTGTGACTAAATATTTTTAGTCGACCGAGGCAGTGGGCACAAAATGCAAGCGGGGGAGGCGTCCCCCAAGGCTCCTTTCAAGAAGGGGTCTTCCAGGTGCACCCGAATATTAATTCCCAGGACAAGGTGTGATAGAAACCATTTCCTGTGCTAGAGGCTTAATGACATGGTAGAACGGCCTGCAAAAAGGTACACACAGCTCCAGGTGATATGAAAAAAACACACGTTTATTAAGGAGGACAATTTGAACAACGTGATGTATTTATAATTAGGGAATTGCATCATTAAAGTCGAATAACAAATATAATTTCTTTAAATATCCAAAATATGAATTATCTGTGTGTAACATCGCGGCACACAGGGAGACCCGTTACAAGTTTTAGGGGGCGAGCACCTTCGGTTAAGAAGCCATGTTCTAAAACGAATAAGATGTTTTCTGTACATGTTCATTTATACCCCTTTTGAATAAATCAGATATAGCTATTGAATAAATCAAATAAACCACTTAAGTAAATTGGATATACCCCTTGAATAAATCAGATAAGCCCCTTAAATAAATTAGATACACACCTCGAATAAATCAGATATACCTCTTGAATAAACCAGATAAAATCATTGAATAAATCAGATATACCTCTTGAATAAACCAGATAAAATCGTTGAATGAATCACATATACCTCTTGAATAAACCAGATAAAATTGTTGAATAAATCAGATATACCCCTTGAATAAATCAGATGTACCCCTTGAATAAATCAGATATACTCCTTGAGTAAATCAGATATACCTCTTGAATAAACCAGATAAACCCTTTGAATAAATCAGATATACTCCTTGAATAAATGCGTTAAACACTTTGAATATAACGATGCTACCATGACATCAAGCTCCTTCTCAAATAGGTTTGGCGAAATGAAGCCGACCAAACTCTTGGTTTGTAGATTCGGGGGAAAATGTGTACATTTTCCTCTCTAGAATTCAATTTTCCCCTCGATTACCAATGAAAAAGGGGCTCGGGCCGTGGCCATAACTTTTCCCGTGGATTTCGACATCACTTCAACCAGCGATGGCGAAAGTCTTCGTGCCCCCCAGGGTGGGGTGTGGATAAGAGGACTCATAGTGGGCACTAATACTCCAACGGAACAGAGGAGAGTGGCTATGGTGTGCTGAGAAGGCGGCCACGGAAATGATAGCGGTGTTGCGATTATCTATGCGCATGGTGATGCGTGTGAAGCTACTAAGACACGCGGGGTGAGAATCAGGGTATCCCCCAGTGGGCAGCCAGTTCATGGCGACGCTCGCTGAGCTTAAACCCCCGGCCTTGACCTCAGAAATCCAACACCGGATCCACTAAGCGAAGGATCCAGGTGTAAAGGATGGGATAGTTGGTATCCATGACAACCAAAAATATGGTTACTTTTGTATGGAATTGATCTGGTCGTTGTCTGGTAATTAATTGCTTTGAAAGTGCCGAGTGGCCGGGGAGTGTAAGGATGTTGTGAAGGTACCGTTGTGTGAGGCGGGAAAGGGAGATGAGCGAATGCAGGAATTACATGGGAATGAGTCAAATTGTTGATGGCAAAGAGTAGTGTGATGGTGTAAAAGAGAATAATAAAATGGACACTATGAAAGTGATAAAACTAGAGAAAGCGAAAATGTGTAGGAGTATAGCCTCAGATCCTCCTACAGGCATTGAGACTGAGAGGGCAGACTGTCCGTGTTGGGGTAGGGAGGGGCACACAAACCTTCAGATATCATCTAACATCCCCTTGTGGGTAGTAAAAAGATAGATGAGAAAACGAAAGATGGCTGCGGTAGGATAAAATGTGGGAAGAACGTAGACATCATGTAAAACCCACCACTTCAACAAGAGCCAAGAGGGTGGGGGCGAACCAACCCCCGGCTCCAGGATCCGACTAGAGCTGAATGGACGAAAGCCGGTCGACGACCAGCCTGCGAAGTCAGTCGCAGACCAAGAAACCGCGAAAGGGGCAAAATGAAAATGCCCACATGGAATAATACCCAGGTGAGCTCAATCTAGTTTAAGGCTGTCGGGAGTACTGGGGCCGGAGGTTGTGCGCTTCTCCAGATACCAGATGTAACAGTCTCCCGGGCCCCCGCTTCCTCGCGGGGATAAGGGTTAGTGGAGTGTTGTGGCTGAAGGTAAGAAGAATGAGATAGGAGGTGTAAGGGATATTTAGAGTTTCTCGATCTTGAGAAGGGGAATACGAGAGTGTGTTTATACGGACGCGTTCTACCAGGTTCACAGAATGCATGGGAGGCGGGGGGGGGGGTTAAAACGTTGGAATGTGTGAAAAGTTTATGTATTGGAAGTTGTGCGGTAGATCGGGATAGTCAAAGGGAGTTTCTTATATGTGCGTTGTTAGGTAGATACGCCACGGATCCTTTTTCAATCGGGGATGAGATCCTCCGCCGGGTAATGAAATTTGCATAAAGATCAGAATGGCAATCACATACAATCTCCAGGGAACCAAGAAACGGTCCTCGTAGAAGGGATCGGAATAGTGCTGTGTTCTGCCACCGACCAGCGAATTCTTTGTGACCCTCAAGGGCGGGCCACCACGTTCCGAATCCGTGGAGTGTGAACTTGGAACGCCACTTCGGCAGATTCCGAGACGGAAGAGTGATATGTTGTGTGCGCGAAGAGGGTGAGGGTAAGATATCGATGTTGTGGTTGTCTGTCTGTTATAATACAACATAACATAATTCAACGGATGACAAGAGCCACAAGGACCTATCAGAGATCATTCGAGTCACCACACCACTCTGTTGGTGAAAAAATACTTTCTCACTTCCAACCTACACCTCCGTTTTTTAAAATTTTCAAGTGGTGGCCCCTACTCCTATTACTACCTTCCAACTCAAAGAACTTACTAAAATCCAACTTATCTATCCCAAAACAAATTTTAAAAAGCTCAATCATATTTCCCCTCACACACCTTCTTTCACATGAGAACATATTTACCACCCTCAACCTATCTACATATTCAAGGTGTTTAAGGCAAGGTATCATCTTTGTTGCCTTCCTTTGCAATGAATCTAGCAGGTTAATTTCATGTCTAAAGAGTGGGGACCATGCTCAATAGGTACTCTAAATGTGGCATAAAATATGAGTTATCTAGTTTAAAGATAACCTCTTAATGAAGCCCAACACTATATATGCTTTTGTATGCCTCAATTCACTGCTTAGAAAACCTCAATGACGTCTGAACGGCCCTGGTGGCTTTTTCTCATTTGTTGAATTATGTTATGTTATGTTATGTTATGTTATGTTATGTTACTAATCATAAGTCCTTATCATCCTCTACTGCATTCAACCAATGCCCACGTATTTCATAGCTAAATTCTAAATTATCTCTTCCCATATTAATAACTTTACATTTTTTTAAGATTAATTTCATCTGCCACCTTTGCGCCCAACCTCATAACTTTTTAAGTCACTTTGCACTTTAAAGTTAGCCCTAACTTTATTTACTACAGTCGGCAATTTTGTGTCATCAGCAAAAATTGACACTTTGCTATTTACACCCTCCCAAAGATCATTTATATAAAACTAGGAATAATAATGGGCCTAGAACTGATCCTTGAGGTACGCCAGTGATAACGTCCCTCCACTGTAACCTCACCCAGTTCAGTACCACCCTCTGTTTCCTCTCCTTCAGCCATTCAGATATCAAATTCCAAACTTTAACATAACATAACATAATTTCACGGATGACAAAAGCCACAAGGGCCTATCAAAGGTCATCCACCTCCGTCAAAACCCACCCACTAAAAGCACCATCACCAGGGGAAGACAAAATCAAAGTCCCCCACAATATAATATAACAGATGAATTTTTAATTTGCGAACTAGTTTCTTATGTGGAACCTTATCAAAAGCTTTGCTAAAATCTAATTAAATTACATTTTCCACCTTATCTAATTGTTTAGTTACATAATTCATAAAATCCAGTAAATTTGTTAAAACATGACTACCCACTTCTAAACACATGCTGAGCATCATCTATTAACCTACCTCATTCTAGAGACAAAAAAATGCCCATTTTAGCTATCGTCTCAAGCATTTACGAGCTATGGATGTTAAGCTTAGAAGTCTCAAGTCATTTGGGTCCTCTTTTCTCCCCTTCTTAAAAATTGGCACTATATTTGGTAGTTTCCCACCATTACGTATTTCTCCAAACTCCAGTGATCTAGTATATATCTTCTCAAGAGCTACCGTAATACTTTCTACACCACCTTTAAGTTACCTAGAATGAACACCAGAAGCCTTACTAGTATTCAACTCAATTATAAACCCTTCTACATTAATGGTATTCAATACCACATCCCCTGACCTAGAACTATCATAAATTAAACTGTTCGGATTCTCTTCTGTAAATACTGAGTATATCTCTTATTTCGTCATCAGATTATTTCACAATCCCTTCATATTTAATAAGCCGTATTTTGTCTCTGCTAGATTTATTATTAATTTTATAAAGCTAAATAATTTGATTTGATTTTTATTATTATTTTGAGCTAAATTATTTTGTGCTGCCGTTTTGTTTTCCTAATTATCTTAGTTAATTCCTTCCTAGTTACCATATAATGATTCAGATTTTCAGCAGTACCTTTCCCCTGTAATCTTTGGTATGCTCTTCTTTTCTCAGAAATTTGATTAGCAACCTCATGGTTCCTAGATTTCTTCCTAATGACCTTTGTTGGGATACTGCTCTTGGACTACGTTTAATATCGTCTTAAAAGTATTCCACATCTTGCAAGTTTTCTTACCACTTAACTCTACATCACAGTTAAGTTAATCACAGCAAGTCTCTACATTTTTTATAATCCCCCTATGAAAATTTGGAGTTTTTGTGGAGTTTGTTCATGTTCTACCATTACCTATTCCTCCTCTAAAACGAACCATCTGATGATCACTATTTCTCAATGCTTCTTTAAAGTAAATTCTTGAAGTAAATTACCATCATTTGAAAGAACTAGATCTAATATATTGGTACCCCTTGTTGGTATTTTAACAAATTGACTTAAAAATTATCCTTTTCAAACATTCTATAAACTTACAATTTGTTCTATCCCTTCCTATCACATTTTTCCAGTCCACCAAGCTTAAATCAAAGTCACCTAGAATACCTTTATCTGCTTCACATCCTTTACTTAGTCTGTCCGGGTGGTCTGTAAAAGGCTCCCGAGTGTATTATCCTATTTTTACTAACCCTAATATCTATCCAAGGTGACTCAACTTCTTCTTGCTTTATAGAATTATTTAGATTTGAAGCAATGCTATTTCTGATATAAATAATTATCCCACTGCCAATTCTACCTTTCCTTTGACTAATGTATATATATACTAATTCTGTAAACAAACTTCCACATTGTCATTGAATCTAATTTCACTTACTCATGATTCTGTTACACATACTATGTCAATACCTTCATCAATAACATAACTAAATAACTCATCTTTCTTATTTCTAAGACTACGAGCATTGGTACAGAGACACCTCAGCCCTCCTCTCCCTGAAGCACCTCTTTTAGCCTGAACACCTTCACATCTCTTCCCTATCCCTACCCCACCCTGTCTAGTTTCCCTGACCACAATCATTACTTAGTTTCCCAACTGTAAAAACCTAATAACACGATCATACCCCATCCACAACACATCTACCCCATCACAACTTAAATGAAGTTCATCCATCGCATACAGATCTTTCTTTACATCATACCTACATATCCCACATATCCTCAAATATCCCACCTTCCATCTCACACATACTCCTTACATATTCATCCAGCCCAATTACACGACACATCCATTCTCGGAAGCACACACGTCACAACACCTTTCAGTCGACTTTCTTTCATTATGAGGTGTGTGGGTGGAGGAGTGAATGGATAGGCGGGAAGGGGCGTGGGGTGTATCTGACCAAGAATGGTCTTAGGAAATGAGGGCATGAAACAAGAATTGATGAGAACATAAGAATATATGAAGACCAGGCAATGGCTTCGCCACTAGGGGGAGCTTGCGCTTCGCTACTAAGATTAAAATTTAAAATCTAAAAAAAAACAGCCATGATTAAATTTGTATAAATTTTCTGAACTTCGTCAATTATAATAATTTTAAAAAGGAACTCTAAACTAAATTTTCCCCTTTCAAAATATCACGTTGCTAAAATATAGTTATAGAAGAAGATATATAAAAATAAATTTTCTGAACTTCACCATTTGTAATTCTTTGGGTTTTAAAAAATTCACAAAATTTCGATACTTATATTTACTTCTGAACTTCACCATTTTGTGTTTTGATATTATAAAAGAATTATTAGAAATAACTTTGATAAAAAAACATAAGTCATAACTAAACTAAGATGAAATTATTATTCAAATACTCAAAAAAATCCCCTTCTTAAATTATAGAGTTAGTGATGATGATGATAAATTATAGAGTTAGTGAGAAGTGAAGTGATGATGATGAATGAGTGTGCTGGTGGATTGAGTATGCGAATGTTTGAAAGAGAAAATGACAGGACAAGTGTGTATGGAGAGAATTGTGAGGTGGGGGGTGGGGGGCTTATACCCAGAAATGAACCCTGAGTGGACGAGAGACTACAACACAGAGCGCCCCATCGCTATGGGGGCCAATGGGGTGGATAAAAATGATAACTATGCTTAATAGGACATAAAGGGATGGGGGCGGGGGAGGATACACTTTTCTAGCAGAGCGACCCCCCCACCCCCACCTCCCGCCAATGTTTTAGTGGGAAAGTGATTGATGCTGATGGTTATTTTCGTTCCGTTGATGAAGCAGGAACTGAATCCAAATTGTAATGAAAGAGAAAACAAGCGGGGGGGAGGGGACTCACTCATGGAAGTGGGATTGTTTAGGTTGGATTAAAGGTCCTCATTCACTCAACCCTCGAGACGCGGTTCCTCCTCTGATACACTTTATTCATGAAGTGATTGGTTGCCCTCTTTAATCCACCCCCCCCCCAAAAAAAAAATGGACACACTTCGAAGCATAAACCACAAGAGGCTTCTGATTGGCTCAAAGAAACAACGGCCCAGAAACCAATCACTCCCGAAACTGGTCTCGTGAATAAAGTTTGGGCGAGGAAGTCGATCTCATCTTCTCAGATTGGATTGCCCTATCTCAGATGCCTCTGAAAATGTACGGATTGCATATCTGCTTGGATGAGGGGGGGCGCTTGGGTTTCCTTTTGCTTGAAGGAGGGATCGAGTCATAGCAAGGAGTAACTTGGATTCTTTTTGCTTCTTAGGAAAGTATAAAAACGAAATCAAGGAATTTTGGCCGATTCAGACGTCTTTTTCTTTACTCGAAATTGGAAGACTGAAACTCCCGTGACGTCACATCGCCTCGGTAGTGCAAAATTAGAGGGACATGATCTAGTGGACCTGCGGCGAAAATAGCCGATTTAGCACCTCTAGCCACTATGTGGCGCCACCTGGTGGTCAACTCATATCATATTTGAACTCAGTGACCTCAATTACCTTTGGTAGCATTGGTTTTAGCTAACTACATTGAGCCAGCGACTCTGTTGCGGACAGAAGCTGAACACAACACGAGATTTGCATGACCCAGAGACCCGCTCGCTTCGCCACAGTTAATGACGAGTCTTTTCGTGCTCCCGAGGCATAGAGAGCTCGGGGTGGTGGGGAGTTTTTAGTGACCTGGGGTTGCCCCCTCCCCCCTACATCTTGTGGGAAAACCCTGTTTGCTCGTGAAAACTCCCACCCACGTCTCTAATTATTTATATTTCTTTATTTCACTCTTTTTTATCATTCATCCCTTTATCCTTGGTATTGTCCCTTTATGTCGTGGGGGTTCGACCTCCCTCGGCCTTTTAGGGTCCAAGGGTGATGTATCATTAACAAAATATTACTATTACTCTCTTCCTGCCTCTCATCTCTCCGAGTTAACCCCCAATCGCCCCTCCCCCCTCGAAATGGGTTGACTCTTTGATGTCATTAACCCCCCCCCCCGCGCGTCCCCGAGGTATCCGCCTTTAACAGGGGTTGTAGGAGGGGGAGGGGGAGGGGGAGGGGGAGGGGGAGGGGAGGGGGAGGGGGAGGGGGAGGGGGAGGGGGAGGGGGAGGGGGAGGGTGAGGGGGAGGGGGGGTGGCGCATTCCCGTCATTCCGGGAGGTTCTTCCACCGTGTCGCCGTCCTTTGTTTTCTTTCATGCCGCTCCTCTCTTGCGCCCATGCCCTCAATGATGCCTGCTCCCCTGTCCTGGCTCATCCCCCAACATCACGTGATTCCTTGAATTCGGGGGACGACTGCCAATCACACACGCCCCCAAACTCACACATGTACGTGCATGTAAGTGGACGGATTCGGATGTGAGTGCGAATGCGTCCTGATATGTGTATGGGTGTATGAGTGCGATTGCATTTATATGTGCGCATGTACGCGCGATGAAGAATGCGTTTAAATGAATGTACACATATATGTGTGAGTGAGAAGGCTTTTGAATGTAGGAGCAAATGAGAGCGTGAGTGGAAAATGCGCTCGGGTGTATGCGTGCATGTGTGAATGAGAATGTGTATGCGTGCATGTGTGAATGAGAATGTGTTCTCGTTATGTGAGCAGACGAGTGCATCTCCGAGAGAAAGTGTGTGGCAGGTTCGTAAAGAATGTGGCGAAGTTAGGAAGTTAGAGTAAGTGAAGATCGACATGACCTGAGTAGTTTAAAGAGTAGATTACTTGGGTGCAGCTCCCCCCCAAGCCCCATCCTCCCCAAGCCCCATCCTTCCCTACATAACATCCATCCAATTGATTTACCTTTAATAAAAAAGTGAAAACCAAAAGAGCGAGAATGATGTAGTTAGGTGATGTGAAAATACATAGAAATACATTGATTTATGCACACACACAAAATATATATATATATATATATATATATATATATATATATATATATATATATATATATATATATATATATATATATATATAAATATATATATATATATATATATATATATATATATATATATATATATATATATATATATATATATATATATATTCCGTTTATCTTCTCTTTCTTTGCGGTATGACGATTCATTTCATCATTCTTTCGGGTTCACGAGAGATATACATTGTATATTCGCCGCGCGTTTAACTCTATTTCTCATTTGTCCTTTGAATTCCCAATTAAATTTCCATCTCTTTCATAGTCCCGATTGACCTCGGGAAGCAAGCCTTAAAAGTTCGTTCATGCGTACGAATTTTTTTTCTCACGCGTAGCCGAGTGGACTAACGCATTACTTTAATTCAGATCAAAGCTGTTGCTCGCTGCTTCAGTGTGTTTGGTTCGACCCTCAGCACTGCAAGGAATTTTGCCTAATTAGCAAAGAACATTTTTCTAAAAAAAAAAAAAAATGATTCCGTTTATCTTCTTTTTCTTTTTCCGATATAACGGATTTACATCACACACACACGCATATATATATATATATATATATATATATATATATATATATATATATATAATGTGAACGCCATGTTATAAACCGTACATTTTTTACATGTTGGCAACACTGTCAACAGATAAATGCTGCAATGTTCATTTGTTTCGAATGTGACTTTTTAATCTTTTTATTTTTTTATTTATTTCAGTGCACACCACTTTGTTGTCAGTGACGGTCATAGCTGGCGGACGGAATAATGCGATACCTATCAGACTTCAAAAGAGGGTATATCGTTTGAGCTCGATTAACGGGAGCATTTGTAAATCAAACAATTGAACTGCTTGTGTTACGAACGAGTGTCCACCTTTATGACAGAATACACAAAACATAGTAAGAGGTCCTCTGCGAAGAACAACAGTGGGTGAAAACAGGAGTTAAGTGACAGGGGTTGTCGAACACTAACAAGGATTGTGGCCAAAGAACACAAAACTGATGGCGTAAATGTCACAGCTGAACTCAATAGGCATCTATGTGAACGACAATATTTCGGTAAGAACTGTGTGACATGAACTTCACTGTAGTAAACATTCATGAAAGGGGATTGAGGTGGATTCGTAATGATTTGGGTAGCTATATCCTGATATTCAGCTGGTCCCATCATTACCTTCAATGGTCGGGTTACTGCCAACACATATGTAGACATTCTCAATGGCGAAGTTTTTACTATGACTAGCATACTGGTTTCAGACACCGCTATTTTTCAAAATTATAATGCACCCTTACACACAGGAAAAATTATTAGTCTTGTTTTGAGGAGCATCGGAATGTGATCCAACATCTTCCCAAATCAGCACAGTCACTTGATCTAAATGATCATCGAGACATTTGGGAGCAGATAGCGTGAAGCAGACTTCCATCAAGTCTTCAATGAAGCAAATGGAAACCATACAAACGCTGTATGATTCTCTTGCAAGAAAGATTACAGTTGTACTAAAGGAAAAATTATTAGGTTAATTATTAGGAAAAAATGGTTGTTAATTATTCGGGTGGTGGAGTTCATTCATATATCGGAATGACCGAAACAAAGCTAACACAAAGAATGATTCAGCTTTTAAGGGACGGTACCCCAAGGACACTTACGTTGGAAAAGCACGGAAAACAACTGGACCGGAAGTCCCTTGAAGAGAATACTAAAATCTTAGCAGATGCTCCAAACCGAGGATAATTGCTTATATTAGAAGCCATATACATAAAGGAAAATCAGCCGAAAATAAATATTCAAACAAATTCCCAATTCATCTTGCCTTCCTCCCGTCCCCCAGCCCCTAATAATAATCCCTCCCCATCTTAATCTCGAGATCATTACAGTTTCAATCATTTGCATGTACCTTCAAGCGTTTAAAGAAATTCCATTTCCTATAAATATGTTCGTATAAATGTTAACATAACTAATCACATATATAAAAGCTCTGTATCTTATTCCCTCGTCACAACTGTTTAGCCTTTGAAAATGATATATCGAAACGCGTCAGGCCAATAAAGAATTTCGTTTTGTTTAGTGAGCCAGTTTTCTGGCCTCGTAAGTCACGACTTTCTAATGAATTTGGGGAAAATAATCCTCGTGTTAAGCCAAGAATAAAAGCGGAATATAAGACAAATCGAGAGACTCGAAAAGAAAACAATTAACAATAAGTTAGCAGTCGCCTTCAATAATCTACACCCCAACTATACAAATATATATATATATATATATATATATATATATATATATATATATATATATATATATATATATATGATAAACTCACAAAGTAGCGCGTGAGTAGAGCAGTTAATGACAAAAATCCCACAGGAAAATGAAAGGCGGATTCCAGGTAGTTTCGAACTTGTTCACTTCATTCTCAAGGCATAACGAAATCTTTTTACAAAGGTGGTATATACGAGTATATAAGAAACAACAGAGTAATGCGATCCATGCCCAAGTACAACGAAAGGACACAAAATAGAAAAATATTATCAAAGACGGATATGAAGTCTAAAACCAAATAGATAAGGTCTATTTCCGGAAATTCCAACTGTGAGCAAAGAATGCACATATTTAGGTCACTAAACTAAGTACATACACAACTAATTATGAATACATAAAAATAAACGAGAGAAACATAACTAAATTAATAAATCAAAGGGATAAGATTTAAAATGGACAATTTCGTTATAAATAAGCCTTTTAATAACAGGGGCCAGTTTAAAGAGACCGGGGGAAATATTAAAATTAGGCGAGGAATTAATGAATGAATTCCAATTAATAGGGTGACTGTTTTCCAATAAATGGACAAAGAAATCACTACTGCTTTCCTCCCTCCTCATATTGTATTTATGTTGCGTCAAGCCTACACTTAATGATTTACCGGTGAATGAGCAAATGAGACAAGAAACCAGAGTTTTTTTAAAGGCAAGAGAGAGGGACATTAGAAGAATCCAGAATCAAAGGGAGCAGAGGGCGGCACAGTGAAGGCGATCCTTTACCTATCGTGCTTACAAATACATAAACGTCTGTTTTTCATGGTGTGTTGTAAACTTTTGCAGGGCACTATATATATATATATATATATATATATATATATATATATATATATATATATATATATGCCCTTTTGGAATTTGGGGATCGAAGTTGGCTTAAGGTTCGATCTGCCGGTTCGTGACGGCAAATAGTTATGAATTCAGTGGGGATGGTTTATTTTTAAATTTACGGGGTCCTTTTAAAACAAATAATTCAGAGTGCAAGTTGGTCAAAGATTAACAGGTAGTTGATACGCGATTAAGGTTGCAAAAGAAAGACAATGAAAATATACCTTTACTAACAACAAAATAAATAGAATTTGATCACACAGGCGAAATTAAATGTCGGCACGAGACACAGGATGGATAATAATAGGATTAGTAGTCGGGTTCAGGTTGGTGATTAAAAGGGGATTTTAAACCGGGGCTCGCACACAAAGGATGGGACGATTCGAGTAGGTCAGGAAAAGGACTCAGAAAACAGTAAAACAAGGGAGTTCTTAAAATTATATGCGGGAGGGATTTCAGTTCTGTAAAAGGATTTTTCTGCCAAATCTAGGCATCCTGCAAGAATTTTTTGAGGGTAGCAAAGATTGTTACCTATTTCAAAGATCTTAGAAATCTCGAGATCCAAGAATTCCGGGCTGGCGACCCGCAACAGTTATTGGACTAAGACCAGCCGACCTGAAACGGTTGTGAACCTCTCTTCTCAAGAACTTGATGATACCACAACTTCTGCCTTCGGATTTGGCCTGAACTTCTTCATTCCGTCCAGACCTTCAAGTGTTTCAATTGCTAAAGGTTGTGTTTACCATTGTTTAGCCACTCCGACCCATTATAATTACCCCTTGCGTTTTCGTCGTGCTTTAGTTGCTATTCGAACTAATGCTTCATTACACATTACCAAAGCAGATAAATCTGACGCAGTCGTTATTATGGATAAAGTGTCTTATATTGCTAAAATGGATCTATTATTAAATGACCATTCTATCTGTCGCCCTAGATAAAGATACTACGATTCAGGTTAATAGTGATTACCACAAAAAAAGTGCGTTCCCATCTTAAACATCTTCCCGATTTAATTGCTAAATTTAAATCTAGTAATGCCTCTCTGCCATATTTATATGGTCTTGTAAAGAAAGACTCATAAGCCTAATAACCCTATGCGCCCTATTATTAGTTCTGTTGGCTCAGTTTCATATTCCTTATCTAAATGGCTCACTTCATACCTCACTCCCCTTGCTGGTACCATTTCTAATTCTCATATTAAAAATAGTTACGACCTTATTGAAAAACTCAACTCCATCCCTTACTCTAATAACTTCTCCCTTGTTAGTTTCGATGTTTGTTCTCTTTTTACTAGAGTGTCGGTAAACGAGCTTTTTCCCTTCCTTAGTAATAAATTGCGTAACTTTGATATTCACTTACCTGTTAATATTTTCATTGAACTCATCTCAATGTGTACTAAAATCTGTAGGTTTTCTTTTAATGGTAAATGTTACCTTCAAAAGTTTGGTTTAGCTATGGGAAATTGTTTATCCCCTGTTCTTTCTAATATATATATGGAATTTTTTGAAACTACTTTACTCCCCACCATTATCGATTTTCCCCTTGTTTGGTTCCGATATATAGACGATATTATTTGTTGGAAGCCTTCTTCTAAGGATGTTAATGGTTTTCTTACTGAACTTAATTCTCTGGTTCCCTCTATTAAATTTACCCTTGAACTCGAACAAAATGGTGTCCTCCCGTTCTTAGATCTACTTATTCATAGGACTCCATCTAGATTTTAATTTTCCGTCTATCGTAAGCCTACCAACGCCGGTTCTTATATTCATTTTTACTCAGGTCCTAATGATAATGTCAAACGGTCTGTATTTATTTCAATGTTTTTCCGGGGGTTGCGGGTCGCAAGCCCGGAATTCTTGAGATCTCTAAGATCTTTGAAATAGGTACCAATCTTTGCTACCCTCATAAATTTCTTGCAGAATGCCTAGATTTGGCGAAAAAAATCCTTTTACGGAACTGAAATCCTTCCCGTATACAATTTTAAGAACTCCCTTGTTTCACCGTTTTCTGAGTCCTTTTCCTTGCTTCCCCGCCTCTTGAATAAGTTGAATATTTCTGTCATATTCAAGTATCAGTCTACAATGTATAAAATGTTGATTCATAATAATGACAATAGTATAGGGCGGGGGTTATTCTGTCGATTGTTCAGTTTGCCCTAAGCAATAATTTGGACAAACCGGTAAATCATTAAGTGTAGGCTTGACGCAACATAAATACAATATGAGGAGGGAGGAAAGCAGTAGTGATTTCTTTGTCCATTTATTGGAAAACAGTCACCCTATTAATTGGAATTCATTCATTAATTCCTCGCCTAATTTTAATATATCCCCCGGTCTCTTTAAACTGGCCCCTGTTATTAAAAGGCTTATTTATAACGAAATTGACCATTTTAAATCTTAGCCCTTTGATTTATTAATTTAGTTATGTCTCTCTCGTCCATTTCGAATCTTAGCCCTTTGATTTATTAATTTAGTTATGTCTCTCTCGTTAATTTTCCGGAAGTAGATCTTATCTATTTGGTTTTAGACTTCACATCCGTCTTTGATATTATTTCTCTATTTTGTGTCCTTTCGTTGTACTTGGGCATGGATCGCATTACTCTGTTGTTTCTTATATACTCGTATATACCACCTTTGTAAAAAGATTTCGTTATGCCTTGAGAATGAAGTGAACAAGTTCGAAAGTACTTGGAAGCCACCTTTTCATTTTCCCGTAGGATTTTTTGCAAATATATATATATATATATATATATATATATATATATATATATATATATATATATATATATATATATATATATATATATATATATACATATATATATATATATATATATCTTTCATGAACGCGAAAGAATGATGAAATGAATCCAACAAACCGCAAGAAACGGAAAAACGGGATAATTTTCCTTCGGAAATGTTATTTCCTAATTTCGCAAAAATTCCGTACAGGGGTGGGATTCGAACCGTGCACACTACTGAGGCAGCGAGCAACCGCTTTGATCTCAATTAAACCATCCCTTAGACCACTCGGCTACTCGGAAGACAAAAATCTTGCGTGTTTACCTCAACTCTCATTTGTCCTTTGAATTCCCTATTAATTTCTCTCTCTTTCATAGTCTTCTGCGTAGCCGAGTAGTCTAAGGGACGGTTTAATTGAGATCAAAGCGGTTGCTCGCTGCCTCAGTAGTGTGCACGGTTCGAATCCCACCCCTGTACGGAATTTTTGCGAATTAGGAAATAACATTTCCGAAGGAAAATGATCCTGTTTTTCTGTTTCTTGCGGGTTGCTGGATATATATATATATATATATATATATATATATATATATATATATATATATATATATATATATATATATATATATATATATATAATGCGAATGGGGGCGGTAGAGAAAAGTAGGTAATTAATGCCTCCTCATTGTAAGGAAGATTAAGGGACTCGAAACCCTCAGTTCTCTTTTCCCTCAAGAGTAATATTTCACCGTTTATCTAGAACGTCTTATCACAATGGCGTCAAATGGGTGCAACGAAGACGGGGACTCCCCCACTCACCCAAATTATGCCTCAAAATGGGGGAATGACATTCCATTGTAAAATTGTATAGTTATAATATTAATAATAATAGTTAACAATTACAAAGGGTGATGGGGCCCTAGAAACATGGACTATTACTAGTACAGGGCCTGTAACAACCCCTCTATAGGAGCAAGAAGTCCCCTCGCCCCCACCGGGCCTAATTAATGAATTTCGCTTCAAATCTTCTTCCTGAGCGATGAATGGTTGAGATTTTTCTTCCGATTTTACAACTACCTAAAGGATCAATAAAAAGCGGGAACTTTCAAAGAGGAGCGCAATTTCCCAAATTGCTTCGTTCGTGGGCCTTTCAACGCCATTTCGAAACTGTGGAGTTTGGTTATATGTTGAGCATTGTTAAAATGTGCAGTTTGGTTATGTACTGCATGGTGGAAGGTTAAAAGCCCGAAGAAAATAGAACTACAGTAACTAGTTGATAGGTTAGCGACTAAACTGGAACGTAAGTTCTATTAGGATTCAGTCAAAGATTTTGAATATTTTAGTGCGTTGAGTTGATTAACTGTCGTTACTATGGCGCGGGATGAAATTTTAATCTTATGTTTTGGAATATTAATTAATGCTTTTAAATTCACGCACAACTTGTTCTTAGTGGAGTGAGGAGGCGGAGGGGTGTTATTGGGAAAATTAGAACCAAGTTATGTTAGGCCACTTTAGCTAGCTAAGCTCATAAAATTTGCGGGAGACTAGATATAAAATTACCGACATATAAAACCCCCCCATAATTCCAAACACTTATTAAATGAAAGGGAAAGCGCTTGGAACCACAATGGCCTAAACTTATTAGGGGTTCGAATTACAACTATATACAATCCACACATTTTCACTTCACCTAATTTCACAAACCTAGGCGTATTAAAAAAACTATAAAACTAAAGCCAACGAGGGAATCTCCACCAGAAAGTTTGTAAGTAGACATCCAAAAGGAAAGTGGCGAATATAAGAAGTAAAAATGGGCAGAAGATGCATAATATACAGCATTGGCCAAAATTATGGGGCAGGTATGAAACAAGGTCTGCTGACCAAAAAGTCGCGTGCTCTCACTTATTCTGATTTATGACCTAAGGACCTCAAAAACTTTTAATAATTCAAACACAAACCTTTGGAGGACCCTGGAAGTTATACCATTCGAAAGAGAATGCAAAACAATATAAGGATTTCAAATTTCGTTAGAATCAGGCGAATAGTTATGATGTTATTACCCAAACAAAGTAATTCATGGGCTAACCTTGGGAGGACCATGTAAATTATACCATTCGAAAGAGAATGTAAAACAACATCAGGGTTTCAAATTTGTTAGAATCGGCCGAATAGTTATGATGTTATTACAAAACAAAAACAAAGCAAAACGGGGACCGACCGACATAGTGAGATGTAGAAACACCCGCGACTAAAAATAGAGAATGCGAATGAAAGCCATTCACGTAATAATTAAAAACAATATAATAAATAGTTGAGTATATCCCATATATAATTAGAATTTTAAATGTTTTCTTTTTTCCTTTATAACCGTTTAATGCGTTTTTGCATAAGTGATTGGGGGTAACCTTCTGCCATTCAATGTGTGATACGAGGGGTGGTCAATAAGTTTTGCGAATCGGTAGGGCAAAACAGAGGAAGGGGGATGGCTGTTTGTGGGGGTGTTAGGACAAGTCAGGACCTGCAGCCGCACGCTCCTGCCTCGTCTATTTAAGAAGCAGTAGCTGATCGCAGATCGTCAATCACACATTTTTCAATAATGGAGAAGGTTGAGCACCGCGCAGTGATCAAATTTTTGACCAAGGAAGGCAAGAATGCAAAAGAGATCCATGAACGCATGGTTGCAGTGTACACTGACACCGCCCCTTCCTATGCAGCCATTGCTCACTGGAATAGGGAGTTCCGTCATGGTCGTGAGTCTCTTGAAGATGACCCCTGTCCAGGACCCCCGTCAGACGTGACCAACGAGGACAATGTGGACGGTGTGGAGAGGATGATCCTCGAAAATCGACGGGTGAAGGTCGAAGAAATCGAGCGACAACTTGGAATATCACATGGAAGTGTTATGAACATCATCCACGACAATTTGGACATGACCAAGGTCTCTGCCCGTTGGGTCCCTAGAAACCTCACGCCCCATGATCGACTTCAACGTCGTCAAAGTCCACAAGGCCAGAGTTGCACAAGCTACCCTGCGCGAGTGCGGATTCAAGGAGCTCAACCATCCCCCCTACAGTCCAGATCTGGCCCCTAGCGACTACTTTTTATTCCGCCAGCTCAAGGCTGCACTGTGTGGACGCCGGTTTGGGGACGATGAAGATGTCCAGCTCGCCGTCCTGGAGTGGATTGAACAGCAGTTGGGAGATTTCTGGTTGTCGGGAATTCGAAGCCTCAGGGACAAGTGGCGCAAGTGCATTGAAGTCGAGGGTAGTTATATTGAAAAATAATAAAACACTTTTCCTCATATCTCGTTTCCTTATATCCGAATTGCAAAACTTATTGACCGCCCATCGTACTAACGTTTATTCCTATTTTTTTGTGATTATCTTATTATTAACTTACAAGTGGTAATTCTTTGTTAAAAATGTGTCCGAAGAAACAGATTCCTGAAGCTCAAAGAGCTCAAATCATTGGATTTTGCAGAGACGGATTACCCCAAGTTAAAATTTCAAGAAAATTGAAAAGCTCGAGAAACGATGTTCAAACAACCATTGAAAAGGTACAATGAGACAAATTCGTTCAAAAACCGTGATGGTCAAGGTCGCAAAAGGTGTACAACTCCGAGGGAAGAGAGGTTGCTGAAAAGGACATCTCTGACTATTAAGAAAAAAAAACTTCTTCTGATGTAGCTGCTGAGTTTGGAGCAGCAACAAACAAAGAGATATTAAAACGCATGGTGAGAAGAAGGTTATTAGAAGCTGGGCTCAAAGGATGTAAGACTACAAGAAATCATGCCTGTCTCAGGTGATGAAGAAGAAGAAGCGATTGTCTTGGGCAAAAGAGCATGAAGATTGGACTGATGATGATTGGGCTAAAGTTGTTTGGTCTGATGAAAGCAACTTTGAGGTAGGTTCCCCACATTAGTTTCCACCAATTTATTACGCTTGTAAACATTTTTATTGGATGCCAAAATGATCAGTGTAGGGGAATCATCACTTCCCCCCCCCCCCCGTTCACTCGTGGTGCAGTCACAAGGCGGTTACCCCAAAGACATCCGCCCCAGGCATCGGCGGGTCAAGTGCGGAACCACAGCGTCGCACCTTTCGGCGCCATGAAAGACCTGAAGGTCAAAATGCTAGATCTCCCCCAGGAGAGTGCGATTCAATTTCACGTCAAATAAGAAATTGGAGACGTGTTTCTCCCAAGTTCGAAGGCTAACGAGGAGCCGATGTAAGACTCGGTGGGAAAACCCGTTGGGCATAAGAACTCTCCTGGGGCGGTCCTCAAGCCCCTCCCCCCCCTTACCACTCCCCCAGTGGGGTGACAAGGTATAAATGAGGAACACTGAGGAAAATCGGGGTAGTATACGTCAGACGCCAGGTGACGAAGTCTTCGATTAAAACCAAGCTACCTAGACTGGATTGGTAGTGTACTTGGCTCGCCAGACCAAGAAGTACCCTGCAAGAGAGGCAGGGCTACCTACCTTAAGGGGCTAAGAAGCAGCTCATCCTCGAGCTAGTCCCTGGTTATCAAACCAAACGTTAAGTTAACTTTGTCAAGTTCAACTTACTCTCGCCAGAGAGACTCCTCATATCCTGGTGCATCTTAAACACCAGGGGTATTCTTCGTCCTTGAGGAATTAAGAAAAGAAGAAGGAAAAGACTCCCCCTCGAGCCCGTTACTCGGTGGCCACACCGAACTCATAAATTAACTTGGTTGAGGAACCAAGTTCAACTTATTCTCGTCAGAGAAAATCCCCCTACATTATACTCGCCCTTGAAGAAGACTGGAACTAAGAAGAAGCTCATCCTCGAGCTAGTTCCTGGTTACCAACCGAACTTTAAGTAACTTATTCTCGCCAGAGAAACCCCCCTCCGTTATCCTCGCCCTTGAAGAAGACCCCCCCCCCGAGTTCAGTCCTCGTCCATGAGGAATTAAGTAACGAAGGAGAAAAGCTCCCCCTCGAGCTCGTTACTCGGTGGTCACACCGCACTCCAAGTTAACCTGGTTTAAGAACCAAGTTCAACTCACTCTCGCCAGAGAGACCACGACTACCTTGGTGCCACATAAAGCACCGGAATTGTTCTCGTCCGTGAAGACTCCCCCCCCCCCCGGAATACCGTGTGGAGCCCCCCAGCTACTACCCTCGCCAAAACGACCGTGTGATCTCGCCCATCTACATCTGGCCAGACGGCACGCGTCGTGAGTCAATAACATTTCTGAGGCCTTTAAATTCCAGTAGAGTCCGTAAGCCTAAATCTTATATTATTGTTGTGTGTAGGGAAATTAACCAATTTTTGAGGGTCAAACTAATTTAATTAATTCTTGTTTATGATAATATTCAGAGTATTGCTGTAGTTAATGTTTAGATGTTGTGTATTCGATGGTTAAAGTTAAAATATAAGTTTATTTGCGGATTATTGTGCGTTTCTCTATATCCTTGCGTGTTTCGGACCGGCTCTGTTCGTTAAGATATTCAGATATCAATATATTAGCACTCTTAGAACAAAAAGTGGGGGCATTCTACGACAATCAGTAATATTTGTATTTCTCTTCGGACCTTTGGAACCCCTGAAGCTGTTAATGTTCATCGAAGAGTTGGGGAAGCTTATGATCCGAGGTGTGTTGTCCCAACAGTCAAATTTGGAGGTGGCAGTGTAATGGCTTGGGGATGCATGTCGTTTTCAGGTCTAGGATTGTTGTTCACTTGTGAGGGCAAAATGAATTCCAACACGTACATCAGTATGTTAGACCATTATTTATTTTTTAAAGAGCTCATCTGGCGACTGCCTACTTGGGCATTAGTCGCCGTATTAAAAACTGGCCTAGTACTAGGCTACTTTAAAATAAAATTAAAAAAGATAAAAAACAACCCCCCCCCCAAAAAAAAACCATGGGAAAAGGAAGCGAGCAGTAAGCAAGCTCCTGCGTCGAGGATAGATCCCCCCCCCCGCGCAGGAGCGTGCAACCTATAAGGGAAAAAAGAGCAAAAAACAACAAAAAACAAAAAAACCTGCTTAAATAATAAGGAGAAGGCCGGCCTCCACCCAAAAGTAAACAAGTCCACTAGTCAATGTGCACGCACTCGTTCCGAGTACAAAGGACAGGCGGTAGCGACCCCACCCATCCCGGTACCGGGACAGGTAACGTGCGCGAAGATCACCCAGACTGGGACATTCGACAAGAATGTGCCGAACAGCCTGGGAGACGACGCTGTCGCCACAATAGATCTCAGACGAGCACTCAATCAGATAGCGATGCGTCACACGAGTGTGTCTGATTCGGAGATGAAGGAAAGCGACATGAAGCCGTCGCGGCATTGAGGGGTAGGTCCATTTGAACAGTCGGAGCTCAATGGCACGCAACTTTAAGTTCCCTTTGACCGTTTCCTATCTTCTTTGCCAAGCAGTCCGGAGAGCTACCCGTATTGCTGCCATGTAGTCGGTGTGAGGAAGAGCGAAACTCTGGTCCGGTCGCAGAGTCCTCGCGCACTATTTCGCGCCCTAGTCGGCGCACTCATTCCCCGCAATTCCTACATGTCCAGGAACCCAGCAGAAGATAATCTCGACATCCGCCCGGCTTGCCAAAACCGTGGCGTCACGGATATCGCGAACCAGTGGATGCGGAGATTCCAATGCCCCGAGAGCACTCAGGGCGCTTTGTGAGTCGCTATGGATTACAATCCGGTCTCCGAACCGGGCACGTCGCGTGATCTCCCGTACCGAGTGGTGTATTGCCACCAGCTCGGCCGTGAAGACAGAGGCCGCGCCTGGCAGAGGGGATACGGCGTGGAAGCAGACCCCCTCTTGGAACTTGGAGCCATCCGTATACACTGGCACGGTTCCAGCGTGACACGAGGTGTGCTCCAAAAAGGTCGAACGCAATACTCCCGGTGCTCGACAAGCTTTGGGAGCAGAAGCGTGGCAACAAATAGCCAAATGTAGTACCATCCAGGGTGGCGTCCTGGGCAGAACGAGAAGCGCCACCGACCCGAGAGCTATACCTAGCTCTCGAAGGAGTTTCCTGGCCCTAAACCTAAAGGGCTAAGGGTATGACTGGCGTCTCTCGGTGGCATAGGCAGCATCGAGATCAGTTGGGATGCAGAGACAGCTGTTGGCGACTGAAGGAGGCGCCGTGCTCGCGCGTACAGGCGAGTGATGCACTGCACGCGGCGCAGAGCGAGTGGCATCTCCCCAGCATCGACCAACAGGCTCTCAATGGGGGAAGTGCGGAAGACACCGGTCACCAGGCGAAGGCCGGTGTGGTGGATCGAGTCCACCTTCCGCAATACACGCTCGGCTGCGGATGCGTAAAACTCGCATCCGTAGTCGAGCTTCAAACGAACAAAGGATCGATAAAAAAGTAAGGCAGTAGTCCTATTAGCGCCCCAAGCGCTTAACCTCACGGAACGGAGAATATCCATGGCGCGGGTACAAGAGACCCTAAGGCTGCGAATATAGGCCTCCCAGGTGAGGCGTCGGGCAAATACAAGACCAAGAATATGGTAAGATCAACCACATCCAGGCGCACCCCATTAAGAAACAAATCTGGGTCGGGGTGGAGCCGTGGATAGCGACAGTAGTGCACCACCTTAGTCTTGGCCAAAGAAAACCGAAACCTGTGCACTTCGGCATAGCAAGAGACGCGGTTCAATGCCTGTTTGAGTCGACGCTCCAGAGTTGGCATCTGGGCCGCGCCAAAAGAGATCGAAAGGTCGTCCACGTAGAGCGTAGCGAGAACATCTTCCGGCAGCACCGAGGTGATGCCGTTGATGCTCAGGGCAAAGAGTGTGACACTGAGAACACTTCCCTGCGGGACACCCTCTTCCTGCTCCTTTGGGCCGGATAGGGCTCCCCCACCCGTACGCGGAATCGACGATCTCGCAAAAAATCAGATATAAACATTGGGAGGCGTCCCCTCGCCCCCAGGAAAAAGGCTAATCTAACATTTACCAATTTCTCCATCAACTTGCACATGCAAGAGGTTAGAGAGATTGGGCGGAAACCAGACCGGAGTAGAGTGATCTCTCCCCGGTTTGCGAAAGGCAGGCACAGTAGCGATTCGCCAGGAATCTAGGAGAAGACCCTCCACCCAGATCCTGTTGAACAAATCTAAGAGAAAGGTCATGCCTCGCTCACCCAGGTTTCGAAGCAAGGCGTACGGTACATCGTCCGGATCATGTGCGATCCCATTCTCCTGGAGAACGGGAGGGGAGTCCTGCGAGAACTTGCCCCGAATCCTTTTGACTCGCTTCCACACCTCTGCTAGAGGGGGTCTTTCCGTTAAGTGAAGACACGTATGCCCACCAAGAAGAGCGGCGGGCGTGCTTCGAAATATATCAAAACCTAGCCCTAGCCCGATGAAATTCATCGATAGTGAAATCGTTCGGGCGGCGCTTATAGCGCATGTAGGCATAACGCTTCTGTTTGAGGCCCGCGGCGATGAGGTTGCCGGAGAAGAACTCAACACCCTCATCTACCGACCTAAACTCCTCGACTGAGATAGAGAATTCAGTCATTTCCTGAAATGCAGGCCACCGCGACCGCGCCAAGCACCACCTCGAATGGCGCTTCGCCTTCGAGGATTTATTGGGGGAGGTTGGGCTGGCAGAGCCGGGCGCGCCAGGACCAAGTCTTAGCCTCGCGGAATGAGAGTCGATCCTAAGCCTCACCGGCCAGGATTTCTTTCTCAAGGAAATATGCCCCACATTGCTTCGAAGAAGCGGGGTGCGGCTCTCCGCAATTGACACACTTGGCCACACACGATTTAGATTTATCGTGTGCGGCCCTGGAGCAATTTACACAGACTTCGGGTGACCCCGACTTTGCACGTCTACAAGAACGATTCGTATGGCCGAATCGGTGACAGTAATAGCACCGCCTCGGCAGTGGCACTAATGCCTTTACGCGGTATCGGTACCAACCGTCACGCACCGACTCAGGGAGTTTGTCACAGCCGAACGTGACGAAGAGCCCCGAGTCTTTTTAGTCTTTTTCTTATTTTTTTCTTTTTAGGAGAGGAGGGCGGGGAATGAACCCGCTTATCACCCAGGCCAGATGGACTGGTCTCAGCCAGGTCCTTCTCCAAAATGGAGAAGCTCCTGGCCGTCTTAGGGGCACCGGTTGGAGGAGATCCCTCCCCTCGTTGTACTGCCTCGGAAACCTTAGTCGTTTTAGGAGGACCTTACATAGGGGTGGATTCGGGTTCGGTGCTTGGCGCCGAGCCCGGATTCCCCTCCATGGAAGGCCCTACCGTCTGAGGCTGGGTTGCCTCAAGGACCATGTCTACCTCAGGGGGGGGGGGAGCTCCAGTTGCCCCCCCCCCCCCAAGAAATCGCAGGTCCCGTTGGCATTATTGTCACTAGTCAGGTGGTGTAGGGAGGCACAGGCCTTAACCCCGGCAAGGTTCAATATTCTTGCCAGCAGGTCTTTTGAGGGAAGCGACCGAAGGGGCCTGGCTTTCCTCTCCCCCCTAAGGGGGTTTTCCCTACCGATTCACTTCAATGGGGAGTGATCGGCTATGGGCTGCCTGCTGGCTTTCTTGGCAGTCCCCTTGGAAAGAAAAGGAGGGACTGCCGCTGGAAACAGGGAGGTGTCCGAAAGCACCTCCAGAGAAGGGGGTAATGGGGAGTCCCCTACACCCGTAGTCGTAGGAGAGAAGTAAGCCTTCTCCCCGATTAGAGAAATATGGAGGGTCCCCTGCGCAAGCACAAGGGAAGGAACTCCATTTTTTCAGTGGAGCTGCCCGAGGGCGGCTGCGTCGTTGGTACAGGAAGAATTAAGGGGATTTTTTTGATTGAGTCATCATTGGGAATGGTGACCCTCTTTTTATTACGGGATGCAATAGCACATCACCCTTCGCAGTAGTCCGCTCTGAAAGGGGTGCGTACGGGCCTGGCAGAGCCCAGAGGGGTGGCCATTTAAGGCCACCCCTCCCGCCTGGTGACCTGGCAGCCCTTCAGCATAGCGGCTCCACCTTGGGCACGGCGTAAAATCAAGGATAGATGGCGAAGTGAGAAGGAAAAGGGGTGTGAGGAAGGTATGGGTGGGGTTGAAGCAGGTTGTTAAAAAAACACCATTCCGAACCCGAGCTCAGGGGTTGGGGAACGTTGTCCCCTCCCCCCTCAGCCCCGATCCGGGACGGTTGGCTGAGAAGAATGACAGCATCTACCCTGTGAAATTAGAGGCTGATCAGAGAAAGTTGTGGGAGAGGTTGTATGAAAAGCGAGGAAACACAAGTGTTTTGAAGGAAAGAGAAGAGGCTAAGCTGAGGTCGGACGGGGTGTTGAATCCCGTCACCACGGCGGCCAGTATGGCAAATCGCCGCGCCCCTTACGGGAGTATGTTAGACCAGGTTTATCAACATTCATTAGGTTAAATTTTCAATGAAGTAATCTTCCAACGTGAAAATCCGCCATGCCACACATCTAGAGTTTCAAAGGGTTGGTTTCTAAAGAAAGGGGGAGATCTCCAGACATCAACCCCATTCAACATTTGTGGTCACAGTTGGGCACAGGAGCGAGGGTGCACAAATGTTCCTTAAAAAGTGAATTAACAGCCAAAATTCTTGAAGAGTGGCAGAAAATTGAGCCAACCACCTGTGCCAACTTAGTCTCTAGTATGCAAAAAAACGGATAAAAGCGGTTATAAAAACAAAAGGAGGACACATCAAATATTAATGATTGATAGAATATACGCAAAAAATGTTTATTTGTATTATGTCAAGTATGAAATAAATGAGTTTCAATCATATTCTTCCCTTTTTCATACCTGCCTCATAATTTTGGTTACTGCTGTATATTGGTCGATCCTCCAGCAAGCATTGGGGCAATGCCAATTTAATTAAATTCACATTGAGCAGCAAATGTCCCGCGGAAACGATGAAAAGTTTATTTCTTCCTCTCCATTCCTTAAAAGATCAATTAAAAAAAAAAGCATAGGAGACAAAAGTTACGTGGGGATGAAAATGATGAGAATGAAGATGGATGAGGGGGGCGGTTAAAGGGAGACCGAAACGGATGGATAGTATAAATGATGACTCGAGGGAGAAGGGTGTGAGGGGAGAAGAATGGTTGGAAAGAGGTGAGGGAAGACGACTGACCAACGAAGCGAGACAAAGCGAACGAAGGAGAAATAAGATCCCCAAATTAAAAGAGCTTACAATATCTTCGTAGGTGGCGGCGAACCTTAATATTAGGATCTGAATTCAATTATCAAAAGAACTTTTTTTGTGCATCAACTACTGAGGGTCAAGAGGACAGGAGACAAGACGACAAAACTAACAACGTTACAGTTTAGAAGTTAAATAAGAAATGAATATGTTGAGAACTAATCAAGTTCATATACATACATCTAATAAGTTCATATAACCACTACAAAGGTAAATATTTTAAGCCTTAACTTAGCTTATAAAGAGGAACAATTCTAAGAAAAAGCTCGTAAAGATAAACTACCCTCAGCTACTCCCAAATAAATCATAGCCAATTGCGCCGGTCATATTTTCTTCTCGGAACGTACATTCCAAACACTTTCCTTCCTGTGCAATTTCTTATTCACACATTTTCCTAAAAACAATTTGCAATTCCCATTTTCGACAAAATGAAAGATTTCAGAAATTGAAACGAAACTTAATTTTCCTCATATTGTTCCTTTTCCGTCAAAATATATCGCTTAATTTTATATTCAAAACGATTGATATTATATATATATATATATATATATATATATATATATATATATATATATATATATATATATATATATATATATATATATATATATATATATATATATATATATATATATATATATATATGAGGAATTAAAACACATTCTCCGAAGACAATTCAAATTGTCTTCGGAGAATGCGGTTTAATTCCTCATCTTTTCTTGCCATATTGCATTAATTTTCATCATATATATATATATATATATATATATATATATATATATATATATATATATATATATATATATATATATATATATATAAAAGTCCCCCTGAAAAGAGAAATTCGCGCAATAATACATATGCCTCACGTCTCGGCGGCGAGCATCGTATCCTTTGTATAACACCTCCGCGGCAAAAGACAAGACACTTGGCTATAAAATTCACATATCATACGAACATCTATGAATCAGTTCACGCATGCGCGAGGAAATAGCATAGAGCAGACTCCAAAAAAACCCGGATGCCATGACCATTCGCTTCTTAATAAAATATCAGGCAAACCGAGATAAAACCGTCGCCATGGAAACCCGGACACGTGACCTTGCCCGACCAATAGGAAGTCAGGCACCTCCGTGGCGAGTTAGGGGCACGCTTCCTTTCAAGTGGTCGGATATACTGTAACATCTAATTTGCAAACTATTAATTATTGTACCCATTATTTATGACTGTCAACCGTTCTATTACTTAGTCCTTACTAATTATTTGTCATTTTATTGAAACTTCATTATTTATCATCACAGTTCGATACCCATTCATTCATGTACATTAGTTATTCTTGTTTCTCTCTTCCTCCGTTTGATTAACTTATGCCACAATCCTCCATTAGTATTATTCAACTTAGCAATAACTTCGGTGTAAACTCATATCTGTGATTTTTTGTTAAGGAGGACATTTGTTTCCAATTAAACCTCCCTTTGAAACCTAAGAGGCGTTTATTTTCAATGAATAAGACGCCAAAATTCCCACACGAATTCTTCTCAACCTTCTCTTCTATATACATGGGCAATCCTCTGACCATATCCGATAATCCAATCTCTCCAGTCAATCATGAATTATAAAGCTCTCGCTGGCTCTTAGTTTTCCAATGAAGAAACGATTTCATTTAAAGCCGATCCTTCAACTTCAATTAAACTGAACAAAATCACTACCTTCTTCTCACCTCTCTCTCCATCAACTGTGATCTATCCTAAGGTTCAGTAAGACCCTCTCTCATTCTTTAGCTTCGTAGTCTTGCATTCCATCAGTTCCACAATCTAGACTATCTTGGACCTCGATCTATCCTTGAACTTGATTTCTGACAAATTCGTCTAGAAAAAAATATGCGTAAACAAGTACGAAATTGGGTCAGAAGTTGCACAGCCACATAGAACCACGCAACAAACAATTCACAGCTCCCAATAATCGATTCCACGCGTCCATTTTGACATTTGCCGCCCATTTCCCAGCATAAGCGAAGGTTTTAAGTAATTCCTTAAAGGAAAAACTGTGATTTTCTATTTAAGATTTTTTTCTAGATTAAACCCTTTTTTGAAACCCAGAAGTTCTTTTCCTTAGCAGGAAATTTTCGCCTCAGTCGAACACCGAACATCCGACAGCTTTTCTTCAAGTGTGTTTATTATTTCACTGGAATAGCCATATATATATATATATATATATATATATATATATATATATATATATATATATATATATATATATATATATATATATATATATATATATAATTGGAAATTTCTCTTATTAATATAGATTCTACTATTTTTTTTACGGAAATCTTTACAATTGTATATGATTTTCCGTAAAAGAAAAATAGTAGAATCTATATTAATAAGAGAAATTCCCAATTTTAATTTGTCAGATTGGCATTTCAAATGCAGCCCCCATTCTTGTAACCTCATCGTAAACAGCTTAGTCAACGATCTTAGACTCGCACCCCCTCATTAATGACCTTTTTTCCCCGTTTTGTGTTTTTTTTTCTTGTTTTGTTTTTTTTCTGATCTGTACGATATTTATAGACTTTTATAACAATTGCATTCTCAGTATACGACTGAAGCGGGTATGATAAACTACATACTGAAACTAGTCTCATAAATTAAACTTTCAGTTCCTATACAGTGGCTTCATTATCATATACCATAACTCGCCATTGAGTTCTTTTACTTATATATATATATATATATATATATATATATATATATATATATATATATATATATATATATATTCATTATAGCATGCTTTATTAAAAGCGACCGCTAGTTTCGAATTAATAATTCTTTTTACAATCTTCTCGATTTGTCTTATATTCGACTTTTCTTCATTGTTTAAGCTGTGGATAAGCGTACCGAAGTTCATCGGGGATTGATGCTTGTTATTTTCCCAAGGTACTCGTAGAAGTAAATTAATGTAATTTAGCACTTTCTTTAATTTAACTGACGCGTTTCGATACATCGAGTATCATCTTCAGAGTTACAATGGGGAATTATTACAAAGTATTCAGTTTATATATGTTACAAAATGTATTAACAAAATTACGAACGAAGCTATACACGTATAGGCAGGTTGGATCCAGGTGATAAAAGGTCGGAGGAGTAGGTAGCCAGAGAAGGGGGGGGGGAATTAAGCTGCTTGCCAGAAGGGATTAGTGGCTAGAAGCAGCTCCGAGTACACCTCTCTCTCTGTTTGCTTTTCTTGCACTGGACAGGATTTCATTGGAGTTAGACTGTATGTTTAAATTCGGTTGTTTCTCCTAGATATATATATATATATATATATATATATATATATATATATATATATATATATATATATATATAGAGAGAGAGAGAGAGAGAGAGAGAGAGAGAGAGAGATTCAAGGAAGAGCAGTTGAACCCTGTTGGGAGCATAGTCTAAAATTTTGGTGATTTCTTCTATCACTTTTCGGTTGAGGCATGTTCCGTGTACTTCCTGTGTATGTTTTTTAGGTGCACCGTTGTTCAGATGGTATGACATTCTTCTTGAGAGAGTGGTTTCGGTCATGCCGATATACGAGTTAGGTAGGAACTCACAGTCTCCTAGTTTACATGTGTACTCGTATATCAGATGTGTCCTTTGTTTCGGTTGTAGCGGGGTTTGGGGTTATTTTTCATGAAGATGGTTGTATTAAGAAACAAGCTCAATCATCTCTCGTCAGAGAAACCCCCTATCCTGGTTTACAACAAAAAACAGAGATAGTGCTCGCCATTGAGGAATAGCCCAAAATGAACTCCCTCAAACATTCCTCACTCCTCATAGTCCCGTTTTTGAAATAATCTAAGACAACGTACTTAACGCCATCCGTCGCCCGCACCGAAATCACATGTCGCTTCAAGCCAGTCCCCGATCCAGCCAAACAAATGGAGTGTCTGTGAATACGTCCACGCGCCTGAAAAAACATTCTTGCGTCTACATAAAAATTGAGGCCAAGGTCAGTCTCCAACCAGATTCAGGTGTGGTGGTTTTAAAGGTAAAGAAATTCCAGTAATTGTTTGAAGGTCAATTAGCGTCCAATATTAAAGTGAACTTTGGGTCAACCATTCCTTTATATTCATTTGTTTAAATTAGTAAGTCTCAATTAAGCTCGTTTAATTCAGAGCTGTATAGTTTGTTTTGTTAGATTTTGTTAGATATTCCAGAAAGGCTTTGTTAAACACATATAGACAATGAAACAATGCTCACTCTTCACTGGTTCACACAACACTGAGTAGGGCATTGGCAATTGCCGACTGGTAAGGGATGTGCTGTTGAGACAATGAAACGCGACACCATAACGCCTACAAGACCTCACGTTTGGCATATTTGTCCTTTGAACCTACCCTATAACACCACAGGTTATAGCATGATAATGAAACTTAGAATCAACTTAATATAGCTGTTAACATAATATAACTATTAATTTATATTTAGGTAATAGTTACTCTGAAAAAGACAAAAATTAAATAATATTTAACCATTTTTCATATTTTGCACAAATTATTAATATATGTGAAACTAACATTCGTTGTGGCACTACTAAAATGCACAGCGCATTTTTTCATCAAAACTCACTATATCCAGGGGCGAGACCAAGGATTTTTTTTTTTTTCCTTTTGGGCCAGTCTAATATATATATATATATATATATATATATATATATATATATATATATATATATATATATATATATATATATATATATATATATATATATATATGTGTGTGTGTGTGTGTGTGTGTGTGTGTGAAACCTAGAAGAAAGGCTCTAACTAAAATGACGAATACACACAAAATTTACACCAGATTCGTTGATGACATAGACCTCACAATTAATGATGAAGACCAATTACTACAACTCAAAAGGACCTTAGAATCCCATTCTGTTCTCAAATTTGCATACGAATTAAGTGTAGGTGGCCGTATTCCCTTCCTGGACGTAGACGTAAAACAAAACAGCGACGGAAAATATACCACCACCGTCGATCGAAAAGGGACAGACTTCGGTCGATCCCTTAACGCCAAAAGTGAGTGCACAGAAAACTATAAAAAATCGGTAATGAGCTCATACATAAGAAGAGCCATCAACAACTGCGCAACAGAGAATTCGACAAATTACAGATGAAAATTCTCAACTCCAAGTTTGAGGTAAAGGAGGGAAGGGAAAAAGGAAAAACTTAAAACACTCTACTACAAGAACCAAATTACGGATGCTAGCAAAACAGACAAAAGAATACTACAAGATATCATAAAAAGTAACACTATCAAAGAAAATAACGTTATCCTTACGAATTTATTATAAAAACAAAAAAGTAAGCAACTTATTAATGAAAAACAACCTCTGCGAAAAGCAATCGATCCTAAAGGCTACAAAGGGGTATACAAATTACAATGCCCTCATGAGGAATGTAAACCTCATCCAAATAATCAATATATAGGTATGACCACTACTACCATCAGCCGGCGCCTAACGATGCATTTGCAAGAAGGATGAATAAAAACACACTACAAAGAAAAGTATAACGCACAAATTACAAGAGCAACTCTGGTCGAAAACACTACCATACTCAGAAGAAACCCTGACCTTCGCCGCCTGAAGATTCTGGAGGCTCTTCCCATTAAAGAGATGGGCCCCAAACTTAAAAACCCAACGCACCAGTTCCGAGCGAGTACTTCACCTTTTCTGCTAAAGGAACATGGTACTCCGACTTTGACCTATAAAAGCACCAAAGAACAAAAATCAATTTCATTGCTGGGCGAATTTTTCGTACGCTGTAGCACTGCCTTACTACCTTCTGAAGAGCGTTGTATATTCACGCGTGCTTAAAGAAAGAGAGACTTTTGAGCCTTCGCCATCTAAGAACGCGACTGTCCTGGGTGTCTTTAGGAGCCCAGTCGATCTGCAAAGATTTTCTCTGAATCTTTTCGCTGCGAATAGAAGAAAAAATGATGGGCTAAAACCCCTCATTGCTCCCGTCCATCGACCTGCGTGGGAACCTGCTTGGATGACTGCCCTTCATTAATTTCGTCTTAACTATGTCGGTCACTTGGACTGGCATAATTAAGGGCTTGCGTGGAAACTGGTTTGAGGCCTATCCCACAGCAGAAGCACAAGTCAGAAATTTTCTCGAATTTGGGGCAAAACTGCGAGTCCCGGACGGAGGAGAAATCCTCATCGCCCGGGGGACCCGGCCAGAATCATAGAGGGAGTTACACCCGTCTCTATGTAGTTGGATGCAGTTTTGGCGTACGTACCCGTGAGGGGGTGGCACAAACTTAGCGGTCGTTGATTCGGCCGCTATGCATTAAGTCCCCATGAGGTCCCCACTCGAGAACCATCCCCCATCCATCATCACCCATCATCCCGGCACCATCCGAGCGGGGAAACAACAGGAAACTGGACGGGAGCACTCTTCTCACGTCAGAGTCCAAATCAACCCTTGACTTTACCTCCTTTACCACTTGTCACTTTTTTCACATATACAACATTTAACATATATTTTTACACAAAGTAAGAAGAAACTCAAGAAAGAAGAGAGAAGACGATGGAGGCCCTCCCTAAGAGGGTCCCCCTACGGACCTTACCCGGAAAAAAGACCCCAGAAAAAAAGACCGTGTGCGAATCCTTATTTGCAAATTTAAGGATCGCCCTGATCAAATTAATTGACATTCCCAACGGTTTCATCGCCATGTGTGGTGAAACCAAGGATATAGACCGGCTCCTATCCGATGAAGGGGCCGAAGTTCTAAAACAACTGAACTTGGAGGCAAAAACCCCGCCAGCGATCTCAGCAAATAGAAGCATTATCTGCCGTAAAGTAGAGAGCTGGGTGGGCGAAAACTCCCCTGCAGAATTAAAAATGGAAATAGAGAAGAACCACAATTGGGCGAAGATAAGGGAGGTGATCAAGTTCTGGGATCACACCCACGTCTTTAAGGTAACATTTAATACAACCGAAATGGCCCACAAGGCGGCGACGGAGGGACTCCTCATTTTTAACATGAGGATCCCAGGCAGCAATATTGAGCACGATAAATACCATAGTATTCAGATGTGCTTCGTGTGCTATTCTTTGGAACAGCACACCACTGCCAACTGCCCGAAGAAAGGACAAATCTGGTGCAGCGAATGCACCACACAGGGTCATAGATATGACTCCTGTAAAAGCACAACTAAATTGTGCATGAATTGCAAGGGGCCCCATCGAACGATGGCCTTGAACTGCCCCAAGAGAAAAGAGATCATAAAGAAGATGGAAGAAGAAGAAAAGAAAAAGAATACTACCACATACGCGAGCACGGTGAAAAAAGGCGAAGGGATGACATCAACTCCCTCGCCGATGGTTTTCACCAATGACCTAAGTGCAAAAATTCTGATTTGCATCACTCATGCGAACGTGGCTAACGCGGTAAAACCTGAGTGCTATAACCAGGTTTTAAACGCACTTCTAAAAGCCAACAATTTGCCATCCGTCATCGTGCCTGATGACCCTGAGTGCTCTAGGGCATTCAAGGAAAGCATAATAGGAAACAACAACAAAGAAAAAGCCACCGGACTTAATGAAGTCATGGAGTCTCACTCATCGGAGGAATCCGAAGAAGAGGACGAGACAAACGACAAAGAAGAAGAAGCAGAAACAACATCTTCGGATAGTGACGAGGGCCCATGCACTCGCACTAGAGCGACGAAGAGTCGGTCAAAGACTCCTAGTCCTCCCCCAAAGAATGAAAAGCCTGGGCACCCCAGACCCGCCCCACAGGCCCCCAAGAGTAAGAAAACAAAGAAGAAACACAGGTAACTCATCTTACCATGGAGGGGAACTCACTAAGAATCATGGAAATAAACACCAATGGCTGGACAACAAAAAGAACTCTCTACGGAAACGTGTTCAGGGAAATAGATGCAGATGTCATCTTGATTTCTGAACATGGGATTGACACTCGTAGTTTCGAAATGAAGATCTGGAACTACGACGTGCTAGTCACTAATTACTCTCAGGAGCGGTACGACGGTGCCGCCATCGCCATCAAAAGAGGGATCAAGTACAAACCCATAAGAAACTTGGAAGAATCCTATCTTGCAATAGGGGTCGAACTCGATATAGGAAAGCTGGTCATCGCCACCGGGTACCAGCCGCCGAGACGAGAATATTTACCTATTCATTCTCTCTCTGGCCTATTTGGCAGAAGGACCCCCACCATATTAATGGGGGACCTTAATGCCAGATGTCGGGAGTCTGGGTACAGGACCTTCAACGGAATCGGAAGGTGCCTGGAGACTATGATGGACCGAAACATGGTCCATAGAATAGGTCCGGACTTCCCAACCTATACTCGAGGAAGAAGTGCCACAAAACCAGACATCTGTCTGGCTAATCGTCAGCTGCCGTTCAATTACTACATGGAACCGGTCCAGGTACCATGTAGTGATCATATAGGGATCCTACTTACCATCAATAGGAACCCTATACAAGTCCCAGCTCCAGTCATAAAAGACTACAGGAGAGCAGAGTGGACACGGTACGCTGATCTCCTCGAGGCCTATCGCCCACCAGATCTGGGCGAGGCAATTCTCGAGGAGATAGACGAGGCACTCGACGACCTCAACGAACATCTAATTATTGCAGATAGGGCTTGCATCCCCAAAACCCAGTATAAAACCATCTCCTCATACAGGTGGACTGGGTATATGAAAGAACTTTATAGAGAATTGAGAGTTATGTACGAGTTAAACATAACAAATGCAACATTTGACTCGCTACAACGAAGTAGAGAGATCAAGGAAGAGCTCAACCAGTTGATCCTCGAACAACAACAGAGACAATGGGACGATGCGATCGAGAGCCTCGATCAAGATGCATCTCCCAAGGACTTTTGGAAGAAAGTCAAAAGTCTCAGAGGATCATCTGGAAAAAAGAAGAAAATGGAAATCCAAAAAGAAGATGGATCCATTGAAACTGCAGAAAATATCATCGAAGTGATATTCCGGCATTATTGGGAAAAAATCTTCAGCATATCGGAAGATGAAAACGAAGATTTTGATATAGAGTTTGAAAACAACATCGTAGACGAGCTTAACACGGAAATACATCGAACGCATCCTCATCACCAGGTGGATAGACTGCGTGACGGAGACGCCGAGATCACCGAAGAAGAGATCCTTGGCGCACTCCGCTCATTCCGACAGAAAGCCCCAGGCCAATCGGGGCTTACGAAGCTTAACTTCGAAAAGGCACCAGCCAACATCATCGAAGGAATGAGACGAATTTTTAACGCATGTCTGAATACAGGGTACTTTCCAGATGCTTACAAGACGGCAAAAATGATCTTCTTGCCCAAGCACCGAAAGGACCCTACGTTGAGAGAGAGCTACCGCCCAATTTCACTCCTGGAATTTGGCGGGAAACTCTTTGAGAAGATCCTCAACGGAAGACTGGTGTCTCACCTGGAAGAAAACTCCCTCTACAACCCTTGCCAATTCGGGTTTAGAAAGAAGCGAAGTACGGAAATGGCAATTAATGTCATAACGGAAAAGCTTTCCCAAGCCAAACGGGACAGGAGTTATGTGGATATCGTTTTTCGGGATGTGTCAAAGGCGTTTGATAAGGTGTAGCAGCGGGGCATGCAGTATAAGATCTTACGGCTGGGTCTAAGGGAAAACTTAGAAAGAACTCTCTGTGACTATGTCATGGAGAGAGCGGCGTATGTCAGTCTAGGGTGCACGGACGGACCAAAGTTTCCGCTCACTGCGGGCCTCCCCCGCAGGGGGGGGGGTGTCTGTCTCCCACCCTTTACTCGATATACACCGCGGACGTCCCAGCCCCTGTGTACCCCAATTCCCTCAATATTCAATACGCCGATGATTTCAGCCAGATAATCGTATCCTCATGGAGGAATGCGCCGTGGCAAGCTCGCATGACAGCGATGGAAATCGCGAACCTTAACAACTACGAGGCTCAGTGGAAGATAAGAACAAACCAAGAGAAATTCAAGGTGGTCCCCATCGGACGCACCTTAAGGGCAGACGTGCGTGTGGGGAATACGCGATACCCCTACACCAACGAATGCAATGTACTCGGTATGAAAATCACCTCTACCGGGTACAAAAAGCACGTCGAAGAAAGAATTTCTCGAGCCTCGTCCGCTGTCAGAACTCTATATAGTTTCAGAAATCTACGTGAAAGCAACAAGAAGAAGATCTACAATGCCCTTGTAAGATCTACGTTGCTTTACCCCGCCTTCACCCTCTCATGTGTCTCAAAAACACAAAAGAGGCGTCTTCAAGTAGTGCAAAATAAATGCATGTACCTAATAACGGGTACACGCAGGCATGAAAGAAGACGGCAAGAAGACCTGCACAGAGAGGCGGGGATAATTCCCATTAACAAAGTCATTGAAGAACGGACCCGGAAAATGCAGGATCTGGTTAATCGTGAACTGAGTGATGAAATCACCCAGATGATTAACCAGAACAGAAGAGCTGATTGTCGCCCCAGATTCCCCAGCTCCGCCAACCGAGTGGCTGGCGGAGACGAAGTGCCGTTCTATGCGTAAAATGAGATAAAGAAACCTGTGAAAACAAGATCAAAATTAAGTACAAAGAAAAAAACTCGAAAAATTACTACGACAAATTACCGAAAAAGACTACCCTACCAAGACAAGAAAAAAAAACCCGATTACGACAAGAACTTCAATAGAAGAAAACATCCAAAGAAGAAAGAAGAAACAATAATACTATTAAAACACACACACAATAAAACAAAACAATAAACACGCACTTAAATGTATTTAAAACATACACAAAGTAAGCAATGCACAACATAAACCATAAAAAACTAAAGTTGCTAAGACAAAGGGCTTGAACGCCATAATAATTATAATTTTATAATTATGTATTACAAAAATCAAATACAACAACAATGAACTCACGCAACCAAGAAAATAAATAAAAGTGATAAGTCTGATCACCAGACCCTAGGCATCTCTTTGCACCTCTACCACACTTCTTTCTCTCTTTTCCACTTGTCTATTTTCTCTATCTCTCCACACACCCTATCGTCCTCCCCTCACATGCACCCCCACTTAAACAAAGTCAAAGTCAAAGTCAATCAATTTCATTGATTTCGACATTTCTGGCTATTTGTCAAAAAATTCCATTTCTCATAATATATTGGCCATTGAGTGAGTGAGCATTCATTATGTCTGGTCGTGGCAAAGGAGGAAAAGTTAAGGGGGATTCTAAAACGCGCTCACCAGACAGATATCCACCCTAATATCGCTTTTCGGAAGAAGAGAACTTTTCACGAAGCAAGAAGCACACATACACAAAAAGAAAGCGGGGCAACGCTGCCCGAAGGGGGCCATGGGGCCGCCTAACATTCTTCGCTGCTCACGACAACCAATGAGCTACCTAACTGGTAAAGGAGGCAAAACCAAGGGAAAACACCAAATCAACGCAGCCTCAACAATAACGAAGGCTTCCATCTGAAGATGCCTTAAGAAAGGCGAAAGCTCACCGCTAAAACTCAAATTAGTTGTAAAAAATAAAATGGATCTTCCTCAACTGATCTTTAATCTCCAACCAGATACAAAAAACGGCATTCACCAGTTGGAACGTTCCAAAATAAAAATAAAATCAAAATACAACCTGGTCTTTAACAAAACATGTAAAGACGAGAAGCTACTCGCCTCATACACCGATATATATATATATATATATATATATATATATATATATATATATATATATATATATATATATATATATATATATATATATATATGGTGCTACTTTGTGAGTTTCTCATATTTCTCTCTCTCTCTCTCTCTCTCTCTCTCTCTCTCTCTCTCTCTCTCTCTCTCTCTCTCCAGCACTAAATTATTTGAATTCAACGACTAAGAAAGAAAATTTAACAAACTGAGAGCATTCGAGACTGTAACAAAAGTCTCCTCTTCAAGAAAACCGACACGTGTCATTATAGAAGGACATTACGAAGCGTGAACAGCTCCCAAACATACAACCACCAACCAATGACAGAAAATAAATCTCCACCCCCAATGAAACCCCCTTTCATTGGGGAGGGGGGCTAAATGGTGCACCTCCCACATTTAATCAATTTTGGTCAGGCCACTTCACACATATGACCATAGGAGGGAGGGGGACATCTCTAATTGATTGGGGAATGGGGACCGGGTTGATGAACGAGACCAACAGGACAATAGTCCCAAATTACACCCCCTTCCGAATCCCCATCGGTCTCTTGAGATAACATCCATAACAAAAGCCTGCATTGGCCTAGGCCTATTTGGCCCGCCCTGAAGGAGCGCAAACAACCTACCGCGTTAGGCCTAATAAGGAATCTGCCAACGAAATTTGTACCAGGACGCTCGCAAAATAAATCCTGGAGGAATTCAATTAAAATCTCCGGATTGAGGTAAAGTGCAGATACAGGGGGGGTAATTGTTCCAATTAATCAGTAGACCGTCATTGGATCTTGCCAATATTTTCTTATTTTTTAACTTGTACAGTGGAGGTTGTTATTTCATCTTGGTAATTCAAATAATGTCATATTAATGAAATTATTAAGATATCAAATAGGTTTTGTGTATGTATAATCAAAGCCTATGCAACTATAGCAGCTTGCTCAGGTTAATATACAAGGTGTCCCAGAAAAAAGTTACCCGTACTTTGAATTAGTATAACTCAAAACCTATTGGAGATTTTTGAGTCCTGTAAAACAAAACAAATTTACCAACTATTTATCTATCGATTCTGGAAATTTCATTAAATTCCCTTTTACGGTATTGATACACTAATGGGTTTAGTGGAGGCTATCAAAATTATGTTTGCGCAAGGAAGTAAAATAATGAAACTTCGAACTTTAAAATTAACAAATATATTTAAATCCATTTTTAACAAAATACCTCTTCATATGCGTAATACAAATTCATTTTTTAATTTTCTAAGTATCATTTCCTTCCACATGTCTTCCATTTCTTTCCAAGCACAGTTGCGCCTTTGATCGCATTTATTGAACAACTTTTTTGATTAACTTGTGATTTTCCTTAAATCTATTGACTTCACGTGTGATACTATCTTTTAACTGGTTGATGCTTTGTGGTAGAGTAGAATACACTTTATTCTTTAGATATCCCCATAAGAAATAATCACACGGTGTTAAGTCAGGGGATCTTGAGGGCCATTCAATTGCATGATTTAGCGTGACAATGCGGTTGTCAAACGTTTCTCTTAGTTTTCTTCTTACAGCAAGCTGTCTATGAGCTGGTGCGCCGTCCTGAATCCACAAAAGTCTATTGAATTGATTGCCGTAAATCTGGCGGAGTTGCCGGAAGATCCTTTCGTTGATCATGCTCAGGTAGGCAGGACCATTCAAGTTATTCTCGTAAAACAATGGGCCGACAAGATAGACATTCCCGCATATTCCGATCCACAGAGACACTTTCTGCTGACAAATACGAGTCAAAGTTGTATGCTAGGGGGTGGTTCAGCGGCGCATATAGCCGAATGTTATGGCTATTTACCTTTCCATCCATGAAAAAGGCTGCCTTGTCACCAATCACAATGTTTTCCAAGAAACGAGCAAGTTTATGGGGAGGCCATTAGACAAATTGTCTACAAGGAAAATCAGTTTCAAGAAGCTGGTGTCTTGCATGCATCTTATAGGGATGCCATTTTAAGTCATGTTTAATAATGCGGTTAAATGATGACTTTGACAATTGTAATCCATTCTTTCTGACTGATACATGTGGATTTTGAAGAAGTGTCATCTGAACATTTTCGATATTTTCTGTTGTTCTTATGGTTCTCATACGACCCGAACGACCTTTATTTAGATTTAAGCATGTTCCTTCATGTTGGTATTTGCGAACTTTTTTCCAAAGTGTGGGCTTGCTCGGTGGGTGCCGACCTAGAAAACGTTGTTCAAATGAATCTTGTACTTGTTTAATACTGCCAGTCTTAATAAAGTTTGTGACTACAAATACGCGTTGATCTTTTGTTAAATGCATGATTAAAAAGGTTCTATGGAGGTAAACTTTTACACAGAAACGCTTTCATTTGCTTAGTAAGCAATAATGACGAGACCAAACCACAGCGTGGCTGAAAAACCACTGTAAAATGGCCTAAACTATGCTTGGAATATCGCACAAAGACCTAGGCTACCTAGGCTCCCTACGCTTCTCTTGAAAGTGCACAGTGGCCTAGCCTTCCTAGGCTTCGTTTCATTATTTTACTTCCTTGCGCAAACATATCTTTGATAGCCTCCACTAAACCCATTAGTGTATCAATATCATAAACAAGAATTTACTGAAATTTCCAGAATCGACAGATAAATAGTTGGTAAATAAAATACTTTTGGCAAGACCAAAAATTCTCCAATAGTTTTTGAGTTATGCTAATTCAAAGTACGGTTAACTTTTTTCTGGGACACCTTGTATACACATACAGAATAAACGAAACGAACGAAGAGACAGAGTCGAATTCGCATACAAATCATTGCATTATATGTGTTTCACAAAAGAAAGAAACCATATGCAAATGACGCCAAATGGAGGATGAAATTAAATCATTTACATACAATACGGTCAAAACTAGAGAACGAAATACCAAAATCTAATTTTTATTGAAAATATTCGTTTAATTTCCATGGAAATTGCACATATATTTTTTTAATTGGCCTCTGATATTGTCCAAGTTTCATTTCATAGAACAACGGATAAAACAATTTATGAGGGAAATAATGTGTATTTGAAGAAAGGATAGATGCGTCCAAATCTAAAGAACGATAACTTATGATAACTTTCAATTTTCACGCAAAAGTCCTTAACGTATTTAAGGCCACGTGTATTGGACTACTAGTGATGGTATTACTCATCTATCAAGATGGCGAGACGAGTTAAGGTCGAAAAATTTCTCAGAAAGCAGGCTGTCCAGTGGAAGAGGGATGAAATGACACTTTCACATATTTTGAGGCATTGGAATAGGTAAAAAGTGTAATATTAGACACAATAAAGCTCCGTGATGATACTGGGTCCTGCGAGTAGACGGAAAAAAACGGGTGGCCCTTGAAAAAACACTCCCAACGAAGATCGCACGGTCCAACGGATGTCAATGAAGGGGCGCTTTGAGGCAGTAGCCGGTATCCTCAAGTCGAGTTGCAGAGAACCTGAGCCTGAATGTAGCTCGCCAGAATGTCTCACGTCCCTTGGGAGAGATGGGATTCATAACACGGTGACATCTAAGAAAACATTCATAAGTATGAAGAATAGAGCGGGTAGGTTGGCCTTCGCTACTGAGTATGTCGTGTGCAGTGCTGAAAACTGGGAAAGTGCTTTCATCCAGAATAGCAAATTTAATTTGCTTGGATTGGATGTAAAGTACCATGCCAGACGTGGTGCAGGTGAAAGATCAAATCACGTATGCACGAAAAAATACTGTTAAATTTGGAAGCACTGGAGTTTGTCCGCTTGTCCGCTTTTGAGGCGATATAAACGCTGAGGTATACAATATACACGAATATGCTTCGAGGAACATGTGATCCCCTATCTCCGAACATTGGGAGTGTGCGAGCACGATTTCAGGCCGGATAATTCTCCGTACCACACATCACCGACGTCGAAGCAGTTCTTGGATGCTAAAAATATCGACTTGACGAACGGGACTGCGCAGAACCCTGATTTAGACCGGATAGCAAACCTATGGAAGATAATCGGGTAGAATGTTTTGGCTCGGAAACCGACGAATGTTGAGGATCTCTGGCAAAGATGGAAACAAGAAGCCAATAAAATCCAGCCAAAATAATGCGACAAATTGAAGTTCTGCGACCGAAAATGCGCCCAAGTCATTCAGAACAAGGGCCTGTCTGCTTCATATTAAGATTTTGTTTAATTGTCTATCAGATAATTATGTTGTTTTCTGGCTATAGCTACATTTATTCTTATCGTTCTCTAGTTTTTGGACGCATCATTTCTTCAAATACTTTCCTCGTCATTTTTTGCCTGCGTTGATCTATGAAATGAAACTTAAACGCTATCAGAGGCAAATTTCAAAGAATATTTTCAATAAAATGTAGATTTTGGTATTTGGTTCTCAAGTTTTGGACGGTACTGTATTCTTCAACAGGAAAATAACTCATGATGAATAAATTAGTTCTCAGCTTTTTCAACCCAGGAAGCAATCAAAGACTTAAAAAGATATAAAACAAGGGATCCAAATTAAAAAGAAATGTATATCAAACTTCCAGAGGATTGACTATCAAAACGAAAGACTTTCACATTACACTAGCAAACAAGGTTAACAAACTATACGAACAATTTGATGTAACATTAAAATCTAATGGAAAAGAGCGAAGACAAAATGTAACGAAATCAGGTGAAACAAATGGTAGACAATAACTGAACACGAAAGAAAGAATAAGGAAGTAAAATCAAATAAAAAAGAATATCTTGAGATTCGAAGAGCTTATATCAAGAACTTTTCGGCCACAATGGAAAAATAACACTAGATCTTCACTTCCTCAAATGCAGAAATCTAACCGGTAAGGGAAAATGAAATTTGACAAGTTGAAAAACATGAAGAATGGTGTAATAATAGGCTTTATAAGGGCTCGAAGGTTCTTGCTAAACTATGGCCTATTTTATAGACAATAATAAGTTAATTGATGCTTTTCAAAAAATAAGACAGGAAGAATTAAGGAACTACCAAAGTCTCCTATCAGAAACAACACAAAAACAGATATACGCAAACGTTCGCTTTCAATCAAACACCAAAACAGAGTTTTCTAATGTCAACATTGATTTAGTATTAAGAGGGTGAAAAAACAAGAATTAAAACCTACAATGACAGCTTTTCTTATATACGCTGTCCCATAACATTGTCCTTTTGAACTACACTTGAAAATGCAAAAAAAGAGAAGCAAATACGACTCCCATTTCTTCAAAATTGTTTACGGTAGTATTCGAAAAGATAGGACTAAGAAAAAATAGAAATAAAGTTAAATATTGCAGAGAAATATAAGCCACTTTTATTCATTTGCTTCATGTTCAGAAGAAATGGTGAATAAAAGAACTATTGAAGGCTAGTTTCATAGTCGTAATATAAACCAGGTTTTAAAGCGAAAATAATGGTCAATAAATTTACTGAAAAAAGAGAGATATCTGATTGTCCTCTAATTCTCACTATTTAAGGTCTTCCACAGTTTGACAACTAGGCCTATGTCTGATCTTGGCCTATTTTGTTTCCATCCTGCTATATATATATATATATATATATATATATATATATATATATATATATATATATATATATATATTATGAAATTGAAAACTTTTATAGAAAATTCTTGTTGAATTATGTTCATCATGTTCAAATTGTGCTCTGCCCCCAAATTGTAGTGTTCCTTGTATAGGGTCTACCAAAATTTTAATTTGTTTTCAATCCTTTTCAGAACCCTTTAATAATGAATACAAAAGAGCGGATTTTTGTTGTGATGGCTCGTAGCAGAAGAGCGAAATTTAATGAAGTACGAGAAAAGTTCCAACCAAAGTTTAGAAAACCTGGAACTACAGACAAAGCGATCCGTTCACTTGTGAACAAATTTAGAAGAACCGGATCCGTACATGATGAGAAAGGAAGAGGACGGAAAAAGATTGACCTCAACAAACTAAACAAATTCGACAATTGTTTAAAAATGAACCAAGAACTTCGGTGAGAAAGGTCAAGACAACAGTGCACAGAGTCTTGCGTTCGACACTTATGAAAAAGCCTTATCACATTCACTTACTGCCCTCCCTTAATGAAGAAGATGATCCAAATTGAGCAGCGAGGTGCGAGGAATTTGTGGATCAAATCGAAAATGAAAACCTATCAGATAACATCTTATTCAGTGATGAAGCGACTTTCCACACATGTGGTAAGGTTAATCGACGCAGTTGTCGTATCTGGGATTGGAATAACCAAATTTATAATTTATGGCTCATTCTTTTTTCATGAAACATCTGTGACAGGTAACATCTACCTTGATATGCTCCAACAGTTTTTAAAACCACAGCTTGTTGATGATAGCATTGTTGATAGTGTCGTGTTTCAACAAGATGCTGCACCGTGTCATTATGTTCTAATTGTCCGAGATTACCTGAACAGTCGCTTTCCAAAATCAATGGATTGGGTGGGCTTGGAGGAGCTAGATACACCTTGGCCTCCGCGTTCTCCAGATTTAACTCCCCTGGATGTTTTTGTATGGGGTTTTATCAAAGCAGAAGTGTATGAGCACAAAATTAGTAATTTAACTGAACTTAAAGAACGCATACTTTCAGCAGTGCTGGACATAACACGCGAAATGCTCCACAATGTTTTTCGCAATGAAATTTGCAGAGATACGGACGGAGCAGATGGCGAATAATTTAAATAAAGTTTTTCTTTTCTTTTGTTTTTGATGAATTTTTGTAATCATAATTGAGCCAGGAAAATTAAAATCATTTTTTTTTCTTTTTAATATCCATTAAGAAGGGATTATGAAAAGGATTGAAAAACAAATTAAAATTATGGGACACCCTGTACATGGAACACTACAATTTTGTGCAGAGCACAATTTGAACATGATAAACATAATTCAACAAAAACTTTTTATAAAAGTTTTCAATTTCATCAAAATACGTACTCTATTTTGGGACATGTGAAATAGCTATATATATATATATATATATATATATATATATATATATATATATATATATATATATATATATATATATATATATATATATATATATATATATATATATATAAATATATATTTTTTTAATTTTAGATATCTTATCTTTAACCTATTACATGTTATAGGTAATTTATTCTTTAAAATTTGTATTATACTAAGCCGCATTTGGAAAGTCAGAAACTGATGCAAACTTCTTAGATAAATCGAAATTGGAGTCATGGCTACGATGTGGAAAGAGCGACAATCGTCTCAGTGTCAAAGAGAGAATTCTTCTCCGAACCGAAACAAAGCGACAATCGTCCGAGTGGCAAAGTGAGCATGCTTCTCCAAGACCGAAACAAAGTGGCAATCGTGCTGGTTGCAAAGCGAGGATTCTTATCCAAGAACGAAAAAAGCGACAATCGTCCCGGTGGCAAAGTGAGGAATCTTTCCCAAGACTGAAATAAAGCGGCAATCGTCCCGGTTGCAAAGTGAGGATTCTTTTCTAAGACTGAAAAAAGCGACAATCGTCCGGGTTGCAAAGTGAGGATCCTTCTCCAAGCCTGAAAAAAAGCGGCAATCTTCCCGGTTGCAAAGTGAGGATTCTTCTCCAGGACTGAAAATAGCGACAATCGTCCCGGTTGTAAAGTGAGGATTCTTCCCCAAGACTTAAAAAAGCGACAATCGTCCCGGTTGCAAAGTGAGGATTCTTCTCCAAGACCGAAACAAAGCGGCAATCGTCTCGGTGGCAAAGTGAGGAATCTTCTCCAAGACCGAAACAAAGTGGCAATAGTCCCGGTTGCAAAGTGAGGATTCTTCTCCAAGACTGAAAAAAAGCGACAATCGTTCCGGTTGCAAAGTGAGGATTCTTCTCCAAGACCGAAACAAAGCAGCAATCGTTCCAGTTGCAAAGTGAGGATTCTTCTCCAAGACCGAAACAAAGCGGCAATCGTCCCGGTTGAAAAGTGAGGATTCTTCTCCAAGACTGAAAAAAGCGACAATCGTCCCGGTTGCAAAGTGAGGATTCTTCTCCAAGACTGAAAAAAGCGACAATCGTCCCGGTTGCAAAGTGAGGATTCTTCTCCAAGACCGAAACAAAGCGGCAATCGTCCCGGTGGCAAAGTGAGGATTCTTCTCCAAGACCGAAACAAAGCGGCAATCGTCCCGGTGGCAAAGTGAGGAATCTTCTCCAAGACCGAAACAAAGCGGCAATCGTCCCGGTGGCAAAGTTAGGAATCTTCTCTAAGACCGAAACAAAGCGACAATCATCCCAGTGGCAAAGTGAGGAATCTTCCCCAAGACTGAAACAAAGCGCCAATCATCCCGTTGGTAAAGTGAAGATTCTTCAAGACCGAAGAATATTCGACAAGTGAAATTTAAGACGAAAAAAATTCGACGCCAGATCTTATATATAGTAGATGTTATTGATAAAATTGACTATGAAGAGTGCTTTCAGAAGTTGAAAAGACGTTGGTGGTAGCTGCTGCAGGGGACTATTTTGAAGGAGGCATTCTTAATTTAGAATAAATGTTAATTTTGAATTTTTTAAAATCTATTCCGGATATTTTTTATACCAAGTCTGACAAATATTTAAATAGACAGTTTTGAAAAAGAATTATGCTCTATTTCAGGCTATGTGAAGCATGCCGATTCAGGAATGACATTTGTTACTATTCTCACACTAATACACTTGTTGTGGAGCATAGATATTGTGGTGAACAGGATGATTTGAAAACTCGCCCATAACCTAAAACATCAGTACTAAGAAACGAGAGACGAATGCTCTTACGGTTCTGCGTTAACAGAAATCGAGCCAGTATATCAGGTGACGAACAAAGTCCGTTCGGGGCTTTTTTAACCCAAGTGGATAAATGAAAATACAAGTTCAAACAATAGAATTTATTCTACAAAATAGTTTCCATCCATTTCAAGATCTCTTCTTAACAAAATAGAAGTTTGTGCCTCTTGAATAAAATTATATAGGCCTCGAACGAAACATTGATAACGTATTTCTTTGAATGCGTCGTTCTCAAAGAAAATAAAGGGGATAATCCGAAAGAGATATGTCAGGCAAGTATGGTTGTTGAGGGATCAGCCCCAAACCTAGACTATTTAGTGCATCTCGCATTTGTGGATGACCATCACTGGATGCTTTCGAATAAGTTTATGTTGATCTCTTCTCAGTTATACAGCGTATATCTTTTTCACAAACAAATACTCCAGCATTTCACAAGAATATGTAACTCAACATTTTTCTAAAATAAGAACACGAAATTTGTATGCGTTCAGCAAGTCTCAGACCCGACATACCACCAAGGACATTTCCATCTACAACTACTTGGTAACCATTCTTCTACTTTTTGTCTTGTTTGCCTCTGACGCTCAAACTCAATCACGGCACTTAACCATCGATCTGTATGGCATCAACTGCCCGAGGCATCCGCTCGCCGTATGGTAATGTTACATTGCCAGCGCCACCTACCCGGGCGCAAGGTTGTATTATGGTTATGAATGCAATATTTTGACCGCGTAGGGTACCACATACCACCCCAATACAGCAGAAAACTAGGTCCCAAAAGTAATAAAAAAATCCGGGCCAAGATGATTATTCGCTGACCGCCTATTGCCGGATACGCTGAACCTACTCCCGCGGGGGTAAGGACCTACACACGCGCAAAGCCAATCATAACAGCGCTATCATTCCATTCACGTCTTAAAATCCCATCATACACACTCTCCTCTGTTCAGGAGCCCTCCACATACCCGGGGTATTCGATTACACAGAACACGAAGGGTTTAACGATATCTGGCTGGGGTCAAACCACAATACTACCCTTCGCATCTTAAAGGGTATTTCATTATTCGTTCGGGGAATCTCATCCACGAGGCGAGGCACATATGGTACAACTTACTACCACGACCTAACATAACCATACGCAACCAAACCCATCCGAACGCAACCTTAACTTACGCGGTGAGGAGGAACTATTCAACGTCAGAAGGTAAGGAAGAGTGGGAGAGACGCCCGTGGGGACCGGCCTCGTTGGCTTAGAATTATGTGGTCCATCCCCCCTCCCCCAACAAAATATTAGTCCTAACCACAAGAATTGACCATTCAAATAACTAGATGCAGTTTTGGTTGGAAGAATACGAGGCACTGGGGTTATAACGTGGTATCTGTACCTTTCGACTGACAAAAGCCACACCCACACCCAACCAAAAGCCACAAGGGCTTGTCAGATCATCCATCAAACCCATTTAACACCATCAGTCCAACCCCAACCCAACCAAGAATCCAACCCTCCAACCGATTCCAATTCAGACAATGAAAATGTTGATCAATTAAAGGTGTTTAAACATGTATGATTGGTGAAAAATGAACATCAAATAAAGGTGCTTAAAGGTACATAATTGGGGGGAAATTTTCATCAATTAAAAGTGTTTAAACGTACATGATTGGTGGAAAAACCCCATCAAATCAAGGTGTTTATATGTACATGAATTGAAAATTCTTCTTAAAAAAAGGGCGATTGTGATAAAAAATGAATGGTCATTATTTTATATAAAATAATCGAATTTCGTTGGAATCTGTATCAAATATTGACAAAATTAATTTGAAACAAATCTATGACTCAGTAATTATTAAAGTAACAAATTATATGACGTTAAAAAATAACATTCCACCATTTTCTTTTTTTAAACTTCTCAAGAAAGTAATAAAGATGTTGGCAAAATATAAAATAATATCAATAATAGAAATTCTGTTGTCACTATATATATATATATATATATATATATATATATATATATGGTAGGGTTAATGTAGTGGCATTATTAGACAATTGATCTACTTCAGGTCCAACGTGACATCCTTTCGTCCTCGAACGGGGAGACCCCATTATAGGATAGCTCATCCACCAGTCCAAAAAACTGATTTCAAAGTTACCCCTTTGTGTTAGCCTCGTTTTCCGTCATAGAAAACCATTATTATTCATATATTAACAGTGTTATCTTAGCTAAATACATTCGAGTAACAACCCCGTAAGCGAGTAACAACCCCTGGATTGATAGAAAAATCAAAAGAATGTCTCTCAACAATAGGAGAGCATCTTGTAGTAAGATTTCCCGTGAATTAATGGAAGAGAAAATCACTGTGTATCCTCGAAAAATTAACAACAGACTTTTAAAAAGTGGATTACACTTATTTCATATCGTCCAAGGAGAAAACCTAGGCTTACCCCGACGATGGTGGAGGCGGGCCATCCATGGGCTAAAAATCATATTGCATGGCCTTCTGAGCAATGGGACCTGGTAAGACCATCTTAAATAGTGGATTAGGGTCTTTATGCATTGTGTGATTGATAAAATAACATGTTATGATTGATTTCAATCATCAAACTAGCTTTATGAAGAATCCTTTAAAAATGACTTTAATTTCTGATTGCCATAAACTAAAACAGTCACTTATTCTGGATGTCCAATTAGTCAAATATGGTTTTCAATTGTTGCAGGCGGTGTTTTCCGACGAATCCACAAACGGAAAAATTTCCACAAAAAATTATGGTTTGGGGGGCAATTTGTATCCATGGAACTAGTCCTCTGAAGATAATTGAAGGTACCATAAACCAAGAGAGGTACATACTTTTATCCATCTGATATATCTAGGGCTGTTCCACATTTCCTCCATTACTGTAATAAGCAATCTATTTTCACTCATCATAATATAGTTTAAATTATTTAATTTTTGTTTCATGTCTCCTATAAACATTGTAGTTGCACCTATCTCTCCTCTTAACGTTACTGTTGGGGCCTAACCTGGAGAACCAAGAATTTTCCTAAAAACTGAGTTTTCTATTCTTTGTAGTATATTCAATTCCCGCTGATTCCATGTGGCCAGTGTTGATCCTGTCAACACACAAAGGCAGAACTACCGACTTCCAAAAAGTTTTTCCATATTTCTGCATAAATTAATTCCTTCTTCTTATGCTCTTTAAAACAATCGACTTGATCATTTATAGTTACCCGAGATATTTTATGCTTTTCACAACCTTAATATCACTTATTTTTTCAGGTTTATTTCTTTCATGGAAAAATCATACATTTGCTTTTTTCTTTATTAATATTCAATCCAAAGTCCACACCACTCTCACCAAGATCTCCACCAACTGCTCCATCTCCCAGATTGAACATGTCATCAGCAATCCATCATCAGCATAAAAAAAGTGCAGGCAGATATAGTCTCATTTCTTGTAACCAATCCTTGTATGATTAAATTTGTCACAAGTATAAATAGCTGTGGGTAACCTGTACAGCCCTGACATATGCCACTAGTAACTGGTATTTGACAGATCTTATTGTTATTTAAATATAAAGATGTTTCATCGGTAAACATGTGGATCGGCGGCGCGCCCAAAAAAGTGTATTTTTCATTCACCCGCGCATCAATATTCATGCGCGTTTGGTTAAATAAAAACGTTAAAAAAACTTTAGAACATTATTCTATAAACAATTATGATTATATACTGGGGGCTGTGGACCTCAGTTTCCCCCCCCATTGATTTAAACTCAGGATCATCGTAGGGGAGTCTCCCCGCAGTGATAAACCCCCCACGAGCAGTTCCCTTGAATTTACTCCAAAAAGGTGAAACATATTGGAATAGGGACGAAATATTTTGCGTCACATCGTTCGCACCGCCGATCTTCATGTTTACCGTTTCATCACCTCTATATAATTTTGATTAACTGGTTATTACATTCGGTTCACATTTATATTTTATTAGTGCTTGTACGAGTTTCCTCTTATTGACCGAGTCAACAGCCTTTGTGAAGTCAATAGCTGTCAACACTAATTCAACTTTTCTTCTTTTAGCATCTTCGATACAGTAATTTAACAAAAAATAAATTATCTTCCAGTCTTCTTCCTTTTGTAAATCCTGCTTGTAATTCATTTACTTCATTATTAAATGTTCAATCATTTTTTTCTTTTAACAGACTCATGTATAGTTTATAACCCGTTTGTTAGGGCAATGGGTTTAAAATCTTTTATTTGGGGTTTATTTGTTTTTTGGTATTAACACCGTTTTAGATTCTTTCCAACCTATCTCCTCCTCCCTCTGCATTGACTAATGTAGTGGTAAGAAAACTTGCAAGATGTGAAATACTTTTAAGACGATATTAAACGTAGTCCAAGAGCAGTATCCCAACAAAGGTCATTAGGAAGAAATCTAGGAACCATGAGGTTGCTAATCAAATTTCTGAGAAAAGAAGAGCATACCAAAGATTACAGGGGAAAGGTACTGCTGAAAATCTGAATCATTATATGGTAACTAGGAAGGAATTAACTAAGATAATTAGGAAAACAAAACGGCAGCACAAAATAATTTAGCTCAAAATAATAATAAAAATCAAATCAAATTATTTAGCTTTATAAAATTAATAATAAATCTAGCAGAGACAAAATACGGCTTATTAAATATGAAGGGATTGTGAAATAATCTGATGACGAAATAAGAGATATACTCAGTATTTACAGAAGAGAATCCGAACAGTTTAATTTATGCTAGTTCTAGGTCAGGGGATAAGGTATTGAATACCATTAATGTAGAAGGGCTTATAATTGAGTTGAATACTAGTAAGGCTTCTGGTATTCATTCTAGGTAACTCAAAGGTGGTGTAGAAAGTATTACGGTAGCTCTTGAGAAGATATATACTAGATCACTGGAGTTTGGAGAAATACGTAATGGTGGGAAACTACCAAATATAGTGCCAATTTTTAAGAAGGGGAGAAAAGAGGACCCAAATGACTTGAGACTTCTAAGCTTAACATCCATAGCTCGTAAATGCTTGAGACGATAGCTAAAATGGGCATTTCTTTGTCTCTAGAATGAGGTAGGTTAATAGATGATGCTCAGCATGTGTTTAGAAGTGGTAGTCATGTTTTAACAAATTTACTGGATTTTATGAATTATGTAACTAAACAATTAGATAAGGTGGAAAATGTAATTTAATTAGATTTTAGCAAAGCTTTTGATAAGGTTCCACATAAGAAACTAGTTCGCAAATTAAAAATTCATCTGTTATATTATATTGTGGGGGACTTTGATTTTGTCTTCCCCTGGTGATGGTGCTTTTAGTGGGTGGGTTTTGACGGAGGTGGATGACCTTTGATAGGCCCTTGTGGCTTTTGTCATCCGTGAAATTATGTTATGTTATGTTAAAGTTTGGAATTTGATATCTGAATGGCTGAAGGAGAGGAAACAGAGGGTGGTACTGAACTGGGTGAGGTTACAGTGGAGGGACGTTATCACTGGCGTACCTCAAGGATCAGTTCTAGGCCCATTATTATTCCTAGTTTTATATAAATGATCTTTGGGAGGGTGTAAATAGCAAAGTGTCAATTTTTGCTGATGACACAAAATTGCCAACTGTAGTAAATAAAGTTGGGGCTAACTTTAAAGTGCAAAGTGACTTAAAAAGTTATGAGGTTGGGCGCAAAGGTGGCAGATGAAATTAATCTTTAAAAAATGTAAAGTTATTAATATGGGAAGATATAATTTAGAATTTAGCTATGAAATGGATGGGCATTGGTCTAATGCAGTAGAGAATGAGAAAGACTTCGGATTGATAGTAGATAGGTCTCTGAGGTTTTCTAAGCAGTGTATTGCGGCAGAAAATAGAGTTCTGGGCTTCATTAAGTGGAATGTTAGTTACAAAAATAAGGAGGTTATCCTTAAACTAGATAATTCATATGTCAGGTTACATTTAGAGTACTGTATACAAGCATGGTCCCCACACTTTAGACATGATATCAATCTGCTAGATTCAATGCAAAGGGTGCAACAAAGATGTTACAACCCTTGAAGCACCTTGAATATGTATGTAGGTTGAGGATGGTAAATATGTTCTCATTTGTAAAAAGGCGTGAGTAAGAATATGATTGAGCTTTTTAAAATTTGTCTGGGGAGGATAAGTTGGATTTTAGCGAGTGCTCTGAAAATTAAAAGCAGAGGTGTAGGTTGGATATATCAATTTGTGTAGGTATATATTATATGGAATGAAATGAAAAACTCACAAAGTATCACGTGGAATGTGTATTGCATGATATAGTTTCTGACAAGCTATGATGGTGATGTTTTTTTGAGTTCAGACGCAATCTTGTGGATGCACTTTATTCAGTGTATGTTGACTCAGATGACCTCTGATAGGCCCTTGTGCATTTTGTCATCCGTTGAATTGTTATGTTATATAAAAAAAGAAAAAATACTATGAAAAAGGTTTTGTTCCATTAGTTATTAATTATGGTGAAACCCAGTGGGAAGTCGATCAAGAAATCCTGTATATTTCTGATCTGTTCATGTTCAGAAATGTGCTTCTTCGAACTGAATTTTATCCACAAATTAAATGTTATAGTAACATTTAGGTCGGATATCCTACACCTAATTTGAGGAAATTTCCAATATATTTTATTTCGTTTTTTATTTAGCATAATGTAGCTAATTAATAGATTTAATGAATTTTCTTTACTCTTTTAATATAATCAAGAATAGATAACTTACCTGTCAAATAGTCATAATTAGTTCGAACTAATTCACCTAAGTCTTAAACACTAAAAATTATTTTTAACATCTTTAATTATAGTTAAATATCTTTAAACTAATAGCATTTTACAGTCCGAATCGGTTGCTACCAAAACTCGTCATTTCAGGACGAGACACGTTTTCAGCGAAATTGCTGGACACCACGACAGACACACCAAACCACTTCGAAGTCTGAACGAGTACTGATTCTGTGCTACCAAAAACCCATAGAAGTTTCCTGCGAAAGATGACACAAACTTGACCAAAATCTCTCCCGAAGGATTCGAATTTGAAAGTATAAAATGTCGTATCAGCCAAACGGCGCAGAGCTCCTTTTCCCCAAAGGATATGCTGAAAATAGACTAAATAAATATATATAAAAAAACTCTCCTTTTTATTAAGGTGGAAACAAGGTATGTTATGACCCTCCAGGGGAAGGGAGGCTTGAGGCAGCATCAACCCAGGTCATTGTGGCTGAGAGGGGTGACTGACTTCATTTAATTGCGAAGTGGGTAGAAAAGAGGAGAAGGGCAGACAAGAGAAAACCTTGAATGGGATAAGATAAAAAAAAACTCAAACCAAATCGACCACAAGGCTTTATCGGGGTCAAACGATACATTCAAATCCTGCAGGACAAATTCCCTCTCCCCCCTAAATAGGATTAGTTTCTATAATAAATTCAATAGATAGCGATTTTATTTCCACCATGTACAACGAGTGGCATTTTATTATTTTCGATTCCGTTTTATTATCACCCGCGCCATACAAATGGCCGACAAATTCAATAACTTAAGGCAGGGCTCTCCAACCCGCAGAGTACCACGGGCCACATCGACAAGTCCGAGAGTGCCCGCGGGCCGCACCAATAAAAAAACAACTAACAAACCAAACATTATAAAAACAAATAAAAATTAAAGAATTTAAAAAAAATGAGACACTTGGGGACATTTCTGAGCGCAAAGCTCATCAAAATCAGGGGTAATGGAATTAACACTCAGCAAGAGAACGTCGTCCAAGTTGTCACCTGTGAGCTGTGCCCGGCTGTTCGATTTTGTCAGTTTCATCTTCCTATTCGGCTGTTCGCGCAAAAGTATGTTGACCTCAGGAAAGGATCTGGCGGGCCGCACGCAACGTTAATTTTGACAAGTGGCGTGGCCGCGGGCCGCACGGAATGGCTTCCCGGGCCGCCGTTTGGGGACCCCTGTTTTAGGATTTCGGAGTTCCGTGTGTGCGAGCGTGTGCGTAAGAGGATAGGGGGAGTGCCGTATATTCACCCCCCACACTGCAAAGGGGTCCAGGTGTACCCTGAATACTGGGTAATCATACATCGCCTGATATAAGGAGGATTGCGTGCCCTACTAACCCCAATACTGACAAGGGATGTGATATTCAGTGAGATTGACTGGCTCCATGCTTAAAACCTTAAGGGCATATAATTTTCACATACTTTACTTCCCCTAACCTCACCACTTTTTACGAACGTCTCTTCTTGGGGATATGCCCTCGTTGGTTTACGCTCCTTAGTTTTAAGTAACTAACAAATGAGCCACAATTTTGTGTGTGCAGATGTTTACAACGTAATATACCAACTACTAGATGCCCTTCCCCCCTCTATAGGAGGGAGCCAAGTTCGTACTTATGAACCGGTATTCTTTTTGTATGAACTTTCATGTCATTATAATAATATGCCCTCCAAACACCGTTATTTATTCTCCCTGGTCTTCACCTGTCTGTTCTATCCTTTCATCTCCATTGTATGTAAGTGCCATCGTTGGTTGTACCAATTTTCTGTTTATTTTTCTTTGAAAGAATACTGAATGCTCCACCCCTAAATGGGATGAGCTTAATAAAATGCGCTACGCTCCGCCCACAAATGGGCGGAGCTTTACCTTAAAAAAACTCTCAGTTTCGTGGACCCCTTCCTAACTGGAAAGGAATTCGGGTGAAAAAACTGATTAACCAACGAGTGCAACTTGAGTAGAGATAGAACGCTAAGTTATAGTAGGGAATAAAGCATAAATAGAATAAATCGAAATAAAGAAATAAAAGATAGAATGGCAATAATCCCAATGTCTAACTACGTTGTGCCTAAGTGCTGGGGCCGGAAGGGAGAGTTATACATCTTCAGGAATAAGTCTATACAGAACAGAGGCACTCAGATGTACGAATCACAAGGAAAATTCTTAAAGCAGATAAACATAAGTGCAAAAATACTAGTGGCAAGTTTTTTTTTAAGGTACCACTGGCAAGTGTTAGGCTGCATGGAAACACTGGTTCTTAAGTTGAGATAAGTTAAGGTGAATCGGGTCTGGTTAGTTACAGGAATGAGTTCTAAATATGTCATCTTTGAAGTGATTGCTTTTTTTATCGGGATTGCGACAGTAGTCTTCAGAAACACGAACATCTTGCTTCCCAGGGATCTTCAGATATTTCAAATATCTTGCGTTCATGTCTTCGTCAGACACACAAATATCTTGCACCCCAGGATTCTTCAGTAGCACGAATATCTTGGGCCACAAGAGTTTCCAGTAACATGAATAATTTGCGTCCCATGACTTCAGAAACATGAATTTCAGCGTCCTAGGATCATTCACAAACATGTTTTTAACATACTCCTAAGCTGCCTTTTGATGACTGATTCCGCCTCGATTCAAACATAACGGAAATACACCCTTGGTTAAAAGTATCGAGTTTTTCAAAAAGTTCTGTTACACTCGGTTTTCGATCTTTGAAGAGGTTTACGTGTGTGATAGAAAAGATTCAGTCAAACAAACCCTAAGTTCTACTTTTCCAGGACGTGTCATTAAAACGTCCTTTCCATTGTGTGCGGGTGTCTCGAGATGGAAGTGAGAAGAATCGAGATCTCTGCTCTCCTGCGCACGGGCTACAACAAGTCGGACATCGCCACCGACTCAAGGGCAGCAGGATGACCGTCCACAGAGTCACGGAGAGGCTCAAGAACGAGGAATACCTCAAAGATCGACCTCGTTCAGGCAAAACTGAAGTTATCAACCGTTTGTTTGGCTGTGAGAAAGGCCTTCGGAAGTGCTTCCAAGCTCAAAATGACGCGTTCGCGCAGAATAACATCTCGGTATCCACAGTATCCATGGACTTCAAGGAGGAGGGCGGCAAGAGATTGAGCTGCGCGGAAAGGTCTCTGCTCATCGACCAATGCGAGAACAAAGTCGGGAGCGCTGTGGTCCCCTTCTTAACGACTTGAAAAGTCATGGCTATCCAATTCTCATTTTTTTCTGAGGAAAAAACCTTCACGTTCCATCCGGTCATCAAAGCGCAGAACAACCGCGTGATGAGCTTCAGCCAGGACGTCTCTGAGGTCCGTTACGTGTCCACGACCAAGCACCCGGTCTCCGTGATGATGCTTGGCGTCGTGGCTTTGAATGGCAGGAAGATGCCGCCGGTGTGTTTTGCGGCCAGGCAAAGGCTCACCGCAGCCGGTTACAGGGACATCGTGGCCATGAAAGTCCTGCCCTGGGTGAGAAAGATCAGGAAGAAGGCGGACTAAGTCTTTCAGCAGGACGGTACCCTGGCTTACACGGCCAAGACCGTACAAGAGTGATTGGGGTCGAACATGAACTGGTCAAAGGACTTTGAGTCCCATGCAGTCACCCGACCTCAATCCCCTCAACTATAGAGTGTGGATGCATGCTGACCCATATGGGTCAGCATAAGGAAAGACTTCGTCCGCAAGGTGTGAGCGGCCTTTTGGTCTCGCCTGGAGCGCATGCTCGGCGCCGAGGGTGGCCACATTGATTAATATTACAATTTAAACACACATTTATCTGTTAAAATAATAAAAAATTGTCTAACTGCAGCAAAACTATCATTGTGCCCTTTGTTGGGAGTGTCATAACTCTTGTAACATGATTTTTTTCAATACCTGGTATAAAGCACCCTATGGAATCATTGCCATACCGTAAAAGACATTTGTGGTGATTGAATTCAATTGATTTCACCAAATTTGCGCAAATTTCTGACGCTATCAGCCTGTAATTTTCTATACAATTCTGTACTTGTGGTAAAGATAGTTTATCCAAGCACTGCCCACAAGTGTTCTATTAGATTTAAGTCTGGTCTTCGTGGTGACCATTCCATAGGCGTGAGCCCCATTTCTCCATCCAATTCTTGGTGAGGTTGGATAAATGGCATAGGGCTTATTGTGTTCTGCTGAAATATAACTTCATTTATTGGGATTGTGGGATGTAATTTCTCGATAGATGGCTCTAAATTTTGTGGCAACATAATGAATTAAATCTAAAATTCATTCTTCCTTAGCATAAAAACATCTCAACTGGCCTTGATGAAGACAGACAGCTACATATCATGCTTCACAGTTGGTAGCACAGGAGCAGGGGGAAATGCTTCTCAACTCTTCGTCTCACCAAGGTAGCTCCATAAGTGCTGAAAATCAGGAAAACTGTTACAAAAAGTTAAATTTTTAAATAATTTTCTTCCAATATATATTCAAGTGTAATGGCATAAATTACATTTAAAACCGATGACTTTAGACCACTGTTCATATGTCAAAATTTTGTGATCTTTGACCCCCCCTAAGACATTATTTTCGGTTGACCTCAGATCTTTATGGCTTCATTCTCGCCTTGTACCATTTTAGCCCTTTATTTGTAAGTCTCCTTCAAACTATTATGGGTGATATTGTTTAACTTCAAGCTTTAATGAACCCAGCAAGTTCATAATCCGTTTTTATGCGATTCTATTGTGAAGATAGATCTGTTTTATCTTGGTGTTGTAAGACGTTTTCTGTCACTTCTCTCGATATCGTTTTATAGCGCTTTGTACAACATATCTTGGAACATTTTATTTTTTTAGCACTTTCTATTTATGATGACCCTTGGCTATGGAGAAGTTGGATTTGTGCTCTTTGTGCTCTTGTAAGTTCTTTAGTTTTAGTCATATTACTTAATTAGAAAGATATTAGATACGCATTTATAATAAATTTAAGCTGAAACATAAGAAATATTGATTTAATTCTGATTTTACAAACATACCATTTTTTTAATTATACACCATTTAGAAAATTATTAAGTAATTCAAACATATTATACAAAATATTCAAATAAACTAGCAAAATACACATTATTATGATACATCTGAATAAAATCGTTAATTCTAAAACGTTTAATTAAATGTTAATATAAATCTATGAAGGGTGCTTTATACTTTTAGGCCAAGGGGGTATTTCCTTATGCTATTATTTATAAGAACTATAACTCATTGCGAACCATGCGTTAACTGTTAACATCACTTACAATTATTAATTAGCACCATATTTACCAATTAGCGATTTTAGTTCTAATTGGTGTTTGAAGCAGGAATTATTTTCTATTGTTTCTTTGTGATGAAATAAAATTGGAATTGTTTCCGATCTCAACACTTTTCCTTATTTACAGTCAATCAAATTAAAATCATTTCATTTTAATTGTTCTTTTTTTTTTATAAAGCCTTAACGCAAAAGGGGGAAGGAACAGATTCATAGAATAATTATTTATTTATTTTTTTATTCATTTAATTATGTTTTATTTATTTGCTATTTATTTTACGTCGCCGTTTTTGAGTAATTAAATAGGGAAAATTCAAAGAAGAGGAGCACGGAAACTCAATTACTCAATACTTTTTACCATTACCATTGGTATATAGATAGTAGTTTGAGTCGGTACACGGTCGAGTTACCCACGAGGTACAGGTAAATAGGTAGGTACCATAGCGGGTATACGGAGGTACTGGATAAATACCAGAGTGGTACTAGGGGATGTCAGATAATTACCAGGTGGTAGTGTGAAAACAATGTGCGAGTACCATGGCATAACGGCTAAATACCAGGCAGGTATCGAGTAAGTACTCGTAAATACCCAAGTAGTTACCTGCTAAGTACTTTGAGGGTACCGAGTAGGTACATGGAAAGATATCTGATAAGGAATGAACGGATGAGTACCAAACGGGTAACTTGGGTACCAGGATTACCGAATAAGTACCTGGACAATACTCTGGTGCAGGGCTTCCCAACCTTTTTTAATCCACCGTCCACTTTTTCGATTTTTTTTTTAAATAAGAACCTTTTCTCCCACCGACATAAAACCTGTACAAGAATAATGTTTACTTACTTTTAATGTGATCTTTTCGGTCGGTGGTGATTAATTGAAGAGTCGAGGTTAGGTTTAATTTTGTTGTAAGACACAAACGGACGTCCTTTCTGGTATTTTCAAGCAATTTCTTTCCTTTGTAAGAATTTGATTCACAACACTGAACCTCCTTTCAACCAGGTATTGAAGTAGGCAAAGTGAGGAGATTCTGTGCCATAGATTTGGATAGGGCTGGGGCATTTTCTTGGTCTGCCAAAGTGGGAGGTCTCCTCCTTCGTTCGAATTTTCTTTCGACTCCGTATCTTCTTGGCAGGTGACTTCAACATGATTCACGCCTGTGTTAAATGGCATTTAGCCTTCCGTTTAGTATCTTGGTTATCGCGTTTCCCGGTAATTATAGGGTCGGGAGTTCGAATCTTCGCCTGGATTCTTAAAAAAAACCAAAAAAAAAACCCTGACACTTTTTACTAGGGAGGTTACCTCCGTGGGGGCGGGTAGGTGGAGCTCGTAGCCATGACAGGCAGTCCACCTCCTAAAAGAAGGATAACTCTGATTTCAAAACTCTGCCAAGTCCTCAACGGCAGAACCAGAGGCGGTTTTAGGTTGTGCAGGGCCCTAGGCCCAGTGCTCTTGCGGGACCCTCAAATCAATGGGGGAGTGAATCGTTAAAAAAAAAATAAACAATATTCAATTTATTCATAATTAACTAGTCAAATGATCATTTCACAATTGAATATTAGAAATTTGTTTTTTTTGAAGCTTAAAACTACAAAATAACTATATAATAATAATAATGATGAAAAATAAAAATAAGTGCGTTTTATCTACTGCAGGGAATTCGTTCAGTTTCCTTGATTATATCTTACTCCCCAAAACATTTCTACCCTTTTTTACTTGCAAACTCTTCGATGGCATCAGTAAAATTAAGCTCTCTTAACTTTTCATGGTCAATGCTCAAGAGGGTGAGTGAAGACAAACGGTCCTGTCCCATGATGTTTCTTAGGTCATTCTTGATAATACAATTTCAACATTAGAAAATGTTTCTAGCATGTCATGATTGTGTATTATCTCATACATTTCTAGTTAAGGACTTTTTGCAGCCTTTGTGCCACCTCATGAAGTAGCACTTTCATGTGAATCTCTTTGAAATGGAATGGATTTAATAACATGTGTAAATTACAAAAGCAGCGACTCCACCCCAGCTTCCAAGTCCTTAGGAAATGAAGACACAAACTTTTTAGCTGACGACTTAAGATCCGTGTTTGTTTTGTTTGAAATTTCTGATAAAAACCTAAATTTCTCTCGAAGGGCGCTGTAAGTAGAAATGCGTTGTTGCAGGGCAGCACAGAGCTTGCAAAGTGATGGGCAAGAATGCCGTCACTCTAAACTTGTTTCTCCCTTATTAGCGTAACATCTTCCGCAGAGGCTAGTTAATCATGGTGACGCATGGTGCGCTTTCTAATACGCTGCGTGTTGGGCACTATGCATCATTAGTCATCATGTCACTGGGGTCATATTAGGCCATAACTTTTGCTTCAAAGTCATCGAACTGCGATCTCAGGTCCTTACCAAATTGTAATACAGACTCTAGCAGTGTGACAGCTGCATTATGGGACAGCCCAGATTTTTGCAAATGGATATTTTTACTCTGAAATCTTCCCAATACAGTATCCCAAACTTCACTGTTTCATTTTCTTTCAAACCTTTCAAAAGATCACTTGCTTCAGCTTTTGTTTCAGTTGATTGATGATGATCTAAGATAAACACTTCTAGAATAATGATATTTTTCTTTGTATTCTCTATTGAGAGCAGCTAGAGCATCTGCTCGTGCTGACCAACTGGTGTCAGAAAGTATTTTAACAATTTGCAACTTCTTTTCTTTATAGTCTGTAGTACCTCACGATGTCTCCTCCAACGATAAGTAGATGCAACAAGAAAGGAGTACATATTTTATTATCAGAGCAAACAATGACATTGCAGCAGGACAGCCTTTTGCAGCACACTTTGCTACCAAGTTTAAGGAATGAGCCATACATGGTATGTACTCAGCTTCACTACACTCCTTTTTATTATCTGTTGGGTCCCATGATATTTACTGGACATGTTACTAGCGTTGTCATAGGACTTTAGTCTGCAGTCGATAACTGGTATGTTCATCTCTCTAAGAAAATCTAGAACAATTGTAGCAATATCTCTGTCAGTGTGGCTTAAAATGGGAATGAACTGCAAAAACCTTTCAACTGGACCTGTAGTAGGCAGTACATAGCTTATTGTAAAAGTTGATCCATGTGTGAAATATCAGGTGTAGAGTGAAAGGAAATTGAAAAGTACTTAGCTGTTTTTACTTCATCTGTTATTTAGGAAAAGCCTTTTTCTGCCATTATTCTAATGATTTCCTCAGAAATGCTATTGGACAAGTAGGAAGGATGACGACTACCTTTGTTTGTCTGTTTCTTGATATATGCTGACAAGAAAATTTCGTATGTGCTCAGCAACTCTGGAATCCCAAGATAGTTTCCATTGTGTACTGATCAAATTATCTCATTTTTACCTCGAATGGTTAACTCGCGTTCACAAAGTAGCTTTAAAACATATACACACCTCCTAATTACTGCTGCTAGTACTCACATTCACTTTCATATTGTTGTACTAGATTAGAGCAAGACGGGCACTCACAGTCTCTCGATATATCATTTCGTCCATATTTTTCCTGTACTGATTTGACCTACCGTGAGATTCGATGACATACCTAGTGTTCTTCTAGTGATTGAAGCCAATTGTTAATGAGCTTTTCCCCTCCGACATAAGCTTGCAATGAAAACAATACATTTTACCAGTTGCTTTAGAGTAACAGAATCATTTAAGATTAATTTCTTGGGCAGATAATGAATGAATTCGAGTGAATAATGTCTGTACAGGGACGGGTTCTGTTTAGCACTTTCACAACTGACTCTTTGAAGTCACCATCGCAATGTCTACATTCTGCACTTCCCTTTTTCAACCAATAGTCACACACATTTCCAGGAATGATTTTAGGCCATAATCCAAGATTAGTTTCAAATCCTTGTTCAGTAACTGTATTCAGAACTTTCACATTTCTTCTGTGTCTCCTCGTTGACAGTGTGTTCAGGTTCAATTACGCTAACTACACTAGGGTCCGTACTAGTTGTGGCTTGACTGGCTTCTCCAGTTGTTTCATGTATAATTAGTGTCTCAACTGATTCAGATTCAGTTTGAGTTTGTGATTTTTCAGAATCAGATTTTGTAGGGCAGGGGCGGGCAACCTCCGGCCCGCCACCTTGCTCGGCATTAATATTGCACTCCGACCCGCCTCCCCCCCAAAAAAAAATTCTGACAAACAGCATCTTTCTCAGTAGATGCGTAGAGGGAGAGGAAAATGAGTAAAAAAATAAGACAAAAATGACATTCTTCTGACATCCATTGGGCCGGACATTGAAACACTTCTTCATGGCAAGCACCACCAGCCGTCTCACTCATGGGTATGTTTTTCAATAAAATTCTTGTACAATGTATTCTACTATATATATATATATATATATATATATATATATATATATATATATATATATATATATGGTCAATTTGGGGCTTTCGTTTGTCACTCCGGCCTGTGGCCTGCTCCCAAAAGTCTCATCTGGCCCTCACTCTGAAAAGGTTGCCCGCCCCTGCTTTAGGGTATGTCAACCATTGAGTTATTTTCGGTAGTTTTTTTTTTATTCTTCCTTTCTTGTCGTTTAACAGCACAAGCTTTATACTTTCTCCCTTAATCACGATCACGACTTGTTGATTTCTCCATTGACCCTCAGTGCAGACTCATTGCCGTATCCTGAAACAGAAAAACATTAGATACTCACAGAGGATCTTCTGGAAGAGGCAATTATGCCTGTGGCTCCAGGGTTTTGAAATCAGTGTGTTCCTTCTTTTAGATGGACTGCCCTAACATGAGTACGAGCTCCACCTACCCGTCCCCACCGTGATGCCCAGTCACGGGGGTAACCTCCCTAGTAAATAGTGTCAGCTTAAAAAGAATCCGGACGGAAATTCGAACTGCTGACCCAACGATTGCCGTGCAAGCGTGCTAACTACTATACTAGGCGGGATGCTAAGTAGTATTACCTTTAATTTTATATATATATATATATATATATATATATATATATATATATATATATATATATATATATATATATATAGTGCCCGCGAAAAGTATCCGATCATCCTCAAAATTTTTATTATTTTCAATGATATTCACAGACGCATAATTCACTTTCTATTTGTTATAGAGACATCTGGTAGCTTTCATATACCGCACTGATATGACAGCTTTCCAATGCAATCTTAAGTTAGTAATTTCGTAGCGTTCGTTGCGTGTGGGCGTGGGTCAAATTTCTCCGATTTCATGTTTGATGCCATTTCCTTATTATTTTGTGATTTTTTACAGAAAGTTGTCTAAATAAACTTTATTTCTATTTTGTGCAAAGAAACAACTCGAGAGTGATTGTCGAGGTGCTATTGTTGCCCTTCATAAATGTGGGAAATCTCTGAGACAGATAACTAATGAATTAAACATAGCCCAAAGTATTGTTAATTTATTGGTTTCTCGTGCTAACAACAATGTTAGCCTATCTACGCCAGTACCTAAAAAACGATGTGGCAGTCTGAGAAAAACAAGCTTGCGAACAGACTTGCTTACGAAACGTTAAGTAGCGAATAATCCAACAATAACTGCGAAATAACTAAATTTAATATGAATAATTTATTATCTGATGTTTCTGAACGAACGATCCAGGAGCGGCTACAAAAAGAACTCGGATTACCATTTCTCCATGCTGCCAAGAAACCATTCATTAATTAAAAAATGCGTATCAAACGTGTTGCATTTTGTAAAAAAATACATTCATTGGACTGTTGTGGAAACTTTTTAGTTAGCGATAACTCAACATTTTTAACATTCAGAAGTTGTCCTAAAAAGGTTCGTCGGCCCATTGGCTCAAATAGAATGGACCCTAAATACACCCAAAAGACAATGAAACACCCTCCAAGTGTGATGATTTGGGGTTGTTTCAGTTTCCATGGGAGAGGAATATATATTTCCTTCCTAAGAACACAACTATGAATGGCGCACGGTATTTATCAATGTTACAGGAGAAACTTCCAATGGTAATGACAATCCATGAGACAGAAACATTCATGCATGATGAGCACCTTGTCACAAGGCTAAAATTGTAACCAAATGGCTTACTGACAATAAATTTAATATTTTGGATTGGCCTGGTAATAGCCCAGATCTCAATCCCATATAAAATTTATTGCTAATAATAAAAAATAAGGTTGATGGCTGTTGAGGAATAGGCCGAGGGGCGGTTGGAGTTTTCCCCGACTCTTATATATATATATATATATATATATATATATATATATATATATATATATATATATATATATATATATATATATATATATATATATATATATATATATATATATTTATATATATATATATTTATATATATATATATATATATATATATAAATATATATATATATATATATATATATATATATATATATATATATATATATATATATATATATATATATATATATATATATATATATATATATATATATATATATATATATATATATATATATCCTATTATCCCGAATGCAGAGGAGTCGTCGTACTACTCCTTATACTTCGTTAGCCCGTGTCCTGAATGGGTTTATTGACTCCGAGTGCTTAGAGGTTGCCTACGGAGGGATTGGGAACTTTGCCAGCAAGCGACCCAAAGGAAGTTAGATACACAACAATATGAAAATAAAGTTTTAATGAACACTAGACAAGAAAACATATATATATATATATATATATATATATATATATATATATATATATATATATACAAATAATGTGCTTTGAGAGATAAATTAATAAGTGAATCACGGATATCTCACTTGGCTTGAAAATTACTATTCACCATACAAAGACCTATACACTTGTAATGCTGGTAAGCTTCGCGGTGAAGTCGGGGAATTTGAAAGGGAAGGGTTATCTTGGAACCTGATGTTTGAGGGGCGCTGGTGAGTGAAGGTTGTGAGATAAGGGGTGGAGACGATGAGGTAGGTTCTCCAGGGACCGACCTGATCCCACAATTCCGTCACGATTCTGCTGGAAGACGGCGGTGACGGGAGTTTCTTGTTACAGAGGGCCCCACGCTCGTGAACTCCGAAGAATCTTGGGTGCCTCTGTGAGGGAAGGGGGAAGGGCGAAGTGACCTATCGATGCGTAGGGTCACGGAGAAAAGCCAAGATGTAGTTTTCTCGCTTAGGGAACCAGAATGAGGCTGTTTGTAGCCTCGGCTCTTACACGTGAGTACGAGCTTGGGTCCGCACTGCCTTGCAGACCAACGGTGTAAGGAGCCTCCCTAACTGGGACTGATCTCCTCTCTGAAGACTGATGCTTCAACGAATTACCACTACACCGATAGATGGCAATTCCTGCCCCGCCAGACGCTGTGCAAGCTCTACTACTGAGGGTTAAAAGAATTCGTCTTTTATACTCGAAACTCGGAAGAGATGCTCAGGGCGCTGGAAGTAGATTAGATATCAAGCTACTCCATTTCGTCCTTTATAAACTTCCGGAAACTATCAGGAGCGAAGATGGGCTCCCATTTATTGATAAACAGTCCGGGAAGAAACTCGGTGGTTAACTGAAATGGCCGGCGGTTTCGACCGGCTAAAGACCACCAGATATTGGGCCGGAAGGGGAAAGGTTGATAAACGGCCCGCCCGGAAGGGAGGTGGGCAAAACTTGGGAGCATTATGCTATTCTCCTACAATGGCCAAGACAGTGGCCCCGTCAAAAAATGAAAAGAGACCATCATAAAGATATGCTGCAACGAAATATCAGTGGAAGTTTGTCAAAACGATGAAATCCAGGCCGAAGAGTCTACAACAATCATCAAATCCATAGGAAAGATGACAAAATACTAATATAAGGTTAGTCAATATTAAACATGTTTTTTATGTTAAAAATACAAATTTCGAAGGTGATCGGATACTTTTCGAGGGATATATATATATATATATATATATATATATATATATATATATATATATATATATATATTTATATATATAAATCACTTATTAATCACTTAATATTCATCATTTAATAAGGAAATAGTCCCTCCAGCTTCACTAAAACTAAAATTAATTTAAGACTAATTAACGAAATAAATAAAACTAACAGTAAATTGGCTAAACAAGCAACAAGAACAGGAAATAAGCTAAGGATAAAATATTCACCAGGTGAAATCTACAAGTATATATTTAACTTATGGCAAGTAAACTGGTCTAAGAAAAATGGGGATATACCAATAATAAAACCTCACTTAGGAAATTGGAAACATACATATAAGGACAACTAGAATGATTTAAGTACCCCTAGCTTAGAAAGAACTCTCTGTCACTATGTCATGGAGAGAGCGGCGTAGATCAGTTTGGGGAGCGTGGGCGGACTGAAGCTTATGCTCAATGCGGGCCTTCCGCAAGGGGTGTGTCTGTCCTCCATTCTCTACTCGATATACAGCGCAGATGTCTCAGCAACTGTGATGCCCACCTGCCTCAACATTCAATACGACGATGATTTCAGCCAGATAATCCAGCATCCTTGGCGTAACGCGCCTATGGAAGCTCTTATAAAGGCGACAGAAATCGAAAGATTAAACATCTACGAGGTCAAATGGAAAATAAGAACAAACCAGGGGAAATTCAAAGTAGTTCCCACTGGAAGGAGACTACTTTCAGATGTTAGGGTGGGGGATAGGCGCTATCCCTACACTCCCGAGTACAATATACTCGTAATGAAGATTACTTCTTCCGGATACAAGAAACACGTCATGCATAAAATTTTGAAAGCCTTTGCCGCAGTCAGAACTCTATACATGATCAGAAGCCTCCGTGATAGCAATAAGAAGATCTAGAATGCAATTGTAACATCTACACTGCTTTACCCCACTTCCGCCCTCTTTTATGCCTCGAAGACGGAAAAGAGGAGACTACAAGTCGTGCAGAATAAATGAGTGCACCTAATTACGGGTACGCTCAGGGTAAAAAGAAGACGTCAAGAAGAGCTACACAGGAATGCGGGGTTAAGTCCCATTAACGTAGTCATTGAAGAACGGACTAAGAAATGCAGGAACTGTTAATCAAGAAATGAATGATGAAATAATTCAAATGAGTAAACAGAAAAGAAAAGCCAGAAGCCACACCAGATTTCCAAGCTCCGCTAGCCTCGTGGCTGGCGGAGACGAAGTGCCGTTATGCGCATGATACTGTGTTAAAAAACCCAAGGAATAATATCAAATGACTTTATCACCGAATAAGAACTTTCTCGAACTTAGAAAATTTTAACAATATATGGAAAATAACACCGATTATGACCATAGGTGGGCAGTATTTAAATACATTTATGCATTTAAAATTGTATTTGTAAATACATTTGAAATCATGTATTTAAATACTTTTTGCAAATATTTAACTGATAATAGATTTATATAGCTGTTAAGTACGTTTAATGCATTTTTTAGCTAGTGCAAACTTATATGATACAAACGGATGATTGCGTGTGCCGGTGGTGGAAGATTGCTTGCATCAGTTCAAATTCAGTTAACAGATGGTCACAGGTCTGTTCGGTTGTCTAGTAAGAGCACTCAGCATTATTTCAACTGCTGCATGGCAACTTCAGCTTCTTCGAAAGAGTGTGAAATGGAGAGATTAGATAATAATAATAAAGGCAAGGAAGATAAAGAATCATGTAATTATAGTCATCCTTTACTATATGGTAAATTTTTAGAGTGAAATCTTCCGACGGAAAAAAAAGTGAAGTGTGTATAAACATCATGCAATGGCGAAATCTCTGCGGCGAGCAATGCTACTTCCAATCTACGCATTCATTTGTAGGTAATAATTTATTAAAGCTAATTATATGATACTTAATTGAATTGACAAGTTTACCATGCACGAACCTACCTGCTTCCTTTTGCAACACCTTTATTTTTAGTATATGCTGATTGAATTTAACGTCAATTATGGTGTAGAGAAATGGCTACATTAAGCATCCTGGAGGAGTATAGGTACATTAAAGCCTCTCCCCGTCCTCATGAGGAGAAGCGTGGGAAAGGTAGCCGGCGAAACTGCTTACCATGTGTGATCTCCCCGCCGCTGTGGGCAGTTGGAGCTAACATCTGTTTTAAGGCGACCACCTAAGGTCCTTGAACGACGCTCTAACGATCCAATTACCTACGAGACCCATAAACCCGTGGTTATGGAAAAAAAAGCAGTGCGAGTCAGAAGGCCCGCCAAGTAGCGGTGCGGTTGCGAGCCTCTAATTTGCGAGCTGACTTGGGCACACCAGTGCCACCTCAGGAATTCTCGCTCTCCCCAGATGCTAACTCACCATTCGCCCCCCACCCCTTTGCCTCTGTGGCCTGGTCACTTCCCCCTTTAGATGGGGCCGCCATCCGCCTATAAATAAGCCCCGCAAAGAAAGAGAAAGGATTATCAGAAGTCGATACGCCAGAGTAGGATTAGTTCGTGAAGATCGATCCTTCGGCCAGACAAAAAGATTATCAGAAGTCGATACGCCAAAGTAGGATTAGTTCGTGAAGATCGATCCTTCGGCCAGACAAGAAGATTATTAGAAGTAGATACTCCAGAAGAAAGATTAGTTCGTGAAGATCGATCTTTCAGCCAGACAACAAGATTAGAAGTCGATACGCCAGAAGAAGGGTTAGTTCGTGGAGATCGATCCTTCCGCCATACAAGACTATTTCCGTGAGAAACAATAGGATCAGATTGAAAAAATCGATCCGCCCCTTTTCAGGGCCGTATTAACCTAAATAGTCAAGCTTTATATCGGTGCCATACCGCAGAAGCCTTTTCAGTCTGCGAAGAAATCTGACTGAAGAAAAGCAAAGCCGCTCACACTCGAGTGACTCTCACATCTCAAGCACCGTAAGAGTGAGAGGAGAAGAACCCAGCCCCAACGAGCTCCCGTTCTTTAATTACGTTGAAGAATCCGCCCCCGTCACAGGCGACAAGCAATCCTTCCTCGACGAAAATTCAACTAGCGGCCACAACACTTCAAAGCGAGAGATAAGTCCTCCAGCGACATCTGGCAATCCCTAATACCTACCTGTAAGTTAAAAATAACATTTATATTCCTATTGCGATAGTAGAAGTTTAGTACGTCTCACGTTTTAAAGGAGAGTAGAAACCATTGTTCTTGAACCTAGGTCATATGTGTTTGTAGACGAGAGTACGTTAATTTAATGTTTAACGCTAATCAAATAGAGTCGCGATAAAAATACTAATCGGCAATTGGTATGTTTACGGGAAGCCTATTTGTTTATTTTTTGTCATTGAAAGATCTTTGATGCCAAAGATAGAAATGTGTTAACTGTTGGTTTGTTATAGTTAAGTGTTTTATTTAAAATACATGTTTATTTTGGTAGATATCTGGTGTTTCATCTTATCCTTATGTGTTTAAAAATAGCTCTTCCTTAAGAACAAAACTACTGAATTAGCACTCTTAGAACAAAGCCTACTTCATCATAGAAGTAACTCACGCCCCTTAAAGCATACCGCTACTAAAAGGGTGTCAAAGAGTATAGAAATCAAAACAGAGGGCCATACTACGACATATGGCAACGTGAAACAAATGTTCTTCAATTATCTGATCATGTACATTGTCGTAGAAAAGGCTCTCGACGATATACTATATATCTATTCTTTGTGGGGATTATTCTATATTCGAGTGCGGGGATTTAATCAGAAGGCCAAGTATTATTCCACGTTAATAAATAGGCCTGGAGAGGGCTTATCGATAAATAATATTGCCAGCATTAACAAAATAGAATTTTATTCATTAATCTAACAAAAATAACACATGGAAAATATTTACATGACCCGGGATTAAAATGGGAGATACACATGAAATGAAAAAGGTCATAGGATAAATTTGACTGAGCGGTGGATTAAGATTTGGAGGGATTTAAATGACAAAACAAACAAGAAGGAAAAGGGTCGGCTAAATCCGTGTTGAAGCACGGAGTTACTTTGGTACAAAGTTAAATAATTAAATGCAATTCGTAGCTTACGTATTTATAAGGTCAACGAGCAGATGAAGGCGATTTGAAGGAATGACTTCGGTCCGATTGGCGATTTCCTTCCCAGGAGGAGGGGTTTTTAGGGGGGTTGTCCTTAACGAGGGGGGAAGGAAAGACTTCGAGGAGTATGAGTGAAGTGGTCGGAAGTACGAGCGATCCTTGAGACAGGATATCGGAGATGTTCTGGATGAACAATTGAGGTTATTGGGGGTAACCAAGCGTTCTCTTGAAGAAAGTTAAAAGGGAGAATCAAATTACCACTGACGTGATATCAGGGGAGCGATAACCGTTTCTTGTCGACGAACTCGAAGAACAATGACTATTCTAAAGTTGTTCTCTTCTGAACTATTGAACAACAGGGGAGCCCTGTTGACTTGGCATCTCTAGGGGCACGAACCTTAGCACTCAAGGACATTGTCCTCTTCTGGACAATAAGGGGGTTCTCAAGGTAGAGTTCCTAGGTGCACAAGGGAGACCGGATCGGCGTGATGACTGACGAAGATAATCGGGATCTGATTCAAACGCGGAATTCTTTCGTATAAATAGCCGGAGCCAGCCCCTCGGTGTATGGGGCAATGGGGGACTTCTATGGAATGTCCCACTAGCGATTCGAACACTCTTATCTTCTCATAAACCTAATTAAATCTGGCCAGGTCGATGCCTGCAGGCAAACGGGGAATTGAACCTCCTTGATTAAACTTGGAGTGGGGGAAGATTAGACTCGGGAAATGTTAGGGCGATAAGAACGCCATGCTACTCTCTTCTTGCAGGATACACGTGGGAAGCATGAGTATCAATATGTGATAGAAGCGAGGCGCGGCAGCCTCAGGCAATTCGATCACACACATTTATTAACAGAAGAAGCATCCTGCTTTGGTGCAAAAAGCGGGTAACTGCGTGACAACTCAAAGAAAAGATTCAAAAAGAAAATGTTAAGTATTAGACGATAGTCCTTCACGCAACGATGTTAAAGTAAAATCATTACCGGAGTGTTTTGCGGTGAATACTAAGAAGGTCAAGAGCTGTACTGAAGAATAAACTAGACAACACCTCTTACTTATGTCTTACTGCAGATATTTGGTCAACTCGTCACCGTAGTTTTTTGGGTGTTACATTTCATTGGGTATATTAAGATTTTGTTCTTTATGAAATATGAAATTGAAAATGTCTTTACAGTTAGGGAGTTATCAGCTCTTGGCTGAAAGCAGACCTATTTGTTGGTGGAATTGATATCGATTATATTAATATGTAAAATTTATAGAAACATTTATGAGACAAACATTGAAAAGTTATTTCAATTTTTTTTCAGCTTGAAGAAGCTGCTCTTGTCCGTCACAGTGGAGTACTGGCATGCTGTCGCTTCAAAGGAGAAAATAACTACATCAAGATTGCTGAAAATATGGAGAATATCATCAATGAATACGATATTCCCCTGCATAAAATCACGAGCACCGTCACTCGTCACTGATAACGGCTCTAATTTTGTTAAAGCGTTTAAGGAATTTGCAGTCACTGCTGCAAATGTGTACACAGATTCAGAAGATGGAATCAAGGTAGGTGAAGAAGATCAGGGTGAGCACGAGCTAGAGAATAGTTTCTTAATGAGAAGTGCTTTAAATCAGGAATAAGACCTTTCGTTTGACCCATGCAGCTTCAGCCTACCTAAGCATGTGCGCTATGCTTCACACACACTCAGTCTCGTCGCCACAACTGATGCAAAACAGGCACCTGGAAATATCTTCTTTTGCAAATATCAATCATGCTGCGATAGGTAAATGCTCAGCATCATGGAACAAAAGCGGTCGTCCGAAATCAGCAGAGATTATCAAAACTGTTATCAACTGCTCATTAAAGGTGCCTTGCATTACAAGGTATGTAAAACTCTCTGTTTGATTCATTGTCATTACTTTTTAAACACAAGGACAAATTACATCAATTCATGACGTCCCTTGAACTTCCAGTGTTCAGAATTCAGGAAATTGAATTTCTTAGGGGAGGGGTATGTCACAGTTTTGGTTCCTATTACAGTGGCAATTGATCGCCTACAGGGAGAACAAAACTGTCTTAATGGAGAATTGCTCCCTACCTTGCTCACTGTGGAGAAAATGCTGAAGAGCCTTCAGTCACATTCTCTGAATCATCCAGTGGTGTATCGGACAGTGACAATTATTTTGGATTTATAAAACCCACTCGAACACGATCAATTGCAGATTTAGAATTATTCAGTTACCTTCAGGATTCAAATAAAACACTTCAAAGTTTAGATAAATATCCAAACATAAAAAAGTTATTTATTAAATACAACACCACCCTTCCGTCGTCAGCTCGTGCGGAACGGCTCTTCTCTTTAGGAGGATTGACTTTATCTCCAAAACGGAGTTCTTTTTCTGACGAAACATTTCAGCAACTGATATTACTTAAATGTAATGCTGATATAAATAGCTAACTGAAATTTCATTCTATGGAACTTTCTATTTTTTTGTAGTACCTAAGTCCAATCGTCATCAAATCTTACATTAGTAATTATAATATACAATTTCATTTTAATGGATATTTTTTTGTTGTGATAACAATGGTCCTTATCGATTATCATTATATATCATGTATTTGAAATGTATTTAAAAATGTACCTAAATACATTTAATGTATTTAGTATCTAAATATATTCTTCTCATGTATTTAAATACTTTAAATGTATTTAGTGCCCACCTCTAATTATGCCTCTATATATACCCAAATGTGTCAAAAAAAGAAGATACAAAATACACACATCGCAAAATAAATGAAAAACAAAATATACTAAGTATATAATAAATAGTGATTAGTAAAATCATAAATACAACAGCAAATGCTCATTTTACATAAAAGAATATTAAATATTTCTTAAGACAAATAGCTTGAAGCCATAGAAACAACTAAATCTAAAAACAACAACCCCAAATACACAAAAACAAAGAATTAATGAAATCGATAGGCCTGATCACCATGCAAATTGCATCCCTTTGCAAATCTCTTACACTCAGAGCTGCGCGTTAAATACATTGAATGTATTTAAATACTAAACACTAAATACCTGGGGGAAATGTAATTAAATACTAAATAATAAATACATTTAGGGTTGTATTTAAATACCAAATATGTCAATTGTATTTAAATACATTTGTAAATACACTTCAAATACATACACATTTTATCAATTGTGTTGTGATAATCACGATGAACAAAATAAAATGCTTGATAAAGGATAATTTCCGATTATGTAATTCCATTTTTAGTACATAACAAAAACAAAAGAACTTAGAACATCCAATGTAAATCCAGTGTAGTATTATACTTATCATATCATTAATGTATCATATCATTAGGTGCACACTTTAAGTGCATCGGCGTGGTTTGAAGGAAAGCTGGCCCAGAAGTGGACCACACGGTCTTTGCCGGCTCTGATATCTTATAAATATCAAACGAATGTTAACAAAAGGCATCTCATAAATGATTTTCTACTGTATTCACGGTTGCTGCGGAGCAAAACCAATCTTTCAAAAGTTTGGTCTGAAAGGGAGTTTCTTTTAGGAGTCAGAGTGATTCCAGCAAATGAGAATAGCCACTCAAGATGGCAGTGTTGTGTTGTAACGGAGGAACAGCCTTTTTATGAGAGGATGTTTTCCAAACTATTAATGGTCCAATCGGGATCTTGTAGAAATGACACCACTTTCATGACTGCAGATGGTGCAATAGTGGAGCTTGGAGATGAAGAGTTGTGAGTGAAGCCAAAGTACTCATCGCCGTCTGATGCACCACTGCTAGATGTATTGTTGTCTGCTTGAAGGTCTCCATCGACAGCAATAATCCGAAAATATCAATTACCTGTAAATTTATCGCTATCCCAACCCTTAATAAACATTAAATACTTTCCATAAATTCATCATTTTAATTATCTGTTTAACTATAACTTAAATTGTTTGCCACGAATTGTATTTCCAGTACCCGAAGATGGGTGAAAAGTCCACCCGAAACGTTGTATCAAGAAAATGAAATGAATCTCCCTTTATACGTCCTTTCGTTCATCCTTCAAATATTATATATATATATATATATATATATATATATATATATATATATATATATATATATATATATATATATATATATATATACAAGGTGTCCCAGAAAAAAGTTAACCGTACTTTGAATTAGTATAACTCAAAACCTATTGAAGATTTTTGAGTCTTGCAAAACAAAACAAATTTACGAACTATTTATCTGTCGATTCTGGAAATTTCATTAAATTCCCTTTTACGGTATTGATACACTAATGGATTTAGTGGAGGCTATCAAAATTATGTTTGCGCAAGGAAGTAAAATAATGAAACTTCGAACTTTAAAATTAACAAATATATTTAAATCAATTTTTAACAAAATCACCTCTTCATATGGGTAATACAAATTCATTTTTTAATTTTCTAAGTATCATTTCCTTCCACATGTCTTCCATTTCTTTCCAAGCACAGTTGCGCCTTTGATCGCATTTATTGAACAACTTTTTTGATTAACTTGTGATTTTCCTTAAGTCTATTGACTTCACGTTTTATACTATCTCTTAACTGGTTGATGCTTTGTGTTAGAGTATAATACACTTTATTCTTTAGATATCCCCATAAGAAATAATCACACGGTGTTAAGTCAGGGGATCTTGAGGGCCATTCAATTGCATGATTTAGCGTGACAATGCGGTTATCAAACGTTTCTCTTAGTTTTCTTCTTACAGCAAGCTGTCTATGAGCTGGTGAGCCGTCCTGAATCCACCAAAGTCTATTGAATTGATTGCCGTAAATCTGGCGGAGTTCCGGGAAGATCCTTTCGTTGATCATGCTCAGGTAGGCAGCACTATTCAAGTTATTCTCGTAAAACAATGGGCAGACAAGATAGCCATTCTCGCATATTCCGATTCACAGAGACACTTTCTGCTGACAAATACCTGTGTCAAAGTTGAATGCTAGGAGGGGGGGGGGGGTCAGCGGCGCATATTGCCGAATGTTATGGCTATTTACCTTTCCATTCATGAAAAAGGCTGCCTCGTCACCAATCACAATGTTTTCCAAGAAACGAGCAAGTTTATGGGGAGGCCATTCGACAAATTGTCTACAAGGAAAATCAGTTTCAAGAAACTCGTGTCTTGCATGCATCTTATAGGGATGCCATTTTAAGTCATGTTTAATAATGCGGTTAAATGATGACTTTGGCAATTGTAATCCATTCTTTCTGACTGATACATGTGGATTTTGAAGAAGCGTCATCTGAACATTTTCGATATTTTCTGTTGTTCTTATGGTTCTCATACGACCCGAACGACCTTTATTTAGATTTAAGGATGTTCCTTCATGTTGGTATTTACGGACTTTTTTTTCCAGAGTGTGGGCCTGCTTGGTGGGTGCCGACCTAGAAAACGTTGTTCAAATGAATCTTGTACTTGTTTAATACTGCCAGTCTTAATGAAGTTTGTGATTACAAATACGCGTTGATCTTTTTTTAACTGCATGATTATAAAGGTTGTATGGAAGTAAACTTTTACACAGAAACGCCTTCATTTGCTTAGTAAGCAATAATGACGAGACCATACCACAGCGTGGCTGAAAAACCACTGTAAAATGGCCTAAACTAGGCTTGGAATATTGCACAAAGACCTAGGCAACCTAGGCTCCCTAGGTTCTCTTGAAAGTGCACGGTGGCCTAGCCTTCCTAGGCTTCGTTTCATTATTTTACTTCCTTGCGCAAACATATTTTTGATAGCCTCCACTAAACCCATTAGTGTATCAATACCGTAAAAGGAAATTTAATGAAATTAGCAGAATCTACAGATAAATAGTTGGTAAATAAAATAGTTTTGGCAAGACCAAAAATTCTCCAATAGTTTTTGAGTTATGCTAATTCAAAGTACGGTTAAATTTTTTCTGGGACCCCCGGTATATATATATATATATATATATATATATATATATATATATATATATATATATATATATATATATATATATATATATATATATATATATATATATATATAGTAGGAATATGAAGACATATTCGATGGTTACGAACATTTAATTTTCCGGACGTTTCGGTCATTAACGATGACCATCATCAGCGAATTCTAAATACAAAGAATTATTTTATAAGAATAACTAAACGCAGCAATAAAAACCAAAAAAACAACAAAAAACATGACAGGAGTCGAAAATGATAACCGAAAGCAAGAAGTTAAAATGAAATATATAATCCTAAACCGTTGAAAGCAAATGGGTGAAAATCTCTTAATAAAAATTTGATTAATATCGTAAAAGTAACTAAATTAAATAATAATCCCATGAGTATAAAACATGCATAATAAACATGAATTAAATTCTTATTGGAATACAAAAATTATAAACTACAGCAATAAAGTCGAAAGCAAGGAACGACTCCATCACCAATACATTGAGGAAGAGATACAATGAAGACGTTGTCCGCCGATTTTGCTGCTTAGAATCCACCTTCAAAAAACTTGAGAAGGCCAAACTGGATGTCCAATTTCTCTCAACATGTGAGAGCTATAGCTATGTTCCCTAGTTTCTGCGCTTCAAACCTTATCGATCTGCTCTAATGCAAGGCGAGCTCTATAAATCTTGGACATCTAAATTACTTTTGCAAGAGATTCGCCACAAGCAACGTCTCGTGTCTAAATTCTCTTCAGATATTACTCGTCTCTCATCGTCTCTTAAGTCTTCAGTTTCTCTGTTGGATTACACAATCTTATATAGCTTTATACGTAGACAAGTTGATAAATATAATTCTGCTACCATTTGTCGCCAAAATCATAAACTATCGAACTTTGGTATAAATTTCGATTTTAACTATTCTAGGGATGACGTCATCTTTAATTATTCCAACAAAGTTCTGATCCCTCAGGAAAAACGTATCCTGTCCCTGGGACAGGATTTCTATCGTTACTTTTTGTATTTCAAAAAACTGTGCCACCAACTTAATCCCCTCCCTATGTCAAAACCAGGATCTAATTTCATAGAAGATATTAAGTATTTAGCCAATAGATTCTATTATAGATATAACAGCTTTAAAGTTTTCTGCCCTGTGTTCAGTTTCAAAGATTTTAATATCCTGTCCAACCTCCGTAAGGATCGTTCTATCGTGATATCCAAACCGGATAAAGGGAAAGGTGTGGTCCTTTTGAATCGGGTGGATTATATTTCTAAAATGCAAACAATTCTTTCGGACTCCTGTAAATTTCTTAAACTGGATACAGATCCATTTAAATACATCTTGCAAATTGAAGACAAAATAAACAACTTTTTACGTTCTCTAAAAAAGGAAAAATATTCTCTGTGATTTTTACAACCAACTGTTTGCTTCGGGTACATCGCCAGGTATTATCTATGGTTTACCAAAAACTCACAAGGTAGGATTACCTCTCCGTCCAATATTATCTGCCAGTAACACCCCTAGCTTTAACTTAGCCAAGTTTTTAGACCCCATAATTGAACCTCTCACTCACAACGAATTCACTTTGAAAGATTCATTCGAATCTGTCAGCTACGTTTCTCAATTAGAGAAACGATACCCTTTTTCAATCAAATAATTGCATTTTAGGTCTAACCAAGTCTCTTTTTTCTACTTTATTAAAATTGTCCTTTTTTAGTGAGATTTTGTACATTCAACACGATGGAATGGCCATGGGCTCTCCATTAGGTCCCAGCTTTGTTAATGCTTTTTTATCTTACTACAAAAAAAAAATGGTTAAGGGACTGTCCCGTTGAATATAAACCGTTAGTGTTTAAAAGATTTATCGACGACTACTTCCTTATTTTTAAACACAAAGATCATGCCCCATTATTTTTAAATTATTTAAATCAACAACACCCTAATATTAAATTTTCAATGGAGACAGAATTAAACAATAAAATCTTTATTCTGGATGTCACCGTTTCAAAAATTGGTTCGAAATTTAACACCTCAGTTTACAGGAAACCCACTACCACCAAACTTAGCACCCACTTCTTTAGTTGCCCTCCTACTAATTTTAAACATTCCGCCATCATAAACAATATACACATAGCTTACAAAATCAATTCAAATTGGTTTCACTTTCATTCCGAAATAGAATATCTTAGGAGCTTTTTTCATTCTAATTTTTTCTCAGACCACCTTTTGGACAGACTTACTTCCAATTTCTTATCTAAAAAGTTCTCTCGCAAAACCCAACAAATAACTGTCCCTAAACAAAAAATATTCTTAAAACTGCCTTATCTCCCACTTGATAATACCAAATTCAACAAAGCTTTACTCTCGACTCTTAATAAATACTTTCCCCAATGTAAGTTTCTCCTAATTAATTCTAATCCTCTTGGTATTTATACTTTCCTTCGACACAAAGAATCACTCCCATTATGCTTGCGTTCCTCCATTATTTATGAATTCACTTATGCGACCTGCCAAAGTCGCTATGTAAGCCAAACAAGTCTACAATTAAGATGTAGGATCGCTAAGCCTATCGGAGTATCATATAGAACAAACATTCCTATCTCCAAACCCGAACACTCCTCTATACGAGAACATTCACCAAAACATAACCACCCACTTGACCCTGATTCCTTTAGTATACTCTCTTCTGCCTCAAGGTTCTGTCCTGGGACCACTACTATTCATCATCTACGTCAACGACATGGACGATGACATGGTTGCCAAGATTTCTAAATTTGCCGACGATACCAAGCTTGGTATGAACGTTGCAAAGGATGGAAATACTGCCCGCCTGCAGGAAGATCTTGGGAAGATTGGGGAGTGGTCGGACACGTGGCAAATGCCTTTTAACGTGAACAAATGCAAAGTAATGCATATCGGCCACAGAAACCCCCCAATCTCATTATAATCTTAAGGGCACTGCTCTTGAATCGAGTGACACTGAGAAGGACTTGGGTGTTACTATCACTAGCGACCTAAAGTTCTCGAAACAGTGCATTGAGGCGGAAAAAAGGCCCAAAGGATGCTAGGCTATATTAAGCGCCAGTTTGGTTATCGGAACCAGGAGATTGTACTGTGCCTGTACAACTCACTTGTCCGACCGCACCTGGAGTATGCCGTACAATTTTGGAGTCCTTCATTGCGAAAGGACATCGCGAGATTGGAACGCGTACAAGCTAGGGCAACCAAACTGATTCCCTCTATCCGACATAAAAGTTACGAGGATAGACTAAGGGAATTAGATCTGTTCTCGCTGGAAACCCGTAGACTGCGTGGTCAGCTCATCGAAGTTTTCAAAATACTTCGAGGGTTTGACAATGTTGACTACCGGGATATTTTCACACTGAGTGAGAACAGAACGCGCAATCACGGCTTCAAACTTGAACTGAAGCGTTACAACCGCAATATGTGTGGAATTTTTTTCACCTACAGTATCTGTGGTATGTGGAACACACTTCCAGTGGAAGTTGTCAACAGTGAATCTGTTGACCAGTTCAAGTCAAGACTAGACAAAGTCTTGAAAAGTGGCCGTTTAGGGACGCAAAACAATTGAGCAGCCATGTGCCCACTCGATTGCTAGTCCAAAGGTACCCTACTTGAATGGACCGTAAGGTCTCCTAGGGTACTTCTTTTCCTTGTTACTCCTTGTTACTCTTCTCTGGATTAAAAAATTCTTGAATCACTTTACATTAAACAAACAAACCCGGAACTCAATGATTATTCATCATCCCTCAAATTATTGACTATATAGACAAACGTACAACCAACCACATTCCCCTTAATAGTTTTCCTTCTGCCTAGTTCTGTCCGTAATATCAGTTGATACTCCCAGCTACAACGAAATAAGGTTAGTTGCTTGTGCAGAGAAATTTTTATTTTTATTTTAGTTTGTCCCGTTTATATCCAAATGAACAGTTTACAAATGACTTTTCCTTAATTTAATGTTTTAGTTGTCCTCTTCGGCCCATCCATTATTGATTATTTAATATTTAAACTTTCGTGCGTTTGTTTACTCATATTTATTGAACGTTCAATCACTTAAATGTAACTTTATTGAATTACTTGCTTTGCTCCATCTATTAATATCCGCTTTGATTACATAACCCCTGATTTAACTTATTTTGGATTATTCGCCCTGCCCTTATAATTCTTTCTTGCTATAGTTTATATTGAATTTCTTGTATTCCGCTTAAAACTTAATTCATGCTTATATTCAAATTTGCTGCTCATGGGATTATTTAATCATTTTTTTGTCACTCTTATTAATCGATTTCTTCATCCCTTGCTTTCGACTTTATTGCTGTAGTTTATAATTTTTGTATTTTAATAAGAATGTAATTCATGTTTATTATGCATATTTTATACTCATGGAATTATTATTTAATTTAGTTATTTTTAGGATATTAATTGAATTCTTATTAATAGATTTTCACCCATTTGCTTTCAACGGTTTAGGATTATATATTTCATTTTAACTTCTTGCTTTCGGTTATCATTTTCGATTCCTGTCCTGTTTTGTTTTGGTTTTGGTTTTTATTGCTGTGTTTAGCTATTCTTAGAAAAATGATGCTTTGTATTTAGAATTCGCTGATGATGGTCATCATTAATGACCGAAACGTCCGGAAAATTAAATGTTCGTAACTATCGCATATGTCTTCATATTCCTACTATTAGGTTGAGGAATAAGTTCTTGCGTTTTTTTTAATGTTGTGTTGATTTAATTTTTGTTGACGTGATTTGTGCACATATTAAGAAACAATAATAAATAATGAGAGCAAAATTTGCAAAGGTTAGGCTACGTCTCTTAACAGCGTAGACTATTAGGCTTTTGCTTAGGCTACGTCTTGAAGTTGAGTAATAAGTCATTGCGGTTTATTTAAAAGTTGTGCTAATTTAATTTTTGTTCTGTACCCTCAAAATGGAATGTCAAGTTGAAAGAAAAGCGCATTTTCGACACTTGTTGTTATTCATTTTCAATCGAGACGGGAACAATGCAAACGCAGCCAAAGCTCGTCCGGAGAAGATGCTTTATCATAAATGACAGCTCAATGGTGGTTTTCACGTTTCAAAAAAGGTCATTTCAATCTTAATGACGAAGAACGTTCTGGTCGCCCCATTAAGTTGGATGAAGATCGATTGAACGACCTTCTTCATGAAAATCCTCGTCAATCGACTAGAGAATTGGCTGTACAATTGGCGTGTGATCAGAAAACTGTAGTGAATCCCCTTCATTCGATGGGGAAAGTTTAAAAACTAGGTGCAAGGGTTCCGCACGCTTTGAGCGAAAGCAACAAACTTCAACGCTCCGCGAATGCCGCAGGTTTGCTTGCTCGTCACAAGGCTACTCGTGGATATAAGGACAGATTTCTTCACCGCACCATCACTGGCAATGAAAAGTGGTGTGTTTATGTCAACATGAACCATCGAAAACAATGTCTTATCCCCAATAAAAAAAACAATTTCGCGATTAAAGCAAGGACTTCATCCACGAAAGAAGATGCTGTGTATGTGGTGGGATTGTGAAGGCATCATTCTTTATGAGCTCCTTGCGAACAACGAGATTGTCAATGCAGAACTCCACGTTCAACAAATGTATCGACTCGCCGAAGCTATTGGTTAAAAGCGACCTCATCGACGTTATGGAGTCCTTCTGCAACACGACAATGCTCGTCCTCACATTGCCAATATGACAAAAGACGCCATCCAAACGCTTAATTGGGAAATCCTGCCGCATCCTCCATATACGCCAGACTTGGCTCCATCGGATTTCCATCTGTTGCGATCTCTATCCAACAATTTGCGCGGCGTTTCGTTTAATACTGATGGGGAATTAAGAACCTGGTTAGGCAAATTCTTCGTCAAAATCCAGAGATTTTTATTGCAGAGGCATCAAAAAACTAGTTGAACGTTGGGAATAAGTCGTAAATAACAACGGAAAATACATTATTGATTAAATTGCATATTGTTATCAATTAATAATGAAGTTTTTCTAAAATTGTTAACGGTAAAGAATAATTTTGATAAAACCGCAAGAACTTATTCCTCAACCCAATACGAATAAGGTTCCCAAGGAACTAATCCATCACACACACACATACACACACATATATATATATATATATATATATATATATATATATATATATATATATATATATATATATATACATTTTATAATAACAATATTTATAATAAATTGACAAATATAAATAAATGACTAATATTTTTTTTTACGAAAATAACATTAAATCAATTTTAATTTTTTCCAATGTAAACAATTCATGCAACTTCGCTTTCTTCTTTTGTAAATCCACAACAATGGGTGAATTTCACAACTCATTAAAAATAACACTGGACAACAAATTTGAACTTTTTTTAATCATCAGAGACCTGAGCAAACTTTTCTCATGGCATTTTTCTCGCTGATTTCAAATCTGACTTTAGTTTTTCTTTAGCACATCAGGTTTTCGAGATAGAATGTAGCATTTTACTCTGATTTCTTTGCCGAAACTGGTGTTATATGGTTGGATAGACCATTGGTAGAAAAAAAATTGCCTTCTGTATATCTCCATGTGCATTGAGAAGTTGAACTGAAACAAAATGATGCATTTAACATATAGAAACTCTAAAATTTATCATTCTCTTTAGGTGTAAACATATAAAGATAAATAGCTATGTTTTGTTTATTCCACAAGCATCATAAAGTTAATGGTACTTATATTGCATGTATAGGAATGGTAAACAATGATTGAAGGGCTAATAAGTCAAAACTCAAATTCATAAACGTTGTGCATGGGATTTGCTTTTGAATTTTTTCTCAGGATTATCACGATACAACATCCAACAATGATCTCTCATCATGCTCTTATTCCCAAATCCTTGATAGCGAGTTCCCATGGTCTTGATATCCTGGTGAAAACGTTCATCTTGCTCGTCACTTACGGCTCCAAGATTTTCTGGGAAAAGTCTAGGTGCGAATGCAGGAAATGGATTTTAAGTGACATACGGCATCCCATTTCTTTATAAGATTGAAGAATGTTTTCTACGCCATCTCTGTATGTTGGTGACTTGTTAATGTCCAGAAAGTTTGCACATAACCACTTGAAGGCTAGCCATGCATTTAGTTTAAGAGGAATGAGGTTCTTCTCGAAGTCAGGGTCTGCTAAAACCTCCCTGATTTGTGGTCCCACAAATATGCCTTCTTTTAGTTTTGCCACGCTCAGTTGTGGAAATTTTTTGCACAGATATTGGAATCCCTGAGAATGGTCCTTAGCCATTGCTTTCACGAAGTTTTTTATTAGACCTAGTTTCAAATGAAGAGGTGGCAGATATATTTTCTGATGCACTACCAGAGGGACAGACTAGACACTGCTTATTCCAGGTTCATATGTAGATCGAAGTGGCCAGTCACGCTTGTCATAATGTTTTGCAGTGGCATGGCTATCCCACAGCCAGATGAAGCAACAGTACTTCGTGAATCCTCCTTTCATACCCATTAGCATGCTTGGGACTTTTAGATCACCACAGATGTACCACTGATGGGCTTGGTAGTTTATGGCTTTAAGAAGAATATCCATATTGTCATATTTCTCTTTAAAGTGGACAGAATGGCCAATAGGAATGGAAGGCTTTATATTGCCATTGTGCAAGAGGACAGCTTTCAGACTTGTCTTAGAAGCATCAATAAAGAGACGCCAGTCATACGCCTCGTAGGTCTGTGACAAGGCTTCGAACAATCCATTTATATCATGGCAGTAGCAGAGAGGTCCATTACCTTAGAAGAATGAAGTTAAATCACGATTACGCTTTCTAAAGTAACTCACATGCACATTTTTCTTGAGTAAGAATTTTTCCTGTAGTCGAGATGCTAGAAGTTCTGCTATCTTCTTTGACAGTGACAGATCTCTCACAAAATCATTCAAATCTTCCTGAGTAAATAACTTTGGCTCAGAGTTAGCATCCTCATATTCAACATCCGCATCTAATGTGCATGCACCTTCAGTACTGCTTTCATCACTGATATCATCAGGTACGAGGCCATCATCAGGTGGAACTGGAATTGGCAAAGATACATCTTGTGGAACTGGTCTGCACGCCGATTCCATGGTTGGATAAACAATTCGGTGCTTGTTCTTTGCGGAAAACCCTTTTTATGGTCACACTCCAGAAATAGCAATCTTCGAGATGATCTCTGGGCTCTCTCCATACCATAGGAACAGCGAAGGGCATTGAAGCTTTCTTTTTGTTAATCCAGTCACGTAATCCATTAGAGCAAGAAGTACAAATTTGGTGTGGTGCCCATGCTTTATCTTGGTCACCCAGAGGGCAACTGAAGTAGAGTTTGTACATTTTCTTTATATCATTTTTGATCGTACGCTGTTCAGATTTTGTTCTAAAATGCCCACATACATAGCAGAATTTATCTGGATGATCTTTGCACTCTCGAGGCATTGTTACTGCTTTGTGGAAATATTTGGAAGCCTCTTATGATCAACGCAGAAGGAGCAGCTTAAAAGATGGACATCGCATGAGGAACCTGAAAGCATTAAACAGAATTATAAATAATTGTGCAAAATATGCATGCGGATTACAAATGTAAATGAATTCTTCTCTATACCCCTTTAACCAGCAAGAACTCACGAAGCATCTAGTTTGCTCATCTTAGCAGTACAATAATGATGCATGCAATAGAGCAATACCAGTAATATACTACATTTTATAATCGTAGGCGCCATTTTGAATTTTTAGCATATCTTAAAAACAGTACGTGCTAGAGCGAAACCGAAGGCAGATTCGGATTCAACATGGAAAATACATTTAGAAAAGTATAGTAAAGTCTCTGATGAAAGAGGGTGTGTTGACCAGTGTAATTAAACACCGAAATAGAGCACGAATTCTGATGATCTAACGAAAATGATATCTATCAAGATTGTTTCACGCATAATATAATATTTACATTTATTGGATTCTGAAGCTGTTAAACATTGGGTTTAGCGTGTTACACACACACAGTGCTGCACTCCACTCCAACTAATTAATCAATCGTATTATTTATGGTGAATTCAACGTTATGTGTGAGGGCGCGGGGCCCTCCCAGGCGCGGAGCCCTAGGCTATGGCCTACTCGGCCTATTACTAAAACCGCCCCCTACTGGTCTCCAAATATGCAAAATGACAGTGTAAAATTGAAACGCGCTCAGCGTCGAGCAACGAAATTAATTCTGAAATTTAAATGGGTTTACCAATATAAAATTATTACTCAATATTTGATCTAGATAACCGAGCGTCCTCTAGAAAATAACTGTTTCAAACTAGTAAAACAAAAGATTCAGCACGGCCATTAAACAAAATTTCCTTTATTATAAAATAATACAAATTTGGAATAACTTGCCTAGAGTTGGCGTTGAAAGCACTGAAGTAAATATGTTGAAGAATAGAATCGCTAAAAAAAATAGTTTATAATATGACCCTACAAAATCAAGACTAACGAAGGAAATTAATTCTTTACCCATACCCTTTCCTCCTTTTACTTCTCATTCACCTCTACTTCCACCACACACGACATCTCCTCACAAGTATGTAAAAGGATTCATAATGAAAAAAAAGAGGTGGGGTGGAGTGGATGGGGAAGTAGGGAAAAATGCACGCTTGAAAAAAAATACACCGCCCCAATTGAAGCCGAGAGACAGGGTTGAACCAGCCCCTCCAATTTCAGACCCCAAACAGGGATGAATGGACAAAAACTGGTTGGCGACTAGCCTGCGAGATTAGCTTCCAGCCAAGACAATAGGTGAGAAAGGGGCGTTAAAAGGGGAAAATGAAAATTTGTAGAAGGAAAAATGACCAGGTAGTCTCAACCTACTTTGAGACTGCCAGGGGCAGAGGTGCTGATACGGTGCGCCGTTCATCCAAGTAGGACGGATGCCATTCCCCAGGGAGCACCTCCTTGCGAGGTTTAATTGAAAAGAGCCAAGAAATTCGTTAGACTAACGAGTGCATTTTTCATTTATGAACCAACAAAGGACGCGTTCGCACAAGGAGGACCAGAATTTAAAGGTGCGAACATATGAAACTTAAAAATGCAAACACGCTCATAGCGAGGGGGTTTTCAACCCTGAATAATGGAGGAGCTGGATGAGGCCAAATAAAGTTCCCCACAAACGCGTTCGTACAAAGAGGACACATACTCATAAGGACGAAACTCAGCGTACCAACGATTCCCAAAACGTTGGAGCCATTGGAAGGGATAGAATAGAACGCTCTAAGAATGTGTTAGTAAAACAGGGCAATTACTTTAAGGTACAAACATATTAAAATAAAAGGTACAAACAAACTGTTCTATGAGAGCATGATTCTTCACCTCCGAGTGAATAATAATAGTAGTACTCCTTAAACAAAGGAGTACTACATTGGAAGTCCACAAGTATTTTGTTCGGTTTATATGAAGAGGACATCGAATTCAAAGGTACGAACATAACCGAACTTGTTTTTAGTTGCAGTGATATATATATATATATATATATATATATATATATATATATATATATATATATATATATATATATATATATATATATATATGCCCAAAATCACACAGGAAAATGAAAGGCGGATTCCAAGTACTTTCGAACTTGTTCAGTTCATTCTCAAAGAATAATGAATAATTTTACAAAGGTGGTATATATAAGGGCCGGAAAGGCGTTGTCCCGCCCATGTACAACAAAAAGACACAAAATAGAAAATAAGATCAGGAATGGGATTAAATATAGGAAACGAAGGATAAAGGCATACAGATAAGACTCTTCAGGAATTTCGAACTATGAGAAAAGAATGTAGGTCAAATGGGTCTCAAAGATATGAGTGCATACACATGCAATTATAAATACATTAAAATAAACAAAATGAATACAGCAAATTTTTTTTAAATCAAAGGGGTTAAGATATAAAATGGACAATTTCGTTACAGGGACCAGTTTAAAAAGACCGTGAGATATATTGAAATTAGGCGAGGAATTAATGAATGAACATTCGACAATATTTCTTTTAACATATTCAACAGATTTATAAATAAATTTAGCCGAATTCCAATTGATAGGGGCACTATTTTCAGATAAATGAACAAATAAAGCACTATTACTTTCACCTCTTCTAATATTGTATTTATGTTGCGTCAAGCGTACACGTAATAATTTACTGGTTTGCTTAAAGTATTGCTTAGGGCAAACTGAACAATCGACAGAATACCCTCCCCCCCCCTCCTTATACTCTTGTTATTATTATGAATCAACATTTTGTACATGGTACGAGTAGACTGATACTTGAATATGACAGAAATATTTTATTATTCAAGAGGCGGGGAAGCAAGGAAAAGGACTCAGAAAACGGTAAAACAAGTTAGTTCTAAAAATTATATGCGGGAGGGATTTCAGTTTTGTAAAAGGATTTTTTTTTTGCCAAATCTAGGCATCCTCCAAGAAATTTTTGAGGGTAGCAAAGATTGTTACCTATTTCAAAGATCTTAGAAATCTCAAGAATTCCAGGCTTGCGACCCGCAACCCCTGGAGAAACATTGAAATAAATACAGACCGTTTGACTTTATTATTAGGACCTGAGTAAAAATGAATATAAGAACCGGCGCTGGTGTGCTTACGATAGATGGAAAATTTAAATCCAGATGAAGTCCTGGGAATAAGTAGATCTAGGAACGGGAGGACGCCATTTTGTTCAAGTTCAAGGGTAAATTTAATAGAGGAAACCAGGGAATTCAGGTCAGTAAGATAACCATTGACATCCTTATTCTTTGACAATGAACTGAACAAGTTCGAAAGTACTTGGAATCCGCCTATCATTTTCCTGTGAGAATTTTGCATTTATTGCTCTACTCACGCACTACTTTGTGAGTTTCTCATATTCATATATATATATATATATATATATATATATATATATATATATATATATATATATATATATATATATATATATATCCTTCCCCCTCTCTATCTATCTCTTGCGTTCTTTCTCTCTCTATCCTTTTTACTCCCTCCCTCCCTAATCTCTTCTTATTGTGTGTCGGATATTGTTTCCTCCACGATTCTTTCTCCATTCGATAGGTCTTTCTTGATAGGCTTCAGTTAGCCATAAATCAAGACTCGCTCGAAGAAAGAGGCTCCTAAACTCGTCCGCTTTAATCTCCACCTTTAATCCCCCCTCCCCCCCACCCCCCGCGAACCAAGGATGACCAGGCCATTAGCGTCGCTTCATTTTCCATCTCAAGGCTTTACCCAAATAGCTTCGACCTCTGGAATATTCTATACCACCCTTTTGGGCTTCCTATTAAATAATAGGAGAAATAATTTGGTGGTGACCATGTGTGTGTGTATACGTGTGTACAAGAAAGATTAGCTGGCGATTATCACATAAGAACTAAAGGACTACCGAATAAAGTTCAGTAAAGACCTTAGGATCTACTCGAGGCCATTCTGAGAAAAGAATGAAGTAGAAGGAGACCTTTGCCACAAATTACACTAAAGACTAACTAGATTAGTTATCGTGCATTGGAGGAGCTTAGAGGGAGGAGGGGAAGGGGAAAGCAGGGTTTCTAATGCTGCTGCTACCCACTTATGTTGGGTCTAGAACTATTGACACACATGCTTCTAAATTATGTTAGCTATAAATAGGATAAGGACACGCACTTTTTTTATGCGTGCATCTAAGATTAATGAACATTTTCTCAAGAATTTCCTAACTCCAATCATCATCTCTCGAATTCATGACACGGAAAAAAATACCTCTTTTTTTTCCCCTTTCCCAGCAGGCCATCGCCAGCTAGCGGGAAAAAGGGGAGTATATGGATCACTTTAATTCATTACTTCCCCAAACACCAATTGAATATATTGCTTCCTTTTTTACATCAGTGTAACATAGCACACGTAACATGCATCGAACAATATCCGCCGTTAGTGTATACATCCCAAAAGAATAATTTAACATAATGCTTACTCTCTCAAATACTTTATAACATATTTTTTTTCAATCGAACTTGGGATGCATTAAGTTATGCAGAAACGGATATACTGAGAGGAAAGTGTGAAAGGAACATGCAAAGCACATTTACATGAATACTTCTCAGGGGTTCGATCGCTGCCATTATTTGATTCCCATTCCACGCTACCTTTCTTGCTCGTTCACTAGACTTTCTCATCTATGATTTTTATTAGTTAATATTTACATTTGGAAAATATTCTTCAGTCGATTTTTAAACATGTTAACTGGCGTATAGGTCACTATAGCTAAAGAAATTATGTGCTATATTCGAGTCGAAGCGCCATTGTTTACCAATTAAAATTCATTTTGGGGTGGTGATGGTTATAGGTTTGAAGGGTAATCTTTCTTCGCATGGTTTATTCCTAAACTCGAGAATTATAATATTTTAGTTGCCCAAAGTTGACCCGTGTTAACAGTGCCATGTCATTATTCAATTAAGGAGCACCAAATATGATCAGAATACTCAAGATAAAGATAAACGAGAGATTTAGACGGAGGCAGAACGATATCTTTAGACTATAACATGGAACTCGCTACAGTATTGCTACGTTTCTTAAGCGTTTCCACAATTTAAGTTGTCTGAAATTAGTACTCTCTAAACTCCCTCCCTAAGATAATCAACTCTAGAATTTATTCTTTATTTAGGAAATCTGCTCGTATGCACCGCTCAGAGTGAATTTGAATGACGTTGAATGTATACTCTTTACTCTGGATGGTTGCAAGGAAGGAGATTGAATTTTGTGCTTTATTAACATTTACAGTAAATGAATAATTTAATGATATTAATTTAATATGATAAAATAAATGGTAACACATAAAATATAGAATTAATCACTCCAACGAAATTGCTAATATGAATTAATTTACTATTATTGCACTGAATATATCGCTTCAATTTGGACACTATGAAAAAACTAATTATAGGAATTGATAGATATGCTTTTTACCGTATGTTAAAGTTAGTAATAAGGCGTGGAGTGAATTAAACCAATAATTTCTTTAAAATAACAAATACATATTTAAAAACAGCGTAAGAAACTATTGCATTAGTGGTGGTATTTACAAAAAAGATCGGACAACACTCATTAAATCCAAAAAATCTCGCGTGAGTTCCTCGAATAAAAAAACCCGAAAAAACAAACAAAAACAAACTCTCCCCTGTCTAAAGTTTAGCAGTCTCGGCATAATGATTTATCCACTGTATTCGCTATAAAGTCAAATTTTGGAAAGAGAATTTCCGCATGTTATGGTTGTAGTGTTTTTAAATAAGAGAAAATAAACAATTAAAAAGCTTTTTACCATCGATTTTAGATCGATCATTTGTTCTCTATAAAACTGTTTTGTTTATTTTAATATCGACAGGCGCTACTCCGTCGCTGTATTTCTCACTACGTCGACAAATTATGAATTAAATTCTTTTCTTTTTTTTTAATGAATCCCCACACCTGAACCTTTCTTTCCTCGCAATCCATCTCTATTAAACATTTTGTAATCGTCGACATTGGACCTTCCAAGAAAGTCCCATTGCACAGTGTGCCGTCACTTTTCAGCTGTGGCAATTATGCCCAAGTCTTTTATGCAATAACCAAAACGTTGGATTCAGTCAATTTATTCCCATGTATTTGCATACAAGGAATTGAATTTGGCGTTTAAAAGCGAACCTGTCGGTTCTTTGATTGCCCCCGCATTTCCCAGGTTAACTTCTTTCCCTGCACTAGTTGCCTCTGTCGTACGGTTACTGGCGTCTCTTCTCACCACTAAGGTGGACGTGATCCACGTGGTTTTAATGAATACTGTGGTTGGTAAAAAAATAAGGTGCGGTATTTCAATTTTTCCAAGTAATTTTGAAATTTATCTCCATTACTAGGCATTATCTTTTACCCAGAGGAAGGAAGTGTTAATCGTTAAAACTTTAAACAGAGGATAACGCTAAAATGTTAACGTTAATTATTATAAAGCAATGCAGGAAACGGAGTTTTCTTGCTCTAAAACCACTTCAAAAGTGCCAAAACTATAAAATCTAAAATTTGCGAAAATTATAAAGTACAAAAATATGAGAAAGCAGAAAACATTTAACGGATTAACGATTAACTGCGCCCACCTCTGTTTTAAAGCACTTATTTTTGTACATAGCTTTTGATTGACACTATAGGGTAGCCCACCTTCAAGCAATAATTCCAATAACTAATTTCTTCGTTTTCACCTTCGCGATTTCTATTAGTTTACGATATTGCTAAAATATCTCCAATGACGTCATATAAAACCGATGAACATAATTCCCACCCACGAGTGTTACAGTTGCTGGGGCTGCGCTCTGATGATCTAAGTTTTTGATCGAATAAAAAACAAGTTTTGTGTCCTCGTACTTCAAAAACAAATCTGCGCCCGTTGCTGCGATTTCTGGGTTTAAATTCCACATTAAATTCCTTAATGTGGGATCAGTTTCGTTTATATCTGCGTCAACAATCAAACGCATTAGGGGCTTATTTTAAATTATTTAGCCATTCTTGGTTGCACAATTCCCGATGGGTCGGAATTCCACGCGATTCGTATGAGAAAATGACCCCAAAAGTTGATATTGTTCCCCTATCATAGATTAGGAGTTCGTAGCCATATACTAGCCTATGCTTTGCCTTTTACCACATATGCTTTGCTGGGTGCTTCCGCTCTCACTTTGATATCCAGCTTCTATCCCACACGAGTATTAGAGATGAATTTATGCAGCACTGTTCTTAATTCCCTTATCTCGTCCTTGGAGGCAGTAAACTCTCGGAAAATCCTATTTCGGGTGGATTTCCGCTTTACATGGGAAAGTTTAACCTCGAAATCCTCGTTTAATAAACAAAATCGGCATATACAGTTATCATTTTCCCACATCCCTAGATAAATTTCCTCGTTGAATGCTCGGCTACATCTCGCAATTGAATTTGGGATTAGGCCAGGTTTATTCAATAGGCTTCCGTTATTTAACGAGTAATTTTCGCTCGTTACGTGGACAACCGCAGGAGTCCAAGGATAAAGACAGCGCTCTTTGATTCATTTTCAACGCGATTTCTACTTGAAAAAATAATAAGTTCAATTTCAATTGATGATTAATCAGTACAGTATTATTTTACTCATGTAATGACGCTGTAAAAAGATAAGACTTTCTAAATAATAATCATATTACTACCACTACTAATAATCGCATCTGTTTTAAGCAATCTTGCCGATACGTAGTTATATCTACATCCTACTGAACCGGAACGGGTTTCCATTCCACGGGATATCGATGGTTCCTACCTGATCAATGGTTGATATCAAAAAGAACAAAATCTTCCTGACACTTTTCTTCCTCCTCAAAAGGATATTCACATTTTACTTGGAAATCGATATTGCAAAAGAGAACAAATGAAATGAAACCGCTCATTATTATATTGAATATTTTTTAGAAAGAACAGAAGAGAAAAAGTCAACGAATCACAATTGGATATTTTTCTGGAGCGCGCTACAATCACGTAGTCTCAGAAGGAAGGAAAATGAGAGGGCGTATGGCAACGTGACTTTCTGTAACTTTTCTGTTTTCTTTATCTCCCCGACCAGGGAAGAAGAAGGAGAAGAATACGACCTATACAAACCCTCCAAGTAGTCCCTTGCCTTTCGATTATAGAATTTACTAATTAATTAGAGGGTTCTCTAAAAGTACTCCCATTTCGCCTCGAGTGATTGACTCTGGATTTCCCAATTTCTTTACCTCCTTTACCCAGACAACTTTCTTTGATTCTAACTGTGCAACGAAGGCCCCTTTCGCCTCATTTTCCACTCCGTGTTTCTTGTTCAAATTGTACAAATCTCCACATTTATTCAATATATTGAATGATTTATAAATAAAGGCTCATTTAATCGAGTATGACCCTATTCGAAGAAATTGCTAATCTAGGTTTTAAGACGGATTTTCAGGTCTAATTTGAGGCAGAGAGCTCAAATTAGACGCGCTAAATCTGACGCTTCGGCGCAGGTAGATCCATCTACACACTCCATCACAATCATAGCCAGTTAGAATACGATTGTATCTTACTCCCTCCTTTGCTCGTGTTCGCACACACAACACATCACTCTGTCTTATCGAAACCTTCGGAAAAAGTTTTCATATCCACACTCCCCTGAGGTGGGAAGGGTTGTCCCTCTCTTTGTCCACGAAGAATCCCTACTTGCAGATAGGGGGGGAGGGGGTCAAAACTCAATCGCTGGCCTGGCCATCGTCACCGCCTGTTGACTATGGCCATGTAAGCGATTGTCATTTTGATCTTTATATGAATTTCATTTAAGGGAGGAATTTGTGAGAACAGACGGGGTTCCAACGGGAGCACAAACCTCAGAAATAGAAATAGAGGGGGTCAGGAGGGAAGATGATGGAGACAGCGAAGAAGGGTCGAAAAAGCGTTTCATGAATCCATCAACATTACTGAAATTAGAAGAACGTCCCCTCCCCCCCCCCTTTAACCAAATTCAGCCGCACGCGGAAAAATTGGGCAAAATTGAGGCCAGGGCAGAAGAACCCCCCCAAACAAAATTGCTTCCCCAACCCTCTTTTGTGGTGGGAAATATGCATGGAATAATGGAGACTTGAATGAGTCAGCATTTTCGCGTCTCTTCTGGCTCTACAGCTAATCTCGGTTCCAATCTGACTCCCGTCTTCGTTAGGGTAATCTTAAAGCTCGCCGCTGAACCGCGTTTCATTTGGCTGGCGAATAGCAAATATATATATATATATATATATATATATATATATATATATATATATATATATATATATATATATATATATATATATAAACAGAAACAAAGCCAGCTACGCTTACATAGACGGTGTTCGACTAACACTATCTAACTTTAATGTATCATGCTTTTTTTCTTTTTTTTTAACATGCTGTTTTTAACTATTTCAATTCTTCGGTACACACTTATCTACATGTGTACCCTTTGACATGCAGGCTCAGTTATGCAGTTTTTAACTATTTCAATTCCACGGTACACACTTTTCTACATGTGTACTCTGTGACATACAGGTTCAGTTATGCCGTTTTTAACTATTTCAATTCTACGGTACACACTTATCTACATATGTTCCCTTTGACATGCTGGTTCAGTTATGCTGGTTTTTAGAACTATTTCAATTCTACAGTACACACTTATCTACATGTGTACCCTTTGACATGCGGGTTCAGTTATGCTGTTTTTTAACTATTTCAATTCTACGGTACAAATTTATCTACATGTGTACCTTTTGACATACAGGTTCAGTTATGCTATTTTAAAAACTATTTCAATTATACGGTACGCACTTATCTACATGTGTACCCTTTGACATGCAGGTTCAGTTATGCTGGTTTTTAAAACTATTTCAATTCTACAGTACACACTTATCTACATGTGTACCCTTTGACATGCAGGTTCAGTTATGCTGGTTTTTAAAACTATTTCAATTATACAGTACACACTTATGTACATATGTACCCTTTGATATGCAGGTTCAATTATGCTGGTTTTTAAAACTATTTCAATTCTACGGTACCCACTTATCTGCATATGTACCCTTTGACATGCAGGTTCAGTTTTCCCTTAAATGCACGTACACGTTCCTCCCAACCAGGGTGTGGGGTGATAGGACAGTACTCTCTTCACCGGCAGGCTTCGTCTGGTAATGATGTAAATATAGGTATAGGACAGACAGAAAAGAAAAAAAGGAATTCACATTCACTCACTGCCAAGCAGGGGGACGTCGCTGGCATCTTTTTCTTCATCATATCATTTTATTCCTTAACTCTTTATTATGTATGGTGTTTTCATCTATGCTTCTACTACATTATATTTACACTATTGAAGTGCTCATCATGTTGATTTCTGGACATATTTACTGATGGGCTTTCTACTGCACGGTGAAGAAGGCTATTCTACGTATTGCGTGATCTTAAAAGTGAAATAATTTTGAGCTATAGTAGAATTAAAGTATTTGTTCACTAATTTGAAACGATTTTGGCGTGTGTTGGCCCTTTCGTCTATCTAGAACAATATTCTGAAATTAATATTAGTAAATCCTTTTAAGATTTTAAATACCTCAATCAACTTCCCAGGTAATCGTCTACTTTCAAGGGATAGTAGGTTTGTTTCAGATTCCAGGAACTAGTTTAGTAGCCTTACGTTGCACTCTTTCTAACTGCGCTATATCCTTGTTCAGTTAGGGAGCCCAAAATTGAACCGCATATTCGAGGTGTGGGCGCACGAGCTTTGTATAGGGGCAGGATTATATCTTTCGATTTGAAAGTGAAATTCCAAGATATATATCTTAGCATTCGGTTTGCTTTCTTACAAGCTTCTGCGTCTTGTATATATACTTTAAGGTCATCTGAGATTAAAATCCCCAGGTCTTTTCTAAGTCAACGGAGTCGAGGATTTGGCCTTTCATATGGTATTCTTCTTTTAAGTTATGGCATCCTAAATGCATTCATTGCCTTGCATTTACGATGGGCGGTCAATAAGTTTTGCGAATCGGTAGGGCAAAACAGAGGAAGGGAGATGGCTGTTTGTGGGGGTGTTAGGACAAGTTATGACAAGTCAGGATCTGCAGCCGCACGCTCCTGCCTCGTCTATTTAAGAAGCAGTAGCTGATAGCAGATCATCAGTCATAAATTCTCAACAAAGGACAAGGTTGAGCACCGCGCAGTGATCAAATTTTTGACCAAGGAAGGCAAGAATGCAAAAGAGATCCATGAACGCATGGTTGCAGTGTACACCGACACCGCCCCTTCCTATGCAACCATTGCTCGCTGGAATAGGGAGTTCCACCATGGTCGTGAGTCCCTTGAAGATGATCCCACTCCAAGACACCCATCAGACGTGACCAACGAGGACAATGTGGCCCGTGTGGAGAGGATGATCCTCGAAAATCGACGGGGGAAGGTCGAAGAAATCGAGCGAGAACTTGGAATATCACATGGAAGTGCTATCAACATCATCCACGACAATTTGGCCATGACCAAGGTCTCTGCCCGTTGGGTCCCTAGAAACCTCACTTCCCATGATCGACTTCAACGTCGTCAAAGTCCACAAGGCCAGAGTTGCACAAGCTGCACTGCTTGAGTGCGAATTCGAGGAGCTCAACCATCCCCCTACAGTCCAGATCTGGCCCCTAATGACTACTTTTTATTCCGCCAGCTCAAGGCTGCACTGTGTGGACGCCGGTTTGGGGACGATGAAGATGTCCAGCTCGCCGTTCAGGAGTGGATTGAACAGCAGTCGGGAGATTTCTGGTTGTCGGGAATTCGAAGCCTCAGGGACAAGTGACGCAAGTGCATTGAAGTCGAGGGTAGTTATAGTGAAAAATAATAAACACTTTTCCTCATATCTCGTTTGCTTATATCCGAATTGCCATTTGTCTGCCCATTCAACAGTTTTGTCAAAGGTCTCTATGTCTTTGCTTTAGATCGGATCTAAAAAGGGCTCGGCTTCCCCGCTTCGTATCATCAGCAAATTTAGAGATCCTACTAATCACTCCTAAAGATATATATATATATATATATATATATATATATATATATATATATATATATATATATATGAGCGAGAGGGAGAGAGAGTGATACGAGAGAGAATGATAGATAAAATTTTGGAGAGAATGATAAAAAGTGCATGAAAAAGAATGAGTATGAGAGAGAGGGAATGGGATGGAGAACGAAAGAGAAATAGAGAGAAAATGAAAGCGATGCAATGCGAGAGAAATGAGAGAGAGAATTAGAGTTACAAGGAGTTACAAGGAAAAGAAGTACCCTAGGAGACCTTACGGTCCATTCAAGGAAGGTACCTTTGGACTAGCAATCGAGTGGGCACATGGCTGCTCAATTGTTTTGCGTCCCTAAACGACCACTTTTCAAGACCTTGTCTAGTCTTGACTTGAACTGGTCAACAGATTCACTGTTGACAACTTCCACTGGAAGTGCGATCCACATACCGCAGATACTGTAAGTGAAAAAATTTCCACACAGATTGCGGTTGTAACGCTTCAATTCAAGTTTGAAGCCGTGATTGCGCGTTCTGTTCTCACTCAGTGTGAAAATATGCCGATAGTCAACATTGTCGAAGCCTCGAAGGAAGTATTTTGAAAACTTCGATGAGCTGACCACGCAGTCTACGGGTTTCCAGCGAGAACAGATCTAATTCCCTTAGTCTATCCTCATAACTTTTATGTCGGATAGAGGGAATCAGCTTGGTTGCCCTGGCTTGTACGCGTTCCAATCTCGCGATGTCCTTTCGCAATGAAGGACTCCAAAATTGTACGGCATACTCCAGGTGCGGTCGGACAAGTGAGTTGTACAGGCACAGTACAATCTCCTGGTTCCGATATCCAAACTGGCGCTTGATATAACCTAGCATCCTTTGGGCCTTTTCTCCGCCTCAATGCACTGTTTCGAAAACTTGAGGTCACTAGTGATTGTTACACCCAAGTCCTTCTCAGTGTCGGTGGATTCAATAGCAGTGCCCTTAAGGATATACTGAGATTTGGGGTTTCTGAGGCCGATATGCATCCCTTTGCATTTCCCCACGTTAAAAGGCATTTGCCACGTGTCCGACCACTCTCCAATCTTCCAAAGATCTTCCTGCAGGCGGGCAGTATTTCCATCCTTTGCAACGTTCATACCAAGCTTGGTATCGTTGGCAAATTTGGAAATCTTGGCAATTATGTCACCGTCCATGTCGTTGACGTAGATGATGAATAGTAGTGGTCCCAGGACATAACCTTGAGGCACTCGCTAGTAACGGGCACCCACTCAGAAGCCTGTCCATTCATCACCACCCGTTGCCCTCTGCCACTTAACCAGTTCTCGATCCAGCCGGCTACTTTTCCGTTCTATGCCCAGCGCTGGCACTTTCCGGAGAAGGCGGCGGTGTGGTACCTTATCAAAGGTTTTCTGAAAGTCTAAGTACACCACATCCCCCGCCTTGTCTCGATCGTGCTCACTGAACACGAAGTGGAAGAATTCCACAAGGTTCGTCAGGCATGACCGTTGAGATGGAGAGAGAATGAGAGTGAATGAGAGAATAGTAGATAAATGAGAGAGTTAGTGAAAGAGAGTGATAGAAAATGAGAGAGAAAGACTATGAGAAAGAATGTGCATCAAAGAGAAGATGAGTGGGAGAGAGAAAGAGAATGAGCGAGAGAATTAGAGAAAATGAGAGTGAATGAGAGAATGGGAGAGAAAATAAGAGCGAGAGATTCAGAAAATGTGAGAATGTGAGAGGTTGAGGGAGAGGATGAGAGAGAAAAGAGAATGAGACAGTGAGAGTGAACGAGAGAGTTACAAGGCGTTACAAGGAAAAGAAGTACCCTAGTAGACCTTACGATCCATTCAAAGAGGGTACCTTAAAAGGAACAGTTGAGCAGGTGCAGTCCTGAAGATGTCAATTGACACCCCCAAAGAACACTCGCACAACGGTTAAGTGCCCAAACGGCGATTTTTTAAGACTTTGTCTAGTCGTGACTTGAACTTTTCAACAGAATTGCTGTTGACAACTTCTACTGGAAGTGCGTTCCAGCTACCACAGATACTGTAGGTGAAAATTTTTCCCACACAGATCGCGGTGGTAACAATTCAGTTCAAGTTTATAGCCGTGATTTCTGGTTCTGCCCTCGCTAAGCTGGAAAATATCCCTGTATTCTACATTATCAAAGCCTCGAAGTATTTTAAACACTTCGATAAGGTGACCACGCAGTCTCTGGGTCTCCAACGAGAACAGATCTAATTTCCTTAATCTATCGTCGCAACTTTTGTGTCTGATAGAGGGAGTCAGTTTAGTTGCCCTGGCTTGCACACGTTCCGATCTCGCGATGTTCTTTCAAAACGAAGGACTCCAAAATTGTACGGCATACTCCAGGTGTGACTGGACAAGGGAGTTGTACAAACAGAGTACTTTCTCCTTGTTCCGATATCCAAAGTGTCGCTTTATGTAGCCTAAAATCCTTTGGGCTTTCTTCCCCGCCTCAATACACTGCGTCGAGAACTTGAGGTCACTAGTGATAGTTACATCCAAGTCCTTCTCAGTATCAGTGCATTCAAGTGCAGTGCCCTTAAGGATATACTAATATTGGAGATTTCGGTGGCCGATATACATCACTTTGCATTTGTTTACGTAAAGAGGCATTTGCCACGTGTCCGACCACTCCCTAATCTTCTGAAGATCTTCTTGTAGGCGGGCAGTATTTCCTTCTTTGCAACGTTCATACCAAGCTTGGTATCATCGGCAAATTTAGAAATCTTCGCAACCATGTCACCATCTATGTCGTTAACATAGATGATGAAGGGTAGTGGTCTCGGGACAGAACTTTGAGGAACACCGCTATTAACGGGCACCCACTTAGAAGCGTGTCAATTTAACACCACCCGTTGTCGTCTGCCGTTTAGCTAGTTCTCTATCCAACTTGCTACATTTTCGTATACGCCCAGCGCACGCACTTTTCGAAGGAAGAGGCGGTGTGGTACCTTATCGAAGACTTTTTGAAAGTCTAAGTTTATAACATCCGCCGCCTTATCCCGATCATGCTCACTGAAAACGAAGTGGAAAAATCCCACAAGATTCTTTAGGCATGACCGGTGCCTTCGGAACTCATGCTCGGAACTCCTCATTCGCAAGTTGGACTCTAAATATGACGTCATTTTGTCCACCAAGATGCTTTCCATGATTTTAACGACTATTGATAAGCTAATAGGTCGGTAGTTCGACGGCTGGCTAGGGTCTCCTTTCTTGAAGATAGGAGTCACCTCCACTTCATGCCAGTCTCTAGGAACTCATCCGGTCCGAAATGACATGTTAAAGATTGTGCATAGATATCGTGACACTTGATCGCGCACTTCGTTCAACACTTTTGGTAGAAACCTGTCCGGACCAAGGGACTTATTCGTCTTTAGATCAGTGATCTTTTTTTCTATTTCTTCTTGGTTGAAGTCCATTCCCTCCAGCTTTTGCCCCAAGTAAGAATCCGTGGGATAGGGGATGGGACCATACTCTTCAGTACACACTGAAGAGAAGTAGTCGTTGAGGAGGTAGCAATTTCTGCATCTGAGTGCTTTAATGCCCCCTCCTCATTCACTAAAGGGCCAATCGTGCGATAGATTGGTTTACGGCTGTTTACATAACCAAAGAACTCCTTGGGATTCTCTCTACAGAGTCTCGCCACTCTGAGCTCCTCGGCACGCTTTTCCGCCCTTATGCTGGACTTCACTCTCTTTGCTAGCCTACGGTACTCGTCAAAGTCACCAGGGATCTTTGAATGCCGGTACACCGTTCTTTTCTCCCCCAGCAGTTGACCATTTTCTCGATTAAACAACTTTGGTTGAACGGAAGACAGACGAATGCTTTTCAAAGGGATGAATCGTGATTGAAGACTCAATAAACGTAGTTTTGAATCTATTCCACGAATCTTCAACATCCTCGCACACTTCTAGCCTCGCATCAGTCAATCTAGCACGATGTCCTGCAAAGTCTGCTCTTCTTAAATCAAGTTTACTCGATTTACCAGTCACAGACTCTACCTGGGGACCTTGACTATAAGTCTGACTAGTCGGTGATCACTGTCAGCGAGCTCTTCGCCTACAGAGAGATTCTCAGCGATGTCATCCTCAGAGATGAAAACCAAGTCGAGGGTATTATTGCCTCTCATCGGCTTTCTCACCCATTGAGTCAGGAACTCGTTGTTCGCGAACACTAGGAGTAGTACGTTTTCGCCACAGGGTTCTCTGATTTCCCAGTCAACTTGGGTATTGAAATCACCCATGGCGATACACACACTGTCTTGAACAAGTTCACCCAGTAGCCGGTACAGATCCCTGTCCTTTTCAACGAGTTGGGCAGGGGGTCTGTAAAGCACAAGGGGCCTGTATCTGACAGGACCTATATCTAGGTCAACTCCTAGTGGCTCGTGGTCGGATACAATGTTGCAGTTCGTCGATTTTAGTGTATCCTTGACATACAACATCACACCGCCACCCTTCTGTCTGGCCTATCTTTTTGGAAGAGTTGGTAATCGGGAATCGTGAATTCACCTAAAATCTCGGGTTGAGGTTTTCACCCACGACTCCGTTATGGCCACCATCTCAGGTTCTTCCTTCGCCACGAGGCCACGAAGTTCAAGAAACTTGTTCCTGATCGACCTCGCATTAAACAGAAGAAATTTCATGGAGTCCCGAATGTAGGACTTCATACGCTCTTCCGTTTCCCGACTTATTTGTTGGCAAGGAGTCACCCCTCTTTGCAACCTCTGAGAATGTCGTTCTAGGAGTGACACGGGCGTACTGGCGTACGTCCGCCCTCAATCTGGGCCGGATACTCCTTTGAGTCCTCTCTACGACATCCTGGATCATATTCGACAGAAAGGCCTTTCCTTTAAAGGAAAGATGTACCTCATCTCTTTGGTAGAGATCATTACTACCATAAAAGGCCCGGTACTGGTCCACAAAATACCCCCTCTGCCGTACACAAGTCTGCCAGGTGCGGGTTCAAAAAGACGTTCATCGAGTGAGCGGTCCGTGTTGGACCTCTCCTCGGGAGCATCTCGACCACACCACGCATGCTGGTTTTCAGCCCACAGTCGTCCACGGCGCCCATGACCATGTGGAGGATTTTATCCGTAGGGCCTACTCTACCTCCTCTCAGGTAGAAGTTGTTGCCATTTACCATCAGAGCAACGACTGAGCTCTCAGGAATCTGAGATTTCTCCGCCTCTATTCTGATGTGGGGGTTACCCCATTCTGGCACGCAGCTTACCTTCGCACTAGTGCGAAGGCCGGCCGCTAGCAGGGGCTGCAGACCCCGTGCCTGAGAATCACCAATAAGGGTGACGCTTTCACATTTGTCTGCAGACGACCGAGTCTTTCCTTTCGGAAGCGACTTGCCGGTTTCCTCTTATTTTTCTACATTTTTCTTCTTCTTCTTCTTTTTCTTGTCTTCCTTTGTTTTTTCTTCTTCTGTTTCTCGTTTCTCTTCTTCTGCTTCTACTTTCTCGTCCTCTGTTTCTACTTTCTTTTCTTCTCTTTCTACTTTCTCTTCTTCTCGTTCTAATTTCTCTTTCTTCTTCTTTCCCTTCTTCTTCTTTCTTTTCTTCTTTTTGGCTCGTTGAACCAGCCCTTCAGCAGAAGACTCCTGCTCTTGGACGTCGGAAGCCTTCTCTTCTTCGCACTCGTCTGAGCATCTGCACCTCTCTGTTTTTAAGAGTTGAACCTCCCTTTTGAGGAGGGAGTTCTCCTCTCTCAGTTGAGCGATGCTCTCTCCCAGGCGCTTCTCTAGTTCGCAGAAGTCACAGACACTAACGGCATCTGTGAGCTCCTTGTAACTCCTGCCCCCAAAGTCTTCACCCATCTATAAACTTTGCAGATTTTGCAGGTTAACTTGCGGAACGGAGGACTATTCTTCTTCGCCATATTAAAAACTCGGAACCATACGCATTAAAAAAGGGCTTTTTGTGTGTGATTTTCTCTCGCACTAATCAGATCCGCCTATTTCCAGGAGGTTTTCGGTCGTTCGGCCAACAGAAACCCTTTGACCAAGCACACCAACCTTAAGGTCTCCCCTGGGCCGGACGTCCCCAATCGTGCCGCAGCCCCCAACTGGGCAGCACGAGAGCCTCAGTGAACTGGATCTCTGATTTTTCGACAGGGGGTGCTTGAGGTGTAACTGTATTTCTACTAAGCCCTATTAATCAACTAAAAACGGCCAGACTTAAGGCAAATAGTAAAGCTAAGTGCCCACGACTTCATCCGAGATCTTTAGCTGATCTGGCAACCAGCAAGGCACAAAAGCTCTCTCCACAAAGAGCAGTTGAGGTCAGGCCATTACACCTAGTATTTCTCCATTAATCGTACCCCAAACGCCTGAGATCCCTTTAATCTCAGTCTCTTGCAACCTATGAGTGCTCCAAGGCGTTATTTAAAGAGGTCCCAAAGCCTCTCTTCTCAGGCAGCTCAAGGTAGCTGGTGAGGCCCTTATTACTAAACAACTTATGTGTAATAGAGGTGAATGTTTGTTTTTTGTCGTTGTTGTATTTTTTGACAGTTGAAGAGAGTTGGTGAAACTTAGTACTAACAGAATCGAAGAGGCTAGCAGGAGAAGGCAAGGAGACGCATCAAAGAAGTGGTAGAGAAGTTTGACAACCCTTAGTCTGGATCCTACTAAAGCTACTTTACTGGCATAGGTGACTCTGCCGGACTAAAAGTCCCCCAGCTTAGCTGTGGGACTTTTAGTAGTAAATCACTGGTAATATATTTCGTACCAATCATCATCATCACAAACTCTATAATTTAGGAATGGGATTTTTTTTAGTATTTGAATAATGATTTCATCTTAGTTTGGTTATGACTTAGGTTTTTGTATCAAAGTTATTTCTAATAATTCTTTTATAATATCAAAAAGCAAAATGGTGAAGTTCAGAAATAAATATGAGTATCGAAATTTTGTGAATTTTTTAAAACCCAAAGAATTACAAATGGTGAAGTTCAGAAAATTTATTTTTATATATCTTCTATAATTCTATATTTTAGCAACGTGATATTTTGAAAGGGGGGAAATTTAGTTTAGAGTTCCTTTTTTAAATTATTATAATTGGCGAAGTTCAGAAAATTTATAAAAATTTAACCATGGCTGCTTTTTTTTAGATTTTAAATTTTAATCTTAGTTGCGAAGCGCAAGCTCTCCCCGTAGGAAGAGTGGCGAAGCTATTACCTGGTTGCACTATGTGTTGATAATAATAATTATCTTCTAAAACGCTGCATAAGTTCATAAACTTCACAACATTATGCTGTTACATTAATTTTCTCGTTGATTCTAAGTAGGCTAGCCCTAATAAATATTAATACTGCCACGTATTTTCGATTGTTTTTAATGTGTAGGTCCTAGATATTTACACCACGTGAACTTTAACTAGGGTTTTCGCCCTATTTGCATTTCATGACGTGTACATTTTTCAGGCAGTAGGCCTAACCTTTGATGTGGTAGCCTAGGCCTATTCTACATCCTTTTTTTCTTTAAAATGAACATAAGAAGCATAATAAGCAAAACTAAGCATCGTTGCCCTATTCATAATTTCAAAAGATGTCATTTAAATTTTTGTCTTAAGTTTTTGAAATTTTTGTTTTAGTTAAGGATAAAATTTACGTCTTATGTTTTTAAAAATTTATGCTTCCTATATAATTTTTTAATATGAATGCAAATCAAAAGTAAATAATGTCTTACGTTTAGAAAATATATATATTTGTTTAAATGAGGAGAATATTACTGTCTTATGCTATATGTTCCAAATAAAGATAAAGACTTTTATTAGTTATAAAAACTCATGATGGCAAAGGATCTCATTAAAAAGTTATATATACATGCGTTTTTTAAAATTTCTAATACAGTTAACTAGAAATTTATCGGGAATTTACCGGTGGTCAAAAATTTTCTCGAGAATTTATCGATAAAAATATTATCGGTAATTTGTGACCCCTAGAACTTCAGATCAAACAATTCCCGAGCAGTTTCAATATTTACCAGCAGAACCATAAACCATTGTTGCGAATGAAACAGGGTGAAAAGACATAAAGTTTGGAATAAAAACAAACAAAAAAGGATAATGAACGAATAAGGAAATTCAGTAATGAAATTACATTAATTATAATAACAAATATCATCACTGCTAAATACTACAAAACAAGAACAAATAAAGACAAACAAATCAATACAAAACAAATTATACGAACTAAAAAAAGAAGAGAATATATATTAGACCACTCAGTTACCTGGCACTTTTCATTCACACTTGAAACAATTACCATTCTCTCCCGCACTTTCTATCCTCTTTCCAACTATCTCACCTATTTCTGCTTTCCTTCTTTCAAAGCTTTCAAGCAAAGTCTGCCAATAGGAGAACGCGTTGCTTTCTTTACAGCATCATTGAGCGGTCTCGAACGTCGTTTGTGGTAGGCCGTTCCCGTTTCCTTGATTTTAGCAATCAGTCGTCCATCAGAGGTGGGAGAAATTCGGTGTTCGCGATTATACTCGTCTGTTACCTCTGTTGCTTCACGTTCCTACCAGCAACCCCGCAGGGAGGAACACTGCGTAGCCTGTTACACTTGGAGGAGGGGCACGGTCTCCTGGCCTAAATGCAAATTAGCAAGGTCCTGTCACTGGGTTGACTTGAACTCTGATGGGACCTGGGGAAGTTGTTGGTGCACTTTTCCCTCGCCCCCACTCAGTACTACTTTACCTTTTATTATTAATTTTATATTATTTATTATGAGTACTCATTATTAATGTGTATTAGTATTACTAATGTTATTTATTAGTAGTAGTATAACGTATTATAATTTAATAGTATTATTTTTATTATTATTACGGCTATTCCTCAACCTTTTCTACCCGCACTTTGTACCAGGAGAGTGTTCTCACCTAGACAGAGTTCGGTCCATTAGCCATGGTGCCTTGGGGGACTGCATGCCATTCTGGGATCACCTAGCACCAAACTATGATAAAAATAGGTGATCACCCACCCTAGTCTTTAGTGGACCCGCCTACCTCAACTTCTCTTTATTACATACCCTGCTACCTCTTTCCAAACTTGCTCTTCTTCCACCGAGGTTGTGGTTTCCTGGCGCACTTTCGTCCTCTTATGAGCCTTAGTCGAGTGGCAGTGTATAACGTGAGGCCCATTCCTGCTGCAAGGGCGGAAAAACCGCTGGTTAACCAAAGTATTAGGTACGGGGTGTTTTGGGACGTTGACTCTGGTCATCTTCTTCTAATACAAATATAAGGTGACTACGCTGGCACCATCCTTTATGGTTAAAGGTCCAGGACATGACCGCCTAAATGGCAAGCCGGGTTGGAAAAGTCCATCAACGTTGGCCGGGACCGATTATGTGTAAATGATCAGGTTCTGGAATTTTTTAGCCTATGGAGACTTTTCTCTTAAACTCTCCAATCATTGGGAGGTCATAGTATATACGAGTACTTTCCATGGGTTCTATTCTTTCTCAAAAATGGTGACAAGCGGAAAGAATAGTCGGACTGCGTATAGGAATCAGCCTCCAAGCACGGCCTCGCCGTCCTTAGGTGTTGGGGAGGACGAGGTAACACGAGACATCCATTCGGTCGGTGGATGGGCTTCCCTCGTACCATCCATATGCGGCAAGACGGCTTCCTCTTTGCCATCTTTGGAGACGCTCTTGGGCAGCTGCACATCTGAAAAGGAGGTTGCCCCCCTTGTGCTTTCTCACTGGCCCCTCCCACCCTTTTCTACCGTAGAGGAGGCTTACTCCTTTTCTAGGCATACGGGTATGGTGGATTCATCATCATCCCCTTCTCTGAAGGAGCTCTTGGCCGCCTTCATCTCCCTACCAGCGGCAGTCCCTCCTTTACTATCACAAGGGACTGCCAAGAGAGCAAGCAGGCGGCCTAAAATTAACTGTTTCCGGTGGGTACGCTCGATAAGACCAACCCGCTTAGGATAGCAAGAGAGGATAGAGCAAGGGGGCTGTGTCCCCCACAGTCCTGCAGTCCTACATTTGCAGTTTGCCGGTTCGCCGGCAAGAGACGACACGACAAAAAGTACCTCGAATGGGATCTATGATGCCCTGGGGAAGGGGGAGGGATGGCCACATGGAGGGCACCCTGAGATGGACATAGACCCTGAGGTGACCCAGCCCAGGACAGCAGGATCTTCTATGGGGTCGAACCCGGGCTCGGTGCCAAACACTAAACCTGAGTCACCCAACCCCCTGTGTAAACCTATCCTCAGACGGCTAGGGCCCTTGAGGTCGCAGAAGGAGAGGAGGTACCTCCTTCCCCAGCAGGCGACCCTTTGACAGCAAAGGCTTTTTCCATCTGGGAGAAGGATCTTGCCGAGGTCAGTCCCTCTAGCCTAGGGGCTCCTCCCGCGGTGGAGAAAAGCGGGTTCATACCTCATCCTCCTTTCTCAAAAAGAGAAAGGACAGGAAGAAGAAGACAAACAGGACTAAAGATTCTTATCTCTCCACAGGGGCTCAAGTGACGGATGGGTCCGCTGCCGCTTCGGTAAGCGACTAGGCCAAGATCGGCACGTAGGTTCCCCAGGCGCCCTTGGGCGAGCAGGCCTAGATTAAGACCAAAGTTGCAAGTGCACTGATTGGAGTTTCGATTACGTCAGACCCCCTTATTGAGAGACTACCTTGCGTTTTCCAGCCCATTGGCTTAAACGCTTCCCTGTTATTCGCTCCACTGAGAGCATGTTGGCCAAGGGCAACATGATCCATCAGAGGATAGCATTAGCTATTTTGATTGGTAGAGAGAATAAGCTGACCCGTTTCTCGGACGGGAGCCTTCTGACAAATGCGTCGGAGTATTTCTAAGCAGAAATGATTACTGCACTTCGGACACTTAATGGCTCACAAGTGAGTGTAACGCCGCACTCTACCACCAAATTCGTGAAAAGTGTGGGTTATGCGAGGGAACTAATGGACTATTCCATATAAGACATTACTTTAGAGGTGACCAACCATGGGGCAGTAAAGTTAAAAAACGTGTGGTAAGAAAACAGGGAGGGGCCTCGAGAACCACCCCTACAGTCTTCTTAACATTCGCCTGTAACAGGATCTCTGAGTCGGTGCGTGCCGGTTGGTATCGCAACCGCGACAAGGCATTTGGGGCACTGTTACTGAGGTGCTAGTACTGCCACCGCTTGGTTATATGAATCGCTCATGTAGACGGGCAAAGTCGGCTTTACCAGAAGTTTGTGTAAATTGTTCCAAGGCCATACACGATAAGTTCCTATCATTTATGGCCAAGTGTGTCAATTGTGGAGAGCTGCCCCCGATTATTGGAAGCAATGTGGTGCGTATCTCCTGGAGAAGGAAATCCTGGCCGTTCAGGCTATGTATGGTCTCATTTCTCGAAGCTAAGGACTTTGCCAAGGCACGCCCGGCGCTTCCTATGACTTTGTGATAGAACGGTTTGAGGCCGCTTAATTTCAACCGTTATCACATGTTGTTTAAAAACACGAGGCTACCCACGTGCATTCTTCGCTTTGAAGCCGGGCGCATCATAGCCGCCACCTGAGTCAATGTTTAAACAAGGAGGTTTATCTTCCCCCGTTCGCCTCATGCTAAGACCTCACCAGATTGAGTTAGGCTTATGGGCAGATAAGATATTGTTCTCAGGCTCGGCTGTGCATTCCCTCGAAGCCCCCACTCCATTGTCCCCCAAGCCAAGGGGATGTCCTGACTATTTATTTGGAAACTTTACCACTAAGATCAGATTAGAGATCCAGATTTTCTTCGCGAGACATCACTACGGTCCAGTCTCACCTTGTGCACCAAAGGGCCCTCGACCTCGAGATCCACCATCACTTATCCAGAAGAAGGACAATATCCCTTAAGGGCCAAGGTTCGAGCCTTCGTGACGCCAAGTCCACTAGGCTTCCCCTGTTGTTCAGAAAGAGAACAACGTTAGAACAGCCATTGTTCTTTTGAGGCCGTTGACAAGAAACGGTTCTCACCCCGTCCCCCTGTTGTTCAGAAGAGAACAACGTAGAACAACCATTGTTCTTCCAGCTCGTTCGCCAAGAAACGGTTCTCACCCTTCCCCCTTGTTGTTCAGAAGAGAACAACATTAGAACAGCCATTGTTCTCGAGCCCGTAGACAAGAGACGGTTCTCACCCCCCCCTGTTGTTCAGAAGAGAACAACGTAGAACAGCCATTGTTCTTCAAGCCCGTTCGTCAAGAAACGGTTCTCATTCCCAAGACGCCACGTCAGGATCATTTAATTCCCCCCCCCCCCCTTCGGCTGGAACTCGCCAGCGGACCAAAAATTCCTTCACGTCGCCTTCCTCTGAACAACAAGTGTAATTACGTAAGCCGAAGGTTACCTTTGAGTATTTAATCCTTTTGTCAACTCTATCCTGTGCTTTAAATGGTTTAGCGAACCATCCCATCCCTTTAACTTTATATTTGTTTTACCTTTTTAAATCGCTCTTAATCCTCGGATTAGCTAGATTCCCCACGACCCTTCCATTCTCTGTTTATGCCAATATTTTCCGTTTTGTGTGTTGTTGATAGTTTTTATTAATAAAACTCTATTTTATTAATGATAGCAATATTATTATCCTTGAGCTCAGTTCCACTTCTTAAGCATATCGAAGATACATAATATCGGTCAACCTAGACATCCACGCACTCTGAAGATAATTAAATAAGTCCCCTCAACGAATAGTTATATATGGTATATCGTCGAGAGTCCATTCTACGATATATATATATATATATATATATATATATATATATATATATATATATTATTTAAATTTGGTATCAAGTGTGTAAGGTTTAACGCTATACCTTTGCAAACACTGGTCTCAGTCAAGTAAAGCATAGTGTTATTCGTTATAAAAATAGAGTATAGTAGTTCCCTTTTGTTTTAACGATTGCTATCCCCTTTTTTTTAACTTAAGAAGCTGGAGTAGCTCAAGGAACTGTTATAATAATTTGTTTGTATTTTTTTGTGTGTGAGTCAGTCAGTGGTTATTTAGATCCAGAAACCAAGTACGAATAGGTCAGTGCCCATATTTAAGTAGGCTAATTTCTCTAGAAGGCATAATTCTTGTTGCAAGGAATTTTAGTTGGTTGACTATTGCGCCCCCAAGTGCAAAGATGACTCAGTTCAAAATCTTTAAAGCGCAAGGAGAATCCTTGGGACTTTCCGGAAAAGAACTAATTGAGTACGTTCAAGAGGTGCAAAGAAAAGAGCGATAAGAAAAAGAAAAAGAAAGAGAAAGAGAAATCCAACGAGAAGAAAGAGAAATCTAACGAGAAGAAAGAGAAAGAGAAATCCAACGAGAAGAAAGAGAAAGAGAGGAACGCAAAAGACAAGCTGAGCTTTACCATCAGATTGAATTAGCTCGTGTTGAAGCAGAAATACAGTCAGCCAGTTCACGTACAGAAGCCCCCCCCCCCCAATCTCCCACTAAAGCTCCCTTATTTCAGGGATGGAGAGGATTTCGGAGCATTTTTAGCCCACTTCGAAAAGATCCTCGAAATCAATAACATGGATCTGGAGGCTGAAGGTGTAGTCAGATTACTTCCCTTGTTAAATTGTAAATTGCCCTAAATTTTTATATCTTTACCATCTGAATGTACAATTAACTACAGCACCTTAAAAGCTGAGTTATTGGCCGCTCATAATATGACTCCCGATTTCTACCGCCAAGAATTTCGAGGAGGTCGTATTAAACCCAGACAGACGTTCCGTCAATTCGGATACATTCTTCAGAGGAATTTTAAATTTTGGTTAGAATCCTCAAAGGTTGATCCTAACTACGATTCCTTAACAGACTTCGTGTTGCGGGATCAATTTTTGGCGTCTCTCCCGACGGAGATCCGCGCGTTCGTCAAGGATCGTCGGTGCCAGACCTTTAAAGAATGTACCGAAGAAGTGGATGTCTATGTCGCAAGGCATAATTTTTACCCAAAGGAGAATCGAACTTCTCACCAATCCCCCTACAAGGAAAAAAGGAAGGATTCGCGCCCCTTCACAGGAAAACCGACGAAGTTTCCTAGCCCCGTAAAACCCCAAAACTTCTTTCCCTAAAACCAACAACGGGACTCCAAACCTCCCGTTAAGATTTCTCCTCCATCTCTCTTCCCGAAGCGACCAATCATATGCTTCACCTGTGGTGTAGAAAACCACACGAGCTGGAATTGCCCCCAAAATTCTAGGCTTAAGAGCGGACCAGCCCACTAAGTTCACCAGATTAATGCCACCCCGGCTTCCCCGGTGGTGCAGACCCAAGCAGCAACATCTCCCCCTCCGTCAGGCCACCAGGTAAATTTTATTTTCGATAAAAGTTCATCGGGAACTTTTAAATTTGAGGAGGGCAGCGTGAACGGCTGCCGAGTCTCGACTCTCGTCAGGGACACAGGATGTACGTGTTTCATCGTGTCCGACGAGCTCCTCCCCCCAGTGGACCCTAACCACGAAAAATTTGCGGGGGTACATGACTACCTTGGGCGGGCGAACCGATTCCCCGTCGTTAGATGTTACCTGCAGTGTCAATATTATGATGGCTGGGCTGAAGTCATTTCAGCACCTATAAAATTCTGTTCTGTACTTATAGGACAGAGCCCTCAAGTAAGTTCCGACCCTGTGTCTCAGGCCTCCCTTCCTCGAGGCCGACTAAGAAAGAAGCCAAGGAGCCCGTCCCCATCAGAACCCCGATACCGTCCGATTTCTCGGAGACCCTTAACCAGGACTTTAGGACGGCACAAAAGGAGTGTGAATTACTAACACCCTTAGGTGATAAGGCGCAAGACAAGGAAACGGAGACTGTCCGTGGACCCAAAGAAAAAAAGTACCCCCAACGCGCCCATGGAGATACGTTCGTAGCACTGGACGAAACATCAGCGCTTGAAGAAGATTACCCCCGCGGAGTCCCTTAATGTAATACAGACAGTGTGCATCCAACCTGATGCCGATTACCCTCCTCCTTCCCTACCAGGCAAGTCTTTTGAACCCTCTGACCTGGATATTGACGCGCAACTGACACCATATCAAAAGAGTCAGCTACAAGAACTATTATGTCAGTTCGACGACGTTATTTCAGAGAAGCCTGGGTGCGCTACTAGTTTCGAGCATGATATCAAATTAACAACCTTAGAACCCATCCGTTCAAAACCCTATCCCATGCCGATTCATTTACGCCAAGCCTTTAACGCCGAAGTTGATAATTTAATTAGTTTAGACATAATAGAACCTTCCACCTCTAGTTATTGTTCCCCAATCGTCATGGTCAAGAAACCTGATGGCTCTTATCGGATGTGCATCGACTTCCGGAAGTTAAATTCGATAACTGTGTTCGACGCCGAGCCCATCCCGTTGGTAGACCAAAACCTCCACCTTTTCGAAAACGCCAAGTTCATCTCAGAACTCGATTTGTGCAAGGCGTATTATCAAATCCCCCTCCAGCCCGAGGTGAAAGCATATACCGCCTTTGCAACGGAGAAAGGCATTATGCAATTAAAGCGCCTTCCTTTTGGCCTCGTCACTGCTTGTAGCAACTATAACCGTCTCATGAGAAGGTTGTTGGATGGACTTCCGAATGTATCCTTTTACTTCGATAATGTCTACGTCGCTACTCGCGAATGGAGTCACCATTTAACCACCCTATTAGCTCTCTTCGAGCGACTGCACGAAAATGGCCTCACCATTGGCCCCAGCAAATGCTATTTTGCCCACGAAACCATAAAATACTTGGGTTTCGAAATAGGACAAAGCCAGTTAGGTTCCCAAGAGGACAAGATTAAGGCAATCGCCGACATGCCCCTCCCGATTACAAAGAAGCAATTAAGATCGTTCCTAGGATCAGCTTCTTACTATCGGCGATTTGTTCCGAATTTCGCTGCAATTTCGGCGCCCCTCAGCTCCCTTTTAAAAAAGAATTCCCCCGATCGTCTACGTTGGAATGATGTCGCTGTTTCCCATTTTAATCAGCTCAAGAGTAAGCACATTTCTGCCCCCATTTTAAAGTTGCCCAACCCGGAAAAATCCTTTGGGATTAAGACCGACGCGAGCAACGAGGGCATTGGAGGTGTACTCCTTAAATACGAGGATGACGGAACGAGTCATCCAGTTGCATATTCTAGTCGCCAATTATTACTACGCGAAAAGAGATATGCCACTATAGAAAAGGAAGCTCTATCAATTATCTGGGTTATAGACAAATTCGAAATGTACTTAATAGGAAAAGAATTTCAGATAGGAACCGACCACCGTCCGTTAGCATATATTTGGAATGTACGACACTCCAACGGCCGAGTTATGCGCTGGAGTTTACTCTTGCAAGAGTATCAATTTAAAATAAATTATATAAAAGGTTCCGATAACCAGGTCGCTGACGCACTCAGTAGGAATGCGTTACCGAATAGCGTAGAGTAATTGTATTCGTAGGATTAGGATCTCCATGTATGTATATACCGTCTTGTACGATTTAAATTAGATTCTCTTGTATTAAAATTAGTAAATGTATATGTCTGAAGTTTGTAACGCTCAATGTCTATTTTTTTTGTATGTATATATATTTGTACCCATAAAATTACGTATAAATTATTTTGTCCCATGTGTACTAATTCTATATCATTTCATTGTTCCATGCCCCCTTTTGTTTATTAAGTTTGTATTAAAGGTTATTTTCCCCTATAATCAAAAGATCAAAATAATAATATGTATTGAGGTAATACTAGTCACGTGCATGAAGGCACGGATGGTACAAGAAAACGAGTTCCCCACAACGGAGCTCTATCGTTGTCCCTTCTCTCTTTTTTTTCGAAGTGACAACTTCCCCCGGAATGGATGGGTGTGATAGAACGGTTTGAGGCCGCTTAATTTCAACCGTTATCACATGTTGTTTAAAAACACGAGGCTACCCACGTGCATTCTTCGCTTTGAAGCCGGGCGCATCATAGCCACCACCTGAGTCAATGTTTAAACAAGGAGGTTTATCTTCCCCCGTTCGCCTCATGCTAAGACCTCGCCAGATTGAGTTAGGCTTATGGGCAGATAAGATATTGTTCTCAGGCTCGGCTGTGCATTTCCTCGAAACCCCCACTCCATTGTCCCCCAAGCCAAGGGGATGTCCCGACTATTTATTTGGAAACTTTACCACTAAGATCAGATTAGAGATCCAGATTTTCTTCGCGAGACATCACTACGGTCCAGTCTCACTTTGTGCACCAAAGGGCCCTCGACCTCGAGATCCACCATCACTTATCCAGAAGAAGGACAATATCCCTTAAGGGCCAAGGTTCGAGCCTTCGTGACGCCAAGTCCACTAGGCTTCCCCTGTTGTTCAGAAAGAGAACAACGTTAGAACAGCCATTGTTCTTTTGAGGCCGTTGACAAGAAACGGTTTTCACCCCCCCCTTGTTGTTCAGAAGAGAACAACATTAGAACAGCCATTGTTCTCGAGCCCGTAGACAAGGGACGGTTCTCACCCCCCCTCCTGTTGTTCAGAAGAGAACAACGTAGAACAGTCATTGTTCTTCAAGCCCGTTCGTCAAGAAACGGTTCTCATTCCCAAGACGCCACGTCAGGATCATTTGATTCTTCCCCCTTCGGCTGGAACTCGCCAGCGGACCGAAAATTCCTTCACGCCGACTTCCTCTAAACAACAAGTGTAATTACGTAAGCCGAAGGTTACCTTTGAGTATTTAATCCTTTTGTCAACTCTATCCTGTGCTTTAAATGGTTTAGCGAACCATCCCATCCCTTTAACTTTATATTTGTTTTACCTTTTTAAATCGCTCTTAATCCTCGGATTAGCTAGATTCCCCACGACTCTTCCATTCTCTGTTTATGTCAATATTTTCCGTTTTGTGTGTTGTTGATAGTTTTTATTAATAAAACTCTATTTTATTAATGATAGCAATATTATTATCCTTGAGCTCAGTTCCACTTCTTAAGCATATCGAAGATACATAATATCGGTCAACCTAGACATCCACGCACTCTGAAGATAATTAAATAAGTCCTCTCAACGAATAGTTATATATGGTATATCGTCGAGAGTCCATTCTACGACAGACGTCTTATGTTTAATTTTAAAAAAAGCAACCCTCTGTTCCTGGCCTCTCGAGGCGTACCAGTACGGTTGTCTCCACGCCCATTAGGAACTTTTATGCTGGTTTCACCCACCCCGAGCGCACCCCTGGTATAGCCATCGGCACATGATGTGCGAACATCATGCGCCTGCAGAGTGAAAGGTGCCGCTTGTTCTCCTGTCAATCAAACCAGCAAGGGCTCCTAGAACAAGAAGCGAGGGACAACCTTCTCATTCAATTTCTTCCTCTGCCTATTCCTAGTGAGTCCCAGTGGCGGCTCATGTATAAGCACTGAGGAACTGCAACACCACCTATTTCCACTAGATATTATCGATAACATTCAATATAATGAGTCCTTTTTTCTTTAATTCTTTATTTTTACCTGTACATTATATAATCCTCAAGCTTAATGTCAGTAGCCATCCCCTAGTTTATGAAAAAAATACAAAAATTCTTGTATAAAACTGTGCGCTTCACAGCTCCAACGACACCGTATTACCTCGATCTTCAAGAAGGATCAAGAACTGACCTACTAAACTACCGACCTATTAGTCTAAACCCAATCCCTTGCAAAACGGTGGAATGCATCATCACCAAGACACTGTATGGATTCCTAGAAGACCACGACATTCTGGACAACAATCATCATGGCTTCCGCACCTATAGATCTGTCACTCACCAACTCCTCATCACCTACAATGACATCAGCTATTGGTACGACCGAGGACATGTTGTTGATTTTGTCCTGTTCGACTACGTCAAAGCCTTTGAAAGGGTCCAGCACGGAGTCCTCGTCAATAAACTAGGTCACTTAGGTATCTCAAGTAACCTGCTCAGTTGGATAAAATTTTTCTTTAACATCAACATCGCTCAATGTATAGGGGGAAGAAAGGAACGAACCACTTTATAGCGGTGTCGCCAGGTTTATAAGTTACCTGTTTATACGCGAATAGGGATCGGTTATGGATGATAAAAAGGGTTGGTAAGAGGTGGTTTATCTAATAGGGAAGTGTAAAAGTTACCTGGTTAGTCGGAGCTTGGTCGTTAGTCACAATGGCAAGTATATGGAAGAGTACTCGTTGCTATTGCGCACGACGGGTGGTGAACACCTTTTGGCAACTGGGTTTACTTTATACCTCCGTTGAATTGTTTCTGACTCCTTAATAATTCTTCACGAGGCTTATGATTTAGGCTGGGCTTACCCAAGGTTTCCCGGTAATCGGGGTAAAGAAGGACTTCGAGAAGGAAGTAGCAAAAAAAATAAAAAATCTTCTTCTACTGGTCTATTAAAGGGGCAAGCGGCACGTCACGAGTACTTTGCTGTCAACAAGTAGGCTTTCTATTCTACGCGAAATATTGAGTTCAAAGGCGAGAGGACTTAGGTGAATGAACGAATAATGATTCTCTTTCTCTGACTCTGGTTCTTCTTCTAACTTTCTGTAACTCTTGAAATAATAAATGTTTGACTATACAAGGTGTTTCAAAAATAGATGGCATAACTTCGGGATTATGTTCCCTATGTTTAAATAATAAAAAAATAGTTCCCATGAACATATGTCCAGAAATGCTTAGTTTCTGAGTTATAGGCTATTAAAACACATGCTAATCAGAATTCCCTCATCTCCCACAGGTGGCCTCTTTCAGCAGAGGATTCCGTTGAACTCGATCAAGTAGATGTCTGGATAGAGGGATGCATCGTGATGGACAAGTACTCAAATCAAGGGAGAGCAGATATTCACTTCGTGTATGGTTTGGCGAACGATAATGTTGTAGAAGCTCGTCGTCTGTACCAGGAAAGGTTCCCAAACCGAAGATGCCCCAATGAGAAAAAATTTGTGAATATACATCGCCAACTGTATGAATATGAGACCTTCGAACCTCGTCGTGGCGACGGAGGACGACCAAGGTCTACGACGCCTGAGGAATAAGAAGAGATACTGGATATTGTGAATAATACTCATAAAATCAGCACACGACAGTTGGCAAAGCAAGTAGCTATTCCTCATTCGAGTTTCTGGAGAGTGTTACGAGGACAACAGTTGTACCCATATCATCTGCAACGCGTAGAGGCGTTGTCACCAACAGATTATCGTGCAAGAGTTACGTTCTGTCAATGGTTCTTAGAGCAGTGCGCTAGAAATCCAAACATAATCCAGAGGTTATGCTACCTATCTTTTAAACACCCTATATATGTGTTCGTTTCCTAAGGGAGGTGACCTAGACTTGTCCGTGGGGGTGGATTCCAGTGGTCTGTTTCGTTAATTTCCACCCCTAGGGCGGAGCTACCAAACAGCTGTGTGTGTAAGATATACCTACATATTTCCAATAGTTTTATCTTTATTATAGTAAACGCTTGTTACAGATCTGTGTTAAAATTTCTCTTTCTCAAAGTCTGTATTTGCTCAGCTGCTTTGTAGTGTCCCGTTTTCTGATAAATCTTTCCCAAGACGCGAATGTTTGTTTATGCGTGACCTCTATTGACTCAGGTGCCCGACCTGATATCTGTTTTCCGCGTTCGTATTTTGTGTGTTCCCACGCACGACTCTGCCACCGCTTGCCTCATCCCTATTTATACAAATTAACATATGTTTTTTATTTCCCTATTCTCTTTACAAATTAACATATATATTTTCATCTCCTTATTCTCACATTAGACATTATTTTCGTTATTTACATGTAAGGCAATTTGTTAGGATTTGATAAATCTACCGAACGTCCATTTATGGAGTTTCTCGCTGGGCCTATTAAATCCTGAAATTTGGTGCGATCAGCCTACCTATTATATAACATGAACACCATAAATGATCGTCTCCATCGGTGGCCACAAAAGTACTGCCAAGCCTGTCCTCAGCGGAGTCCCTCAGAGTTCTGTCCTCAGCCCCCTTCTCTTTCTCATCTTCATCAACTTCATTGGCAAGTTCAAAAGTTTGCGATGATCTCAAACTGTATCTGCACTTTTCAAAATCCTCTGAACATCTAACTCCATCAGAAACCCTCCATCGCGACCTTGATATTCTCTCCAGCATCTCACAGTCCTGGGGTCTGAGATTCTCCCCAGATAAGTGTGTACTAACAGATTTGCCCGATCCCAACAAACACTGGATCCTCTCTACTTCCTAGATCGCAGACCAGTCAAGCGAGTATCCTCCCATAAAGATCTTGGAGTGATGGTTGACTCGGATCTGAAGTTCTATCACCACATCCGACTAACAGCAGCCAAAGCTGGATGCGTAGTCACAAACCTGTGATCAAGTCAACAATATGTCGCTCTACCTTGTTCATGACTACCCTACTCACTAGTGATATCCGTCCAATTATAGATCTTGCCTCCCCAGTGCGAAACACTAACTACCTGGGTGATCTTAGACTACTCGAGAAGGTGCAACGTAGATGTACTAAGCAAATCCTTAGACAAGAAGACTCCTCCTATACTGACAAATTCCACAATCTATACCTGTTTTCCACCTAGGGTCGGCCTTTAAGGCACAATCTAATAAACTGCTACTGCATCTTCCATCGCCTATGTGTAACCCATCCCCAGGACCTCTTCACCTTGGTACACAACAGCAATACCAGAGGTCACCGCTACAAGGTGAAAATTCAACATGCTTGCATGGAAGCTCGCCGAAGATTCTTCTCACATCGCATCGCCCCACTCTGGAACTATCTCCCCTCACATGTTGTTGAAGCACCAACCCTACAAGCATTCAAACGTCAGCTTCATACTGCCATTCTAGGAAATTTACATGAATATATAGACTAGAGACCGTCAGCCATTAAATATATCAGTCTACACACATAATCCATGCAACTTTAAATGTAAATTGCTCTCTTCCCAGTAACTCCTAAGGAAAATATACAGTAAACCAGTCCCAATAGATCTCCTTAAGTACTATCCTTAGCACATTTGACTGGCGTATCTGACGAATTCTTTTGGGTCCCCTCTTCCACAACAAAGTTAGTGGTTGGTCTCTGAATCGGGAGGCCCTACCAGGTAAGTTAAACCAGGTAAGCTAGAAGATTTTCAATAGAGTTTTCTATTTACTTTACAATATTGTAAAATTTGTTTAATTTTACAAGAATTATATAAACTTTCTTGCCGCCCGCCTAAAAGCTCAAATCCATATCGCACAAGGTTGAAGGACGCTGTGGTACTGGAGTACAATGGGTATGATTGAGAGAGAGAGAGAGAGAGTAACAACAAGGAGTAACAACAAGGAAAGAAGGTACCCTAGGAGACCTTACGGTCCATTCAAAGAGGGTACCATTGGACTTGCAATCGAGCGGGCACAAGGCTGCTCAATTGTTTTGCCACTTTGTAAGACTTTATCTAGTCTTGCCTTAAACTGGTCAACAGATTCACTGTTTACAACTTCCACTGAAGTGCGTTCCACTTACCGCAGATACTGTAGGTGAAAAAATTTCCACACAGATTGCGGTTGTAACGCTTCAGTTCAAGTTTGAAGCCGTGATTGCGCGTTCTGTTCTCACTCAGTGGGAAAATATCCCCGTAGTCAACATTGTCGAACCCTCGAAGTATTTTGAAAACTTCGATGAGCTGACCACGCAGTCTACGGGTTTCCAGCGAGAACAGATCTAATTCCCTTAGTCTATCCTCATAACTTTTATGTTGGATAGAGGGAATCAGCTTGGTTGCCCTGGCTTGTACGCGTTCCAATCTCGCGATGTCCTTACGAAATGAAGGACTCCAAAATTGTACGGCATACTCCAGGTGCGGTCGGACAAGTGAGTTGTACAAACACAGTACAATCTCCTTGTTCCGATATCCAAACTGGCGCTTTATATAACCTAGCATCCTTTGGGCCTTTTCTCCACCTCAATGCACTGTTTCGAAAACTTGAGGTCACTAGTGATTGTTACACCCAAGTCCTTCTCAGTGTCGGTGGATTCAATAGCAGTCCCCTTAAGGATATACTGAGATTGGGGGTTTCTGTGGCCGATATGCATCACTTTGCATTTGCCCACGTTAAAAGGCATTTGCCACGTGTCCGACCACTCCCCAATCTTCCCAAGATCTTCCTGCAGGCGGGCAGTATTTCCATCCTTTGCAACGTTCATACCAAGCTTGGTATCATCGGCAAATTTGGAAATCTTGGCAACCATGTCACCGTCCATGTCGTTGACGTAGATGATGAATAGTAGTGGTCCCAGGACAGAACCTTGAGGCACTCCGCTAGTAACGGGCACCCACTCAGAAGACTGTCCATTTACCACCACCCGTTGCCGTCTGCCACTTAGCCAGTTCTCGATCCAGCCGGCTACCTTTCCGTCTATGCCAAGCACTCGCACTTTCCGGAGAAGGCGGCGGTGTGGTACCTTATCAAAGGCTTTCTGAAAGTCTAGGTAGACCACATCCACCGCCTTGTCCCGATCGTGCTCACTGAAAACGAAGTGGAAGAATTCCACAAGGTTCGTCAGGCATGACCGTTGCCTTCGGAAGCCGTGCTGGGAACTCTTCAGTAGCAGGTTTGACTCTAAATACGACGTCACTTTGTCCACCATGATGCTTTCCATGAGTTTACCGACTATCGAAGTCAGACTGATAGGTCGGTAGTTCAACGGTTGGTTACGGTCTCCTTTCTTGAAGATAGGAGTCACCTCCGCCTCACGCCAGTCTCTAGGAACGCATCCGGTCCGGATTGACATGTTAAAGATAGCGCACAGATGTCGTGATACTTCATCGCACACTTCCTTCAACACTTTAGGCAGAAACCCGTCCGGTCCAGGGGACTTATTCGTCTTTAGGTCAGCGATCTTTTTCTTTATTTCTTCCTCGGTGAAGTCCATTGCCTCCAGCTTTTCCCCCGAGTAGGAATCCGTCGGCTGGGGAATGGGACCACACTCTTCAGTAAACACTGAAGAGAAGTAGTCGTTGAGGAGGTTGGCATTTTCTGCATCTGAATGCTTTAATGTCCCCTCCTCGTTCCTCAAAGGGCCAATCGCTCGACGGATTGGTTTACGGCTGTTCACATATCCAGAAAACTCCTTGGGATTCTCTTTACAGAGTCTCGCCACTCGGAGTTCCTCAGACCACTTAGCCGCCCTTATGCTGGACTTCACTCTCCTGGCTAGCCTCAGGTATTCGTCAAAGTCACCCGAGATCTTCGATTGCCGGTACACATTTCTCTTCTCCCTAAGCAGTTGGCCGATTTCTCGATTAAACCACTTAGGTTGAACAGAAGACAGACGGGGGCATTTCAGAGGGATGAAACGCGATTGAAGACTCATGAATGTGGTTTTGAAACTATTCCACGAGTCTTCAACGGCATCGCACACTTCTAGCCTCACGTCAGTCAGTCCAGCTCGAAGGCTTGCAAAGTCTGCTCTTCTCAAGTCAAGTTTCTTTAATTGACTGGCAACAGACCTTACCTTCGGGATCTTGACGCTAAATCTAACTAGCTGGTGATCACTGCCACCGAGCTCTTCGCCTACAGAGATATCCTCAACGAGATCATCCTCAGAGGTGAAGACCAAGTCGAGGATATTGTCTCCTCTCGTCGGTTCTCTGACCCATTAAGTGAGGAACTCGTTGTTGGCGAACTCCAGGAGTAGCGCGCTCTCGCCACAGGCTACTCTGGTTTCCCAGTCAACTTGGCTGTTGAAATCGCCCATAACGATGCACACTCTGCCTTGAACCAGCTCACCCAGCAGCTGGTACAGTTCCCTGTGCTTCTCAACAGGTTGGAAAGGGGGTCTGTAAAGCAGCAGGGTCCTGTATTTGGCAGGACCGATCTCTAGGTCAACGCCTAGGAGCTCGTGGTCGGATATAACATTGGAGTTCGTAGATTTGATTGTATCCTTGACATACAACATTACACCGCCACCCTCTCTGTCTGGCCTATCTTTGTGGAAGAGTTGGTAGCCAGGAACCGTGAATTCGCCTTCAAAGTCTCGGTTTGACGTTTTTATCCACGATTCTGTTATGGCAACCATTTCGGGTTCTTCCGTCGCTACGAGGCCACGGAGCTCAGGAAACTTATTCCTGATTGACCTCGCATTGAACAGAAGAACTTTCAGGGAGTCCCCTAATGTAGGACTCCCTATACTCTTCCGTTTCCCGGCTTCTTGTTTGTCGTAGTGGCACCATTTTTGACAACCTCCGAGAAGGTTGTTTGGGGAGTGACTCGGGCGTACTGGCGTACGTCCGCCTTCCCAATGGGCCGGACACTCCTTTGGGTGCGCTTCACGACATCCTGGATGAGGTTGGCTAGGAACGCCTTGCCCTTTAAGGAGAGGTGCACCCCGTCCCTTTGGTAGAGGTCTTTTCTACCATAGAACACGGCGTACGGGTCCACAAAAAAGACACCCTCAGCCGTACAGAGGTCTGCAAGGCGCCTGTTTAGCGACATGTTCCTCAAGTGGGCAGTCCGGCTTGGACCCCACCTCGGGAGCATCCCCACCACGACGCGTCTGCGGGTTTTCAGTCCACAGTCGTCGACAGCGCCCATAACTGTCCTCATAATTTCACCTGTAGGGCCTACCCTACCTCTTCTGAGGTAGAGGTCGTTGCCACTTACCATAAGGGCAACGACTGAAGTCTCTGAAATCTGAGACTTCTCGGCCTCAGCTCTTACCTGCTTATTCCCACAACCTGGGATGCAGCTCACCTTAACGCTTGTGCGAAGGCGGGCCGCTAGCAGGGGCTTCAGACCCCGTGCTTGAGAATCACCAATAAGGGTGACTCTTGCACATTTGACTGCGGACGACTTAGTCTTTCCTTTCGGAGGCGACTTGCTGCTTTCCTCTTGTATCTCTATTTTTTTTTCTTCTTCTTATTCTTCCTCTTATTCATCTTCTTGACTTTCTTTGCTATCTCTTCGTTTGTTTCCCGTTTCTCTTCTTCTGCTTCTACTTTCTCTTCTTCTGTTTCCAGTTTCTTTTCTTCTCTTTCTACTTTCTCTTCTTCTCCTTTTACTTTCTTTTCTTCTCTTTCTACTTTCTCTTCTTCTATTTCTACTTTCTCTTCTTTCTTTTCTTCTTTTTGGCTCGTTGAGGAAGCCCTTCAGCAGAAGAAATCGGCTGTTGGACGTCCGGAGCCTTCTCGCCTGAGCATCTGCATCTCTCTGTTTTTAAGAGTTGAACTTCCCTTTTAAGGAGGGAGTTCTCCTCTCTCAGTTGAGCGATGCTCTCGCCCAGGCGCTTCTCGAGTTCGCAGAAGTCACAGACACTGACGCCATCTGTGAGTTCCTTGCAACTCCTTCCCCCGAAGTCTTCACTCTATCTATAGACTTTGCATATTTTGCAGGTTAGCTTTCGAAACGGAGGACCATTCTTCTTCGCCATGTTACAAAAATCTCGGACCATACGCATTAAAAAAAGGGGTTTTTGGTTGTGATTTTCTCTCGCACTAATCACATCCGCCTATTTCCAGGAGGTTTTCGGTCGTTCGGCGAACAGAAACCCTTTAATCAAGCACACCAACCCTAAGGTCTCCCCTGGGCCGGACGTCCCCAATCGTGCCGCAGCTCCCAACTGAGCAGCACGAGAGCCCCAGTGAACTGGTTCTCTGATTTTTCGACAGGGGTGCTTGAGGTGTAACTGTCTTCCTACTAAGCCCTACTAATCAACTAAAAACGGCCAGACTTGAGGCAAATAGTAAAGCTAAGTGCCCACGACTTCATCCGAGATCTTTAGCTGATCTGGCAACCAGCAAGGCACAAAAGCTCTCTCTCCAAAGATCAGTTGAGCCTTTATTCACCAAGTAGCGGTCACAGGGAGCTGGTCAGGCAATTACACGTTAGGAGAAAGCTTTTAAGGGGTACCTAGCATTTCTCCATTAATCGTACCCCAAACGCCTAAGATCCCTTCAATCTCAGTCTCTTGTAACCTATGAGTGCTCCGAGGCGTTATTTAAAGAGGTTCCAAAGCCTCTCTTCTCCCGTGGCATAAGGGAGCTGGTGAGGCACATGGCTGCTCAATTGTTTTGCGTCCCTTAACGGCCACTTTGTAAGACTTTATCTAGTCTTGACTTGAACTGGTCAACAGATTCACTGTTGACAACTTCCACTGGAAGTGCGTTCCACTTACCGCAGATAATGTAGGTGAAAAAATTTCCACACCTATTGCGGTTGTAACTCTTCAGTTCAAGTTTGAAGCCATGATTGCGCGTTACTTTCTCACTCAGTGTGAAAATATCCCGGTAGTCAACATTGTCGAACCCTCAAAGTATTTTGAAAACTTCGATGAGCTGACCACGCAGTCTACGGGTTTCCAGCGAGAACAGATCTAATTCCCTTAGTCTATCCTCATAACTTGTATGTCGGATAGAGGGAATCAGCTTGGTTGCCCTGGTTTGTACGCGTTCTACCCTTGCGATGTCCTTTCGAAACGAAGGACTCTAAAATTGTACGGCATACTCCAGGTGTGGCCGAACGAGGGAGTTGTACAGACAAAGTACTATCTTCTTGTTACGTATCCAAACTGGCGCTTTATGTAGCCTAACAACCTTTGGGCTTTCTTCTCTGCCTCGATACACAATTTCGAGAACTTGAGGTCGCTAGTGATAGTTACACCCAAGTCCTTCTCAGTGTCACTCGATTCAAGAGCAGTGCCCTTAAGGATATACTGAGATTTGGGGTTTCGGTGGCCGATATGCATTACTTTGCATTTCCCCACGTTGAAAGGCATTTGCCACGTGTCCGACCACTCCCCAATCCTTTGAAGGTCCTCTTGGAGGCGGGTAGTGTTCCCCTCCTTTGCCACATTGATACCAAGCTTGGTGTCGTCGGCAAATTTGGAGATTTTGGCAACCATGTCTCCGTCCATGTCGTTGACATAGATAATAACCAGTAGTGGTCCCAAGACGCAACCTTGAGGGACACCGCTAGATACGGGCACCCATTCAGAGGCCCGTCCATTCACCACTACTTGTTGCCGTCTGTCACTTAGCCAGCTCTCTATCCAAACTGCTACGTTGCCGTCTATGCCATGTGCACGCACTTTCCGGAGAAAGCGGCGGTGTGGTACCTTATCAAAGGTCTTTTAGAAGTCTAGGTACACAACATCCACCGCTTTATCCCGACCATGCTCACTGAACACGAAGTGGAAGAATTCCACAAGGTTCGTCACGCATGACCGTTGCCTTCGGAAGCCGTGCTGGGAACTCTTCAGTAGTAGGTTTGACTCTAAATAAGACGTTATCTTGTCCACTATCATGCTTTCCATAGTTTACCGACTATCGAAGTCAAACTGATGGGTCGGTAGTTTGACGGGTGGCTGACGTCTCCTTTTTTGAAGATCGGAGTTACCTCCGCCTCACGCTAGTCTCTAGGAACTCATCCGGTCCGGATTGACATGTTAAAGATAGCGCACAGATAACGTGATACTTCATCGCACACTTCCTTCACTTCAACACCTTGGATAGAAACCCGTCCGGTCCGGGGGACTTATTCGTCTTTAAGTAAGCGATCTTTTTCTTTATTTTTTCTTCGGTGAAGTCCAGTACCTCCAGTTTTTCCCCCGAGTAGGAATCCGTGGGCTGGGGGATGGGACCACACTCTTTAGTAAACACTGAAGAGAAGTAGTCATTGAGCAGGTTAGCATTTTCTGCATCTGAGTGAGTTAATGCACCCTCCGCGCCCACTAAGGGCCCAATCCTACGATGGATTGGTTTACGGCTATTTACATAGCCGAAGAACTCCTTGGGATTCTCCTTGCAGAGTATCGCCACTCGTAGTTCCTCAGACCGCTTAGCCGCCCTTATGCTGGACTTCACCCTTCTGGCTAGCCTCCAGTACTCGTCAAAGGTACCCGAGATCTTCGATCGCCGGTACGCATTTCTCTTCTCCCTAAGCAGTCGCTAGTGTTAGTAACACCCAAGTCCTTCTCAGTGTCACTCGATTCAAGAGCAGTGCCCTTAAGGATGTACTGAGATTTGGGGTTTCAGTAGCCGATATGCATTACTTTGCATTTTCCCACGTTGAAATGCATTTGCCACGTGTCCGACCACTCCCCAATCCTTTCAAGGTCCTCTTGGAGGCAGTTAGTGTTCCCCTCCTTTGCCACTTTGATACCAAGCTTGGTGTCGTCGTCAAATTTGGAAATCTTGGCAACCATGTCCCTGTCCATGTCGTTGACGTAGATGATAAATAGTAGTGGTCCCAGGACAGAACCTTGAGGCACCCCGCTAGTAACGGGCACCCACTCAGAAGCCTGTCCATTCACCACCACCCGTTGCCGTCTGCAACTTTGCCAGTTCTCGATCCAGCCGGCTACTTTTCCATCTATGCCCAGCGCTCGCACTTTCCGGAGAAGGCGGCGGTGTGGTACCTTATCAAAGGCTTTCTGTAAGTCTAAGTACACCACATCCACCGCCTTGCCCCGATCGTACTCACTGAACACGAATGGAAGAATTCCACAAGGTTCGTCAGGCATGACCGTTGCCTTCGGAAGCCGTGCTGGGAACTCCTCAGTAGTAGGTTTGACCCTAAATACGAAGTCATTTTGTCCACCATCATACTTTCCATGAGTTTACCGACTATCGAAGTCAGACTGATAGGTCGGTAGTTCGACGGTTGGCTACGGTCTCCTTTCTTGAAGATAGGAGTCACCTCCGCCTCACGCCAGTCTCTAGGAACGCATTCGGTCCGGATTAACATGTTGAAGATTGCGCTCAGGTGTCGTGACAATTGATCGCGCCCTTCTTTTAACACTTTAGGTAGAAACCCATCCGGGTCAGGTGACTTATTCGTCATTAGGTCACTGATCTTCTTTTTGATTTCTCCTTCGGTGAAGTCCATATCCTCCAGCTTTTCCCCCGAGTAGGAATCCGTGGGCTGGGGAATGGGACCACACTCTTGAGTAAACACTGAAGAGAAGAAGTAGTCGTCGAGGAGGTTAGCATTTTCTGCATCTGAATGCTTTAATGTCCCCTCCTCATTCCTTAAAGGGCCAATCGTTCGACGGATTGGTTTACGGCTGTTTACATATCCAAAGAACTCCTTGGGATTCTCTTTACAGAGTCTCGCCACTCGGAGTTCCTCAGACCGCTTAGCCGCCCTTATGCTTGACTTCACTCTCCTGGCTAGCCTCCAGTATTCGTCAAAGTCACCCGAGATCTTCGATTCCTGGTACACTTTTTTGTTCTCCCTAAGCAGTTGCCCGATTTCTTGATTAAACCACTATGGTTGCACAGAGGACCGACGGGTGCATTTCAGAGGGATGAAACGCGATTGAAGACTCGTGAATGTGGTTTTGAAACTCTTCCAAGATTCTTCAACAGCCTCGCACTCTTCTAGCCTCGCGTCAGTCAGTCCCGCGCGTAGACCTGCAAAGTCTGCTCTTCTCAAATCAAGTTTCCTCGATTTACTAGTTGCAGGCTCTGCCTTGGGGACTATGACTACAAATCTAATTAGTCGGTGGTCACTGCCACCGAGCTCTTCGCCAACAGAGAGGTCCTCAACGATGTCATCCTCAGAGGTGAAACCAAGTCAAGAATATTGTCTCGTCTCGTTGGCTCTCTCACCCATTGAGTGAGGAACTTGTTGTTCGTGAACTCCAGGAGTAGTGTGTTCTCGCCACAGGGTTCTCTGGTTTCCCTGTCAGCTTGTGTGTTGAAATCTCCCATGACGATACACACTCTGTCTCTGACAAGTTCTCCTAGAAGCTGGTACAGATCTCTGTCCTTTTCAACGAGTTGGTCAGGAGGTCTATAAAGCACCAGGGTCTTGTATTTGGCAGGACTTATCTCTAGGTCAACACCTAGTAGTTCATGGTCGGATACGATGTTGCAATCCGTCGAGTTGAGAGTATCCTTGACATACAACATCACACATCCACCCTCTCTGTCTAGCATATCTTTCAGGAAGAGCTGGTAACCGGGAATCGTGAATTCACCTTCAAAATCTCGGCTTGAGGTTTTAATCCACGTCTCCGTTATGGCCACCATCTCTGGTTCCTCTGTTGCTATGAGGCCACGTAGCTCAAGAAACTTATTCCTAATTGACCTCGCGTTGAACAGAAGCACTTTGAGGGAGTCACTAGTGTAGGACTCCCTACGCTCTTCCGTTTCCCAGCTTCTTTTGTGTGGCAGTTCACCCTCTTTGCCACATCTAAGAACGTCGTTCCAGGCGTGACACGGACATACTGTCTTATGTCCACCTTCACTCTTGGTCGGACGCTCCTCTGCGTCCGCTCGAAGACATCCTGGATTAAGTTACAGACTACAGCCTTTTCCTTGAATGAAAGGTGCACTCCGTCCCTTTGGTAAATGTTGTTTCGACCGTAAAAGGTCCTGTAAGGGTCCAGAAAGAAGACCCCTTCCGCAGTACAGAGGTCGGACAGGCGCTGGTTCAAGGTCACGTTCCTTGAGTGAGCTTTCCGGCTAGGACCTCTTTTTGGGAGGATCCCTACAACGATCCGTTTGCGAGTTCTCAATCCCCAGTCGTCTACGGCTCCCATGACCGTGCGGAGAATTTTCTCGCTGGGGCCTACTTTACCTCCTCGGAGGTAGAGGTCATTTCCACTCACCATCAGGGCAATGACTGAATTCTCGGAGATCTGAGATTTCTCAGCCTCTACGCTGATGTGGTGGTTTCCCCGTCCTAGCTGGCAGCATACCTCCGCATTAGTGCGAAGGCGGGCTGCTAGCAGGGGCTGCAAACCTTGTGCTTGGGAATCGCCCACATGGGTAACCCTCGGACATTTCCGTGCAGAGGTTTGAGGCTTTCCTTGTGAGGGCGAACTCTCGGCTCCCTCTTTCTTCTTCTTTTTCTTATTCATCTTTTCCCCCCTATCTTTTTTTATATATTTTTCTGTTTTTATCTTTTCTTCTTCTGCTTCAACTTTCTCTTTTTCTGCTTCTACTTTATCTTCTGTTTCAACTTTCTCTTCTTCCTGTTTCTTTCCCTTACTTTTATTTTTCTTTGAGGGTTTATATGTAGCATGCGGACCTAGCGCTGGGGGTAATACTGCAGATGCAGTGTTTACTACAGAGCTTGACGTTAGCTCTGCTATTTTGACCTCTAGCCTGCGAATCAGTCCAGCGTGTTCTAATTCCAGGCTGTTTATTTTCTCCTCCAACTTCCTGGATCTTTCCTCGGAAGCCCTGCATGTTTCTTCTAGCTCCTTGATTTGGCCGTTTAGAATACAGTCGGTGCAGGAACTGGCCGGGTGGCATTTTGAAAAACACCCCTCCGGAAAGTCCACGCACCACTTATCTATCTGGCATATTGCGGACGTGTATTTTAGAGTTCCTGGTCCTTTCTTGCCGGTCATTTTGAACACTTTCTCTCTTTCAATACTTTGCGACCAATCAATGATAAAAAATGGGGGGGGGGGGTGAGTTCTCTCCACGTGAGTCGCTCCCGCCTATCCATCGGAGAGGTTTCGGATCTCCCAGAAGGCACGCTCCATGTGCTGCTGTTCGTCCGACCGAGCTGTCAAACCTCGGCGTGCCGTGGCTCCCAACCAAGCAGCACTGACGCTCCCCGAAGGGGCCATCGATTTCTCACCAGGTGAAAAACGGAGCACGCCCCGTACTAAACTCCTACTAGTTCCCTTCACGACGGTTAAGATCTCGGAGTAGCGTTCAATGGATATCCTGCCACACCAAGAGACTCGACCCAAGGTTTTTTATTAGCTTGGCAACCAACCTGGGAACAAATGGCCGTCACCTCGGACCGATGCTACCAGAGGCACCCGTCAACGGTCACTGGGAACGGTCAATAATTACGCGCCAGGGAAGGGGTTAACGGGGCACCACCCTCATCCCATTCATCGTTCCCCAACGCCTAGGACACCTCTAGTCCTAGTCTCTCGCAACCAGTGAGCGTCGATTGGCGTTATTTATAGAGGTTCCCAAGCCTCTCTTCTGAGGCGTGAGGTAGCTGCCAGGTCCTTATATTTAAAAAGATTGAAAAAAGGGTGAGAATGACTTGATAGTAGTAGGGTTTTATTTTTTTCTATTTTTATATAATAAGTTGAAGAGATAGGATAAAAGTTAAAAAGGAGAAGGATAGACCAGAAAAAAGAATGACGCACTTAGTCTGGAACCTCATTTCCGACCAAATCGACAAGGGAAGCCTGACCAGGGGTACTCAAAACAGAGGTATCCCCGCTGACATAGCTCGAAAAGTCAAGGGTACACACGAGCTCTCTTCCCACGACAAGGGGGCGTCACCTCTCTCTCTGCTGAGAGAGAGAGAGAGAGAGAGAGAGAGAGAGAGAGAGAGAGAGAGAGAGAGAAGTAAAGTTAGCGCCGTTTACGAGAATGACACACGGTAGTAAACGGACCACAATTATCTCTGTTAGAGTTGGTCGAGGAAATCTAAGGCCAACATTATAATCAAAACAGAATCCAGAGTAAACCAGATAGTTATCACGATTAAGTAAATAGAATGGAGATTAGGAAGCTGTCTACATTGCAACATACCCCCGCCCACAGAGAATTTTACCCAATAGTCGGAGTGCCTCCCTTATCAATATGTTCGGCAGTAGCCAATCAAGAGTCGAGTTATGTTAATACCGACCAATCATCAGGCCAGCACATAAGAGGGAGGTGTGGCTTAGTTGGACGGGAAACCTGTAGGGCGTGGCTTAAATTGAATATATAACTTTGTGAAGCCAGAACAAAAAGAGTATTATTATTTTTATATAGCAATATATCGCGTTATAGATCGTTCAGTCCGATCTCTCGGATTTGCGTAATTCATCTTTGTATTGGGTTGAGGAATAAGTTCTTGCGGTTTTATCAAATTTATTCATTACCATTAACAATTTTAGAAAAACTTCATTTTTAATTGATAACAACGTTCAACTTGTTTTTAGATGCCTCTGCAATAAAAATCTCTGGATTTTGACTCGAAGAATTTGTCTAACCAGGTTCTTAATTCCACATCAGTATTGAACGAAACGCCGCGCAAATTGTTGAAGAGAGATCGGAACAGATGGAAATCCGATGGAGCCAAGTCTGACGAATATGGAGGATGTGGCAGGATTTCCCAATTAAGCGTTTGGATGGCGTCTTTTGTCATATTGACAATGTGAGGACGAGCACTGTCGTGTTGCAGAAGGACTCCATAACGTCGATGAGGTCGCTTTTCACGAATAGCTTCGGCGAATCGATACATTTGTTGAACGTAGAGTTTTGCATTGACAATCTCATTGTTCGCAAGGAGCTCATAAAGAATGATGCCTTCACAATCCCACCACACACACAACATCGTCTTTCGTGGATAAAGTCCTTGCTTTAATCGCGAAAGTGTTTTTTTTTATTGGGGTTAGGCCATTGTTTTCGATGGTTCATGTTGACATAAACACACCACTTTTCTTCGCCATTGATGATGTAGTGAATAAATATGTCCTTATATAGGAACATAAGAAAAGAATGAGACTGCAAAAGACCATTCATGTCCTACACTTGGCAGCTCCTGTTCCAGTCAACACACAACAGATTTCTTACCAGAGAAAAGTCATCAACATTGTCACCCCTTACAGGAGTTCGTCAGATCTAATCTACAATATACATAAAATGCATCCAGAGGATTATGTCTATTCATGCAACTGCAAAATATAATCTCCCCACTCCTTAGAAAAATATATACATATGTAGATAAAAAAAGTCAGTCCCATCTAGCAGCTTCATCCATATATTTATCTAATCTATTCTTAAAACTACCCAGAGAGGAGGCTTCAATCACATGTCTAGTGAGCCTATTCCATTAATCTACCACAAGATTTGTAAACCAATTCCTCCCAATCTCCTTCCTAAACCTATACTTATCAAACTTAAACCCATTGCTACGTGTCCTGTCATGTTCACTAAGTATAAGAAACCTACCCTGATCCCCTTTATTATATCCTTTTACCCATTTGAAGACTTCAATCAATTCCCCTCTGACTCTTCTCCTTTCCAATGTATGTAGATTTAGTTTTCTGAGCCTTTCACCATAAGGTAAGTTCCTTAGCCCACCAATCATCTTTGTCATCCTTCTCTGCACAGACTCAAGCAAATCAATATCCTTCCTATAATATGGTGACCAAAATTGTACTGCATAGTCTAGATGAGGCCTAATTAGCGCCAGATACAGTTTTAGAATGACTTCAGCACTCTTATTGCTTACACTCCTCCTAATGAATCCCAATATCCTATTAGCTTTATTCTTAGCATTTAGGCATTGCTTTCTAGGACGAAGGTCTGAACTTACCAAAATACCCAAGTCCCTCTCACAATCGGTCCTCCCTACGAGTAGCTTTGTGACGAGCTAGCAAACTCTTGGCAATCTTGGAGCGTTGAAGTTTGTTGCTTTCGTTCAAAGCGTGCGGAACCCATACACCGAGTTTTAGAATTTTCCCCATCGAATCAAGGTGATTCACTACAGTTTTCTTATCACACGCCAATTGAGGAGGATTTTCATGAAAAAGGTCGTTCAATCGATCTTCATCCAACTTAATGGGGCAACCAGAATGTTCTTCGCCATTAAGATTGAAATCACCGTTTTTGAAACGTGAAAACCACCATTGAGCTGTCCTTTCTCATAAAGCATTTTCTCCGTACATAGCACAAATATCGAGACGAGCTTTGGCTGCGTTAGCATTGCTCCCGTCTCCGTTGAAAATGAATAACAACAGGTGTCGAAAATGCGCTTTTCTTTCAACTTTTAAATAAACCGCAATGACTTATTATTCAACTTCATGACGTAGCCTAAGCAAAGCCTAATAGTCTACGCTGTTAAGAGACGTAGCCTAACCTTTGCAAATTTTGCTCTCATTATTTATTATTGTTTCTTAATATGTGCAAAAATCACATCAACAAAACTTAAATCATCACAACATTAAAAAACCGCAAGAACTTATTCCTCAACCTAATATATAGTCGTGTACATAACGCAGAAATTAAGGTGTAACTCTTAAAAGCTCTATTCGTCTAGCCTCCTTTAGACTTTGCTCGCACTTGACCTCGAACTTAATTTATGTCATAACCTAGAACTTAATTAAAGAACCGCCCCTCGGCTTAGGGCACCCCATAGCAATCAACAAACCACTATCATGCGAAATAAGGAAGGGCAACGCAAACCAACTGGGGCATTTGCATCAACTGGAGCATCTGTATCAACTGGAGTGCTTGCCAAAAGATTACGCGATAACTCGGTAATCCATCACCATTACTAGCAACCAGTGTCCACCTTCCAAGGCTCTTGGTTTGTCCTCACGATTACCTTCAAGGTTGCCCCATAATTGGGGACGACCTTCAAGAATCCCCCATAAAACATCTGGGTACGGAGCAGCTCAGTTAGAATGATTATTGAATTATTAATACTATTAGATTACTGTCGTTAAGAAAATTATTTCGGTTACGTTCCCCCTTTTAAATTCATCAAGTCTTGTCGCTCCAGAATTTAATACTTCGCGTTGAATATATATAGACGCTTGCCCCGTTATTATGCCAATATTAGAATAAAGTATATTTTTGCAACGTCGTTCTTTACCTCGATTTATCCTGAAACCTTCGGTAAGCCCAGCCAAAATAAGAACACAGTGAAGAAAGCATCTTTAGAGTCAGATACTTAATTCTTCTTCACCATATACTGGTAATCTTCCTATACATCGATACCATCGGATCCCGCTATAAATTGGTAATTCTCCTCTACCCCTTATAATACTTTGTACTAAATATTCTGTTATTATATGTCATGGAAAGTCTAAAAGACATTCTGATTTAACTTTATGTTTATCATTTATAATATCCACCCCGAATGTTTTCCCTTATACTCCAAATTATAAATAAAACACGCCTAGCTAAAGTAAAACAGGAATTGTCCATTGACACTAATGCAAAATAACATTTTATGATAGTAAAACGGCACAAGATTTGAAATTGCACCGTACAAAATACAGTGTTATACTAAATTAAAAGATGGATATTTTAAATTTGGAATAAAATCAAGTAGTTCAGTGAAATAATATAATTTTAATTGGAATAATAATAAGACATTCAGTAGAATGATAATAATTAGAAAATATAATAGCTAGCTTAAATACAGGTTTAACAGAAACAGTGCCACTGTTTTTTTTGTTTACGCTTCAGAACTGCCTACTTTAATCCCCCTCTTGTTTACATTTTCCTGATTGGTTAATTTAAAGGATTTTGAAAAGTTTTCTCAGTTCACTTAAATTGAATTACGAATAAAGCATTTAAGCTCTGTTTTTGTTTCTTTTTTGAATTATTTAGTTTTTCTATTTAGTTGTTTTTGTGCAAAATGACTGGGTAAATATGTAGATTATCGGTGCGAACGATGGGACGTACTATTTCGTCCGTGTTCCAAAATGTTTCACGTTTTTGAAGTACATTTAAGTTGACGGCTCGTGTGGGGGTAAACACAATGGGTGGACTACACTACGATGATCCTGAGTTTCATTAAATTAGGGGGGTCTGGGGGGCACAGCCCCCCAGTATATAATCCTAATTGTTTATAGAATATGTTTCACGTTTTTGAAGTACATTTAAGTTGACGGCTCTTGTGGGGGTAAACACAATGGGGGAACTACACTACGATGATCCTGAGTTTCATTAAATTGGGGGGGTATGGGGGGCACAGCCCCCCAGTATATAATCCTAATTGTTTATAGAATAATAATTCGAAAAGGACTCAAACGCGCATGAATATTCCAACACGAGTGAACGATAATATTTACACAAATTTTTTTCCGGCCGGGCCGCTAATCTACATATTTACCAATGACAATGCATGACATTTTTTTAACATGAATCTGTGCCTGTGTATTGTTGATTTTGAGTTGATGAGAGTTCAGGATTTATAAAGGATATGTAGGCTCTAGGGCAGAGTTTCCCAAACGTTTTTTTGTACAGGGTGGGGCAATGAAAAGAAAGATGGAGAGGAGATAAAAAGTGGAAGGTATACAGGATAAAAGCAGTGCTTCAAGAATAGGATAGCTGTTTATAGGCTACAATATATGTCGATGTCATACAGTAGCGTCAGATGTGAACAATCATGGTGTTATATTTTTGGTATAAGTATATACTGGGTGGCTGCACCCGCAGGGGGGGTCCCCCCACAGTGATATCTTCCCCAGGAGCAGTCCCCTTGAATTTACTGTTTTTTTCCCCAATTTTTGTTTCGCCTCGAATGACAACAGCTTTTTACTGGCAGAAAAAACCTAACCTAATGACAAACAATACTTTTATATGTTTCTTGATTAGTTTATGCGCCTCTAAATAATCTAAAAGTTTCACAGTCATGCAAAATAAACCCGAATTTGAATAATGAAGCACAACTAGAGCATGAAAAAGCCATAGTGAAACAAAAACATCTGTGAAGCAGGTCCTATTTATAGCTATGACGTTGCCAGTAAGAAACTGTTATTGTTTTCTGCGAAACAAAAAATATAAAAACAATAAAAAACATCAAGAAACCTTACCTAACTTAGAAAAAACTAGAAACGAGCAGAGGTGCAGATATTTAGTAAATAATACAGACTAAAGTTTACAAATCCCCCCCCCCCCCCCAAATATAACACAGTGATTGGTCACATCTGAAGCTACCGTCTGACGTCATGAGAGATATATTGTAGCCCTAAATTATAGCCTACTAACAGTGCCCCTTACTGTGCGCCCCTAATCGGAAGTATTACCGAAATAAGGAGGAGGTGTTATTTAGTTATATTATAACCCTACTGGAAATAGCCGGATAAGAATATGAATTTGGCTCACAAACACTAGGCGAAGTGGCCCAGTGTCACATACCCTGATGGGGTATGGCTAAGAAAAGCTCCGGTCAAAGGACTAGAGAAAGATAGAGATAAAGGAATAGATAAAAATCAAGGGTCAAAGTCCAGGCCCACACTATAAGCAACTCAGACCTCATTCACTAATTGCATTGCCCCACTAAACAGCAATACTTAGTCTCTGCTTGAACTATCCAGCCTCCCTAGGGTCACTAGTAGTCTCCATGAGAAGAGAACTTATTTCTTTAATTATCTGTGCACTTGAAGGGCCAAAGACCCCACTAGTTTCAATGGTTATTGGCTCAAATAGAAACCTCAGGTAGGGTATTTAAAATACTTTGGTAAAACTTCAGTTTAGTTGCACATAATAGGGGGCGCTGTTTCTGGGCTACAAATTTGGACTACAATTTGGACCTTATGATATCAAACGTGAAAAGGCGAAGCCCTTCATTTCAAAAGTAACTAAAAATGTTAATTTTTTTGGCAAAAATAGCCGAAAGTAGGCGATACTATTATCTTTATTATTTTGATAAACATGCATAGCCAATAGCACATTTATCAAAATAACAAAGACGATAGTATCACCTACTTTTGGCTATTTTTGACAAAAAATAGCTGAATTTAGGCTATTGCCACCAAAAAGTAATATTTTTTTAGTTACTTTGGAAATAGATTTCAACCAAAATCTATCCGGACCAAGTTGCTTTTATGTTTCGTTCAGACGCTCATGAATGATTTGTTAAAAAAAAACAAATGTAAGAACATTCTATAAACAATTACGATTATATACTGGGGGGCTGCACCCCCAGACCCCCCCAATTGATTGAAATCTTAGGGTCATCGCAGGGCGATCCCCTTCACAAGCCATAATTCAAAACTAGTCAAAAAAAGGTGAAACATATTGGAACATGGATGAAATATTATGCAGCCAGGACCGGGGAACAGCGGAGGTGAATGCGTGATGCAGATGTTCAAGTTTACCCTATCTCCACCTTTCACTATTATAATTAAGCCGCATTTCTTTTAAATGAGACCACAATCTATAGAAAAGTCTATTAAATTGACCGAGGAATTAACACAAGTCATATTGAAGTCGAACAAACTGTATTCACAGGTATCACGCTCTTTTAACTGCTCGGTTTCAGGATTGCCAATGTTTGAAATAAAGTTGAATTAAGGGTTGCCAGTGTGTGAAATTAATGGTTTAGTTTCACAAAAATAGTTAAACAAAACATACAAACTTTAATACATTAGTAATTATAAAAAAAAATCAATGCATTACTAAATAATATAATTAAGTAGAAGTGCAGGCATTTACTAAATAATAAAGAAAGGAAAAAACAAAATAACAAAACCAATACAATTCCATGATTGGCCCCCTTTGAAGCTACTGTCTGATGTCATAAGGCCTAGTTTGTAGCCCAGAAACAGCGCCCCCCATCGTGCGCCCCTAAACTGAAGTATTACCAATACTTTATCCTTTTTGAATTTTCTGCATCTGTTATAACTGAAGCTGCAGAGACAGCTGACCTATAATTATTAATATGCTCTGCATAAGTGTTGACACAGGTTACATCCCAATACAGACTCTTTCACTTCCTAAAAGGAAACATTTTGTTATCCCATCCAGACATTTACCATCTCCTCGGTCAAGTCCAACTGGCTCTAAAACAGCTGGCAATCCCTCTCTTTTCAGGGTTCAGCATAATATGTCATTGAGGGCAGAGTGTCTGGGCATCTTTCCAGCAACCAGCTGACAGGACAAGAGGTTCAGACCTAGATGATCAACACCAGATCCACATTTACATCTATGTGGCTCACAAATTGGCACACCTACCCTCAAAATTATGGCAACCGTAAGAGTTTCCAGATCCAACTGAGTTCCCAAAGATGGGACTGGGATGGCTGACAACCAACAGCCACTATCAGGATGCCCCACTGCTAGTAAGCGGGCTCTTGTAATCCGATTTGTCCTCTCTTGAGGCCATTAAGTTTGGAGAGAGCAAGAGGTAGATCCCAACATTTTTGCTTCAAGCAGTTCTTATTTTCAGGCTTAAAGGCATTGTCCCCAAGTATTTCCCTCTAGAATCTGCATATCCCTGTCCACTTGAACCAAACTGGTGACCGGTGAAAGAACAACTCGCATTAAAGGGTTCCCGAAATCAAGGAGGATATGTACCCAGGGAGAGCAATGTCTTGTGTCATTCATATTCCTAAGCCACCCAACCCAATTGGGAGAGTTGCCTGAGTCCATGAATCCCTTGAAAAATCAATGTTGATTAGTTTGGAGACAGCATCTTTCACAGAGTCATCAAAAAACTCCAAAGATGCCATCTCCCTGTAGGCCGGAGAGGATCTCAAGATGTTCTGTAGCTTAGGTAAAGGAAATGAATATTTTAATAGGACCTAAGCTTACCCATTTGATATTAGTGGGAGAATAAGACTGCCTTGTTTGTTTTCTCATAGCCTCACCTCTCAAATTAAATTTTGAATACTATACTAAATTTATCTTTAATAGCTAGATAACTGTTAGGTATTAATGCAAAAATAATTTGAATATAGTTATTTTTATGGTAATACTTCAGTTTCGGGGCGCTATTTATAGGCTACAATATATGTATTATGACGTCAGATGTGAAGAATTACGGTGTTATATTTTTTGTATATGAGTATATACTGGGGGCTGCACCCCCCAGACCCCCCAATTGATTGAAACTCAGGATCATAGCAGGGGGGTACCCCCACAGTGATATCTCCCCCATGAGCAGTCCCCTTGAATTTAGTTTTTTTTTACCCAACAGCTTTTTACTGGCAGAAAAACCTAACCTAATGACAAACAATACTTACTTTTATAGGTTTCTTGATTAGTTTATGCGCCTCTAAATAATCTAAAGGTTTTTCTCGGTCATTCAAAATAAACCCGAATTTGAATAATGAAGAAGCACAACTAGAGCACGAAAAAGCCATAAAGAAAGAGAAACAAATGCTAAGCGGGTTCTATTTATAGCTACGAAAACAAAAAAACAAACAATAAAAGACATCAAGAAACCTTACTTAACTTAGAAAAAACTATAAATGAGCAAGAGGTGCCGATATTTAGTAAATAATGCAGACTAAAATTACAAATCACCAAAACGACAAAAAAATATAGCGCCGTAATTGGTCACATCTGAAGCTACCTTCTCACGTCATAAAAGATATATTGTAGCCCAAAATTGTAGCTTAATAACAGCGCCACCTACCGTGCACCCCTAAACTGAAGTGTTACCAATTTTATTATAAAGAATAATGAAAATTCTAAAGAAAACTATTTGGTAGCTTACCTCAAGTTTTCAAAGCAATGGTTAACTCTGGTGCTTAATGGCTAAGGTTCTTATTCTAGGTTCTATGATGCTTAAAAGTAATCTCAGAGCTCCTTGTTTTGCAATTTGCAGGCAGTTTCTTTATGTAGTAAGAAGCTGAGTAAAATTGCACCTAAACTATGTTCAGTAGTGTGAGTAAAAAAATTAAAAGTGTTCAGACTTTAACACGGAACCCGGCACTTCATGTGTATTGATGAGGAAACACTACAAGCAAATCTAAGTCTTGTAGCATGACATCTTCATGTCTGGCAGATGCTTTAAAGTTTGTCCATATTGCATCACCCCACAAGTTCCTTGAAGCTCAGATGAAGCTGGGCAGGCAGGGGAAGATGGGTGGAAAAAGAGAAATGATGGACACAGCAGCAGGAGGATGATGAAAGAAGTCAAGCTGCAAAGGAAAGGCAGGCCACCGTTGAACTTGAGTCTTTGTCTGAAGAGCAAGTCTGATAGTAACTCCTCCACCAAAACGATCCCGCTGTGCATGATCACAGAAGAAAATCATCTCCCTGCAAGTTTCTGCTGCTCTGGAATGGACCAACATAAGTGACTGTCAAGCTGCACATGGGCTGCTTCCATTCGTGGAGGAGCTCAGAGTAAATGCTGGAGAATTGTTGAGCACAATCACGATCACGATCAATCGGCAGTGAAGGCATCATCACCAGGAAAAGGCTGCTGAGCTGAAAGAAAACTTTGCTCCTGATGTACTGCTCACACTCACCTGGGATGGAAAACTTATGCCCTCCCTCATAAACGAAGGCATTATGAACCGACCGCCAATCCCCATTTCTGGAGAAGGTGTTGAGAAGATCCTCGTAGTTCCCATCACTGATGGCAAAGTAGAGCCTCTGGCAAACTCTATCCATTCTGTTATATCTGAGTGGGGTATTTCCGATCAAATTTGAGTGCTGTGCTTCGATACAATGGTGACAAATATGGGATCAAAGGGTGGAGTGTGCGTTAGACTGCAGCAAATCCTTGGTCATGATCTGCTGGAAGCTATTTTCTCAACCCTCATCCCAGAAGCATCTCAAAATCCAGATATCACTGCTTTTGTCCGTTTCCGAGAGTTCTGGCAGTTCGTTGCACAAGCAATTATGTATATTGTCCATAGGGATTTCTTTTTCTTTGAAAAACTACTCAACTATAGTAAACATGGATTCATCTTTAGTGTCTGTTTCAAGTTCCTTTGAAAACAGTAATCTTGCACAATTATCTTTAATAAAACAAACATATCCTAAAAGTAGTACTTCATTGCCTGGGAGAGTAGATTTATCGGAATGGTAAGCCAAATTATTGATTTTTAAGTACCTATGTTATATAACGTACAGCTATGGCAAAATGATGTCCAGTCTGAAGAAAGAAGGCTTTTTATTGAATACTATACATAGTTTAGTATTTAGTTATGTTTCCCTTTTTCTTTATGACCATTTTGAGGTGGCATGACATGGAATCGCTTAGGCTCCTGAAGTAATCCAAGGACATTTCTGTACACCATACTTTTGTCAGCTCTGTCCGGAGGGTACCCAGATTAGGAGTCTTCTTCTCTGTCATGATTTTCTTCATTCAATGCCAGCAGTTCTCGATGGGGTTGAGGTTGGGACTATTTCCAGGCCACTCCATCACCTCAATCTGCCTCTCCTGGAGCCACTTCATCACCTTCATGGCCTATGACAGGCCGCGCTATCATGCATAAAGAAATAACACTCCTGAATTCTGAACTTCTCCATATGGTCCTTCAGAACGTCGATATACCAATCAGCGTTCATCTCTTGGTTCTTTGGAAGGAAGTAAAGGCCTGCCCTTTACTTCGCTGGCAGTTCCTGGGCTTCTGCTAGAAGTTTCAATATGGTGGAATTTGCCCTCCCTGTTCGTTCACATATCATTTTTATATAGACGTTTTCTTGCCTCCATGCAAGAATACAGTCTGATCAGTTTTTGGTATTCTAAACTAATTTTTTCATCCGCGGGGGGCTGTGGGGACAGATGGGTCTGCTGCCACTTTGGCAAGCGACCAAGCCAAGATTGGCACATCCGGCCCCTCTGTTCCCCTGGTTGTGGAGCCCCTGACTAAGAACAAAAGTGCACAAGGCGGAGCCTCGATGACATCGGGGCCCTTGATTCAGAGGTTACCTTGCGTTTTCGATCCCGCTGGCTTCAAACGCTTCCTCGTTATTCGCTCCACTGATGGCACCATGTTGTCCAAGGGCAACATGATCCATCAGAGGAGAGGATTAGCTAGTGCAATTGGTAGAGAGCCGAAGGTGACCCGTTTCTCTGACGGGAGCCTTCTGGCCTATGCGGCGAATCCCGATGAGGCGGCCAAGATAAGTGCTCTTCGGACACTTCATGGCACCCCGGTGAGTGTGACGCCGCACTCTACCATGAACTTTGTAAAAGGAGTAGTTTATGCGAGGGAACTTGTTGACTACTCCATTGAGGACATCACGCTAGAGCTGGCCAACCATGGGGCGGTCAAGGTCGAACGTGTGATGAGAAAACAGGGAGGGGCCTCGAGACCCACCCTGACACTCTTCGTCACGTTTGACTGTGACAAGCTCCCTGAGTCGGTGCATGCCGGTTGGTACCGCTACCGCATGAAGGCATTTGTGCCACTGCCGTGGCGGTGCTATTACTGTCACCGCAAAGTCGGGGTCACCCGAATTCTGTGTAAATTGCTCCAAGGTTGCACACGATAAGTCCAAATCGTGTGTAGCAAAGTGTGTCAATTGCGGAGAGCCGCACCCTGCTTCTTCGAAGCAATGTGGTGCATATCTCGTTGAGAAAGAAATCCTGGCCGTTCAGGCCCAGGATCGACTCTCATTCCGCGAGGCTAAGGACTTGGTCCTGGAGCGCCCGGCTCTGCCTGGGATGTCATATGCCTCTATAGTTAGAAAGGCACCCTCTCCTCCTGGCCCATCCTGGCCAACGAGCACGGTTGTTTCCGCGCCAATTTGGAGCCCTTCTGTGGGCTCTACTCAACTCGGGCGCTTCCCGGTAAAGGTAGAGGCAAAAAGGGTTCATACCCAGCCCCGGTTAAAACCAGGGCTCCCCCCTCTTCCCCCAGCGTGACCGTTTCCCGGAAGGCGAAACGGCCACGCGCCTCCACCGAGTCGTTAGACTCATAGAAGTCAACACCCTTGAAGATGGTCACTAGGCCATCTTCCGGGGTTCCTAACGCTGTCCCGCGAAAGGATGACAGCAACAAAGGAGCTTTGGCTCCATCGCCCACGCCCCGAGGGAAGCGAGTGGCTCGGAGACGGTGGTTCCTCGAAAAGAGGGCCCCCCGCCTCCGAAGCCGCAACGCCCGCCTAAGGTTTCGAGGCGGAGGGAGGAAAAGACTCGCATGGCGAGCCCAACCTCCCCCAATTAGTCCTCGAAGGCGACAGCACCTTCAGCGCTTTGTCCGGCCAACAGCGCCCGGGGTTCTGCCCCCGGGAAGCGTACGGCTATTCCCGTGAGGGTCTTCTGTTCGAGGAGGGCCTCCGTGTCTCCTCCGAGCTAGGCCTGGAGGGCATATTCCTTCAATGAAATTGCCGTGGACTCCGGGGCAACTGGGAGGAGCTGCGGAGGCTCGTCTCGTCCAGTTCCCCGTTAGCTATCTTTTTGCAGGAGACAATGCTAGGCGCGTGCCTCCTGCCTGCCCTCCCGGGATATAAGGGTCTTGCGACCCCACCACCGCGGGATGGCCGGGCTGGGGGATGCGCGGTTTACACCCGGCGTGATTTCTCCGTTCTTCCTTTCTCTTTAGATACCTCCTTTCAGGCAGTGGCTGTGCAGCTGCACCTGGATAGGAGGTATACTATCATTTCTTCGTACATTCCACCGTCAGCTGACTTCGACGCGGGCGACTTCCGCCGCTTCATGGCACGGTTGCCGAGGCCCTATCTCTTGCTTGGAGATGTGAATGGCAGGCATCCTCTCTGGTGAGATTACTCCATAAATCCCAGGGGACAAGTCCTTGCCGATCTGATCGAAGAGTTTGAGATTGGTGTCCTCAACGTGGATGAGTTTACGCATCACTGTCCGAGAACCGCTTCATTTTCTTGCCTTGACCCATCTTTGTGCTCTTCGGATGCACAGCCTGATTTTGATTGGGGGGTTATCGATGACTTCCATGGTAGTGATCACTTTCCCATTCAAATATTTTCAGGGCAACTGCCGCCTGAGAGACCACCTCGGTGGTGCTTGGCGCGGTGGCCTGCATTTCAGGAAATGACTGAATTCTCTATCTCAGTCGAGGAGTTTAGGTCGGTAGATGAGGCCGTTGAGTTCTTCTCCGGCAACCTCATCGCCGTGGGCCTGACTACTATTCCTAGGACGTCTGGCCGTTTTGCACGCCAACCACTCTCATGGTGGTCGGCCGAGTGTGAGACGGCCCTCAAACAGAAGCGTTATGCCTACATGCGCTATAAGCGCCGCCCGAACGATTTCACTGTCGCTGAATTTCGTCGGGCTAGGGCTAGGTTCCGGTATATTTCGAAGCACGCCCGCCGCTTTTCTTGGCGGGCATACGTGTCTTCACTTAACGGGAAGACCCCTTTAGCTGAGGTGTGGAAGCGAGTAAAAAGGATTCGGGGCAAGTTCTCGCAGGACCCCCCCCTCCCGTTCTCCAGGAATATGGGACCGCAATCTCGGACCCCGCGTCCGTGGCGGAATCCTTAGCGACCGCTTTTTCCGCATTCTCTAGTCGTGATGCTGCTCCGCCAGCATTCAATGCACGTCGTGAAGTCGTGGAAGGCTGCCGGCTGGACTTTACCTCCAGAGGCGGAGAACCCTTCAACAACAAGTTTACTGTGAGTGAGTTGCGTTCCGCTCTCGCTTCGTGCGCGGACACCGCCTATGGTCCGGACGATGTCCCGTACGCCATGCTTCGACACCTGAGTGAGCGAGGCATTGCCTTTCTGTTAGATTTGTTCAACAGGATCTGGGTGGAAGGTCTTCTCCCAGACTCCTGGCGAATCGCTACTGTGCTCGCCTTTCGTAAGCCGGGGAGAGATCACTCTACTCCGACCGGTTTCCGCCCAATCTCTCTAACCTTTTGCGTGTGCAAGTTGATGGAGAAATTGGTAAATGTTAGATTAGCCTTTTTCCTGGACCGCGGAGGCCATCTGTCTTCTGCATAGTGCGGCTTCCGCAAGTTCCACTCCACATTGGATGCTCTGCTCCGACTGGAAAAATACCATCTGCGAGGCTTTCCTCCGTAGACAGCACTACGCCACGGTCTTTTTTGATCTGGAGAAGGCCTATGATACCGCATGGCGATACGGTATCATGGAGACTCTCCACACGATGGGGGCGAGGGGACGCCTCCCAGTCTTTATATCTGAATTTTTGCGAGATCGTCGATTCCGTGTACGGGTGGGGGGAGTTCTCTCCGGCCCAATGGAGCAGGAAGAGGGTGTCCCGCAGGGAAGTGTCCTCAGTGTCACATTCTTTGCCCTGAGCATCAACGGCATCACCTCGGTGCTGCCGGAAGATGTTCTCGCTACGCTCTACTTAGACGACCTTTTGATCTCTTTTGGCGTGGCACAGATGCCGACTCTGGAGCGTCGACTACAACAGGCATTGAACCGCGTCTCTCGCTATGCCACCATCCATGGCTCCACCCCGACCCAGATTTGTTTCTTAATGGGGTGCGCCTGGATGTGGTTGAGTCGCACTGTTTCCTTGGTCTTGTATTCGACCGACGCTTCACCTGGGAGGCTCATATTCGCAGCCTTAGGGTCTCTTGTACCCGCGCCATGGATATTCTCCGTTCCGTGACGTTCAGCGCTTGGGGCGCTGATAGGGCTACTGCCCTACTTTTTTATCGATCCTTTGTTCGTTCGAAGCTCGACTACAGATGCGAGTTTTATGCATCCGCAGCCGAGCGTTTATTGCGGAAGGTGGACTCGATCCACCACACCGGCCTTCGCCTTGCGACCGGTGCCTTCCGCACTTCCCCCATTGAGAGCCTGTTGGTCGATGCTGGGGAGATGCCACTCGCTCTGCGCAGCGTGCAGTGCATCACTCGCCTCTACGTGTGAGCACGTCGCCTCCCTCAGTCGCCAACAGCTTTCACTGCATCCGCAGCTGATCTCGATGGTGCCTATGCCGCCGAGAGACGCCAGTCATACCCTAAGCCCTTTGGGTTTAGGGCCAGGAAACTCCTTCGAGAACTAGATATAGCTCTCGGGCCGGTGGCGCCCCTGGTTCTGCCCAGGACGCCACCCTGGAGGGTACCAAATTTGGCTATTTGTCGCCACGCCTCTACTCCCAAAGCTTGTACGGCGCCGGGAGTATTGCGTTCGACCTTTTTGGTGCACACCTCGTGTCACGCTGGAACCGTGCCAGTGTATACGAATGGCTCCAAGTCCTAAGAGGGGGTCGGCTTCCACGCCGTATGCCCCCTGTTTGAAGTCAGCGGGGCTCTACCAGGCGCTGCGTCTGTCTTCACGGCCGAGCTGGTGGCAATACACCACTCGGTACGGGAGATTACGCGACGTGCCCGTTTCGGAGACCGGATTGTGATCTATAGTGACTCACAAAGCGCCCTGAGTGCTCTCGGGGCATTGGAATCTCCGCATCCCCTGATTCGCGATATCCGTGACACCACAGTTATGGCGAGCCGGGCAGATGTCGAGATTATCTTCTCCTGGGTTCCTGGACATATAGGAATCGCGGGGAATGAGGGCGCCAAAGAGTCCGTGAGGACTCTGCGACCGGACCAGCGTTTCGCTCTTCCTCACACCGACTACATGGCAGGAATACGGGCAGCTCTTCGGACTGCTTGGCGATGAAGATGGGAGACGGTCGAAGGGAACTTAAAGTTGCGTGCCATTGTGTCGTGACTGTTCCCATGGACCTATTCCCCAATGCTGCGACGGCTTCAGGTCGCTTTCTGCCGTCTCCGAATCGGACACACTTGTGTGACGCATCGCTATTTGATGGAGCGCTCGCCTGCGCCGTATTGCGACGACTGCATCGTCCCCCAGACTGTTCGACACATTCTTGTTGAATGTCCCAGTCTGGGTGATCTTCGCGCACGTTACCTGTCCCGGTACTGGGATGGGCGGGGTCGCTACCGCCTGTCCTTTGTACTCGGAACGAGTGCATGCACATTGACTGGTGGACTTGTTGACTATTTGGGGAAGGCCGGCCTTCTCCCTTTCATTTAACTAGGTTTTGTTGTTTTTGTTATTGTTTTGTTATTGTTATTTCTTCTTATTATTGTTTCCTGTTCAAATTTTTTAAAGTAGCCTAGAACTAGGCTGCTTGTTTACGGCGACTTATGCCTAAGTGGGCAGTTGCCAGATAGCCCCTTAAAAAAACCCAACTTTTTAAGGCACCCAAACTCCCAGGAAAACTACATCCAGAGGATTGCATCCAGAAACAAGGGTTGAGTGTATAAACAAACTCTCTAGTTGACAATATTTTGACATGTGTTGACTGGGGATTTCCATTGACAGAGTGGATTTGCAATTTCTTGTGAAGAGTTATCTAGACACGAATGGTTTTACAGTTTTGCACTTTAGCTTAAACTTAGCAGGAGAAGGCTGGCTTGAAAGTATTTTTAATAGTTTGCCTCCCCTCACCACCCCAAATGCCTAATCTCTTTCTTCTTTTCCTGGGTGGCCTGGAATGACTAAGAACTGAGTGATCATGATCCGGGTGGGAACCTGATAGACTTCCATCATGCCTCCCATTCATCTGTCTTCTCCCACAGTATTTTTCAGCAAGTGAAATCAATTGAGTTACTTTTGTATAATTATGAATGTGCACTTGCCCTTGGGGATTACTGGACTAAGAATTAGACTGAATAAGAAAAGGATCTGGATAAAAGACCAGGTGAGTGTTAGTCTGTGTGAGTGGTGTGAGTACATAAGAACATATAAGAACATAAGAAAAGAAGGAGACTGCAAAAGACCATTCATGGCCTACACTTGGCAGCTCCTGTTCCATTCAACACACAAAAGATTTCTTACCAGAGAAAAGTCATCAACATTGTCACCCTTAACAGGAGTTCGTCAGATCTAATCTACAATATACATAAAATGCATCCAGAGGATTATGTCCATTCATGAACCGCAAAATATAATCTTCCCACTCCTTAGAAAAATATATACATATGTACATAAAAAATGATAAGGATGTTTGAGTGTGTCAGTGAGTTTTTGACTGAAATGCCTTCTCCTTTTCATCGCCTTGGGACTGCTTAGACAAGTGACAAGTGATACATTGAGCAAGGACAATCCAAGCGACTGCATTTTCAATCCTCAAGTGGTAGTGGAACAGTTGTGCCTCCACCTCTCCCTCTCTTTCCCATCCCCCTTTATTCCGGAAAATTGTGCATTACTGGTACTGATTCTTGTATATACAATTTAGGTGGTTGGTTTTGTATATATATATATATATATATATATATATATATATATATATATATATATATATATATTGTTTTGTGTGAACTATTTATTTTTATCCATTGGTCAATATTCTCCATTTTAAGACTGTATATATTGTCACAACTGGTTGTTGTTTATATATATATATATATATATATATATATATATATATATATATATACAGTGGCGGCAACAAAAAAAGTGACATGTGACAATTCGGGGAAAATAAAACAGAAAAATGTAACTTACATATTTTATTATGAATATTTCATGAAAGTTATTACTTGGTCATGTTGCCCTTGCACTTGATGACCATCCTGAGTCGATTGGGCATTGATTCAGTGAGGTTTGCGAAGTAGGTGGGGTCGATCGTAACCCAGATCTGCTTCAGTGATTCTATCAGGTCCTTGATGCTGCTGGGTGCTGTCTCTTGAACTTTGGATTTCATCAGATTCCAAGCATTCTCAATAGGATTTAGGTCCAGGAAATTACCAGGCCACTCCAAAACACTAATATTATTATCATTGAAGAACCTTTTTACTAACTGGGACCTGTGAGCAGGGGCACCATCATACATGAAAAATTCACACTGATGAATTTCCCAAAATGGCAGCATGTGCTGCCTCAAAACTTCAAGATAGTTAGTCCCCCTCATGGCTACATTCTTGGCAAGGAAGTACAGACCTCCTCTGCCCTTTTTTCCACTAAAGGCACCCCACACCATCACACTATCAGGGTGCTTCACAGTTTTCACGGTATATTTCGGGTCATCCCGAGACACAGTGCAGGGACGACGAACGATCTTTGACTCTCCTCTGACCAGCCTAAAGGTGCTCTCATCACTGAACATGACCTTCTTTCAATGGGCAGCTGTCCAATGTTTATAGGTCTTGCAAAAATTGAGCCTTTCCATCTTCATAGCCTTGGTAAGAAGTGGCTTCTTGGCAGCGCGGCGAGACGGTAGGCCTAAGTCCTTCTGTAAGCGATGACTGATGGTCCTGAGGGCAACGTTCTGGAGGAGGTCTGGGTGTTTTTTCTTGATTGAAGCGGAGGTTACAGAAGGGTCTGACATCACTTTACGCCTTAGGATATTATCAGTCCTTGGAGATGTCTTCCTAGCTGCACCAATGCCCTCCTTCCTCTTTGGTATGGTACCTGGTGGCAATAACTCAGCTGCACGTTTTAGGCGATGAATCGTATATTTGAGGTTACTAAATCTGCTGCTACATCAATAAAAGATTTCCTGCTCTAATAGGGTCAAGGCACGGCTTTTCTCTGTCATAGAAAGCTTTTTCCACCCCATTGTATGTACTTGCACAGAAGTTATAGCACGTCAAATGTAGGCACGAATGCAGATAATCAGCACGCTGGAGTGCCATATACTAAAACCTCGTTGTACGAGCTCAAACGAGACACTGAGTTCCAATAGAGCGCAGTTCTGTTGTCTTAGCCCAGGAGAGTCGTCCACTTGCGGCATAAGCTCCGCACATTTTCATTGGATTGTTGGCAAGTAAAATAGTGAAAGCGATTTTGTGTATCGATTTCTGTTGCCAATATTCAATGTCACTTTTTTTGTTGCCGCCACTGTTTATATATATATATATATATCAGTGGCGACTCTGGCACTCAAGCTGTTCGGGCTTAGCATGAGTATAAATTTACTAAAGTGAATGTGTATTTGCAAGCTGATTTAATTTTGGCCAACACTGACTTCAAGTAGTTCATATATTTTTGTTCAGCATCTGCCGGTCATCTTAGAGGTGCCCTATGTCAAAAAATATCATTCATAGCAGATGTTCTCTTGGCATCATTCACACACGCTTGACTTAGGCTAAGAAGTTACAGCCCGAGTTATCTATAATCGTAAAAATGAAAAGTAATTAAAATTCAAGGTTTTCTTGAAACAATAGATTTCTATAGAGATTAGGATTTAAATTCCAATCTATGAAAGTTTTCCATTCTACAATATTCTTAAAGGAACGAAAAATTATCCAGTAACTCCGGCTAATATGAATGAGCCTGGTAGGTATAAAAGACGAACTGGCATCTCTTGTCAAGAGTACAATACAGGTGACAGTCAGATCGGTCTCTGGCTAATGTTTATTGGGCACATCGCTGTCATTATTTGCTTACTGTTATTCTATCGGTCTGTGTATAAAGATCAGTTGTGTTTCCAGGGTTGTTTTATTTTTACCCTTAACTTAGAAAATAAGAAAGAAGACAATGCTAGATATAAAAAAATAAGCCATTTGTGAAAAGCATTTTGAATGACTTGGACAAGAAGAAGGAGCTGCATGACAGGATATTATACGAGTTCGCCATTGAACAAAGATGACTGGAGTTTGTATATAAATGAAGTGAGTAATCTTTATATTAAAACTATATTTGTCTTATTGTTAAATTATCAGTGCACATATAAGTCTGCATTGTGCATTACGTCTCTTCTTTTATACATGTGTCTTATGTGAAATCTGTGATGAGCCCAAGTGAAGCTGATGACCTGGAGTCACCTCATATATATATATATATATATATATATAGTTTGGGGGTTTGAATTTATATTTAACGCTTAATGATTCTTATATATACATATATATTTTGGTTTTGTGTGATTTATTTATATTTCTGCATTGGCTGATATTATTGTAAGCCTGTATATATATTTTAGGATTTTTTATTTAAACATAGCAATCTATATAAGATTTGCAATAGTTAGATTTGTCGTTTCTTTTTGTCAGCATCTTCTGTCATTTTTTTTGTATATAAATAAATAATTAGATTTCCCCTCAAACACCCAGGCGGCTCTACTTATGCAGTAGGTGGTGTGACTGCAGGATTCTAGACCCTGCTGTCACAACACCTTGGTGGTTGTTCATTATTAGAAGTAATACACTACAACCTTGATTTAACAGACCCCGATTTAACGGATTTTGGATTTAACGGACCAAAAAGTCTTAATGGACAAATACCAAGCAACAGACATTCTATCCATTGCTGGGTAGATTTGTCCGGAGTGACACAGACTTTAGAAATGCCAAAACCCGAAAATAACAAAAACAAATATAAAATCCTATCAAAATAAATTTTAAAATATGTATACATATATCCTAAAATCATAAAAGAAAAATTGTTCCAAGCTTGAAGGGAGGCAGGTATAGAGGCTGATGTAATATGTGTTAACATGGTGCAATCTACTGCCACCCATGCCTCAGTCTCCTCTTGTCTCTTGAGGAACATACATTGTCCGTTGCTACTTTGATTCTGGTGTTTGTTTTGTGCCAAGATGCCTCCCAAACAAGAAAAATGTAAACGTGTGAATCTAACAGTGATGCAGAAACTTGATTTGATGAAGAAACTAGAACATGGGTTGAGTGTAGCAAGCATGTGTGAGGAGTATGGTGTTAAGAAACAAACAGTTTCCAATATTCGTAAGAATAAACAGAAGCTGCAGCAGTTGCCCCTAGTTATTGTGTCAATGCATCCTCTAGTAAAAGCGGAAAAGTAGCCCTAAGAAAACACATGAAAAGTGGTAAAGATAATTCACTTGATGCATCAGTGATGAAATGGTATGTACAACAAAGATCATGTGGTGTTAATGTTACAAGTTCTGCAATAAAAACTGTTGCTGGTAAATTTGCCCATGAACTTAGGATGGATAACTTTAAATATAGTTATGGTTGGCTTTGGCGATTCTGCAATCGACATGGGTTGTTCGATGCTAAAGTGTGTGTTGAAGGTGGAGATGGTGGAGATGCTGACATGGCTAGTGTGGAACCTTTCAGGCTCTAACTCCATAAGTTAATTGAGGATGAACAGTTAAGTCTCACACAGGTATATAGCAGTGATGAAACTGGTCTTAATTGGAAGTTGATGCCGAAGAATAGTCAGCTCAGGAAGGGTGAGGAAAACACTAGAGGTAAAAGGTGCAGTAAGGAATGTATTTCTGCACTTGTTTGTGCTAATGCCTCAGGAACGCATCGACTTAAGGTTGCTATGGTGGGGAAGTCAAGGCAGCCATGAACCCTTAAGGACATTTTGAGGATTGATCAGTCATTTACTTTAATTCAAAGAAAGCATGGTTCATTGCTGCTATCTTCACAAAATGGTTTTTCCATCACTTCGTCCCAGCAGTGACAAAATTTCAGCTTCAAGTTTTAAAAATCCTGCAGAGCAGGTGAAAGCTATCCTGCTCCTGGACAATGCACCCGCTCACCCCACTGTTGAACAGATGGTGAATGACGATGGGCGCATTCATGTAGTCTACCTGCCCCCTAATACCACCTTTGTGATACTCACTCCGCTCCACTGTGTTTAACTTTGCTTATTCCTGGGCTGATCTAACAGTCACTACACTGGCTAACAGTGGGAAAATGCTGTTGCATGATAAGGAAAACAATCCTCAATTTGAAGGATTTGAGGCACAGGACTTCCACCGGCAAATGCATTTAGGTGGAGAGATAGGACCAACAATCGAAGATGTTCAAGATTGAGTAAACAAACAAGAAGAAGCTCCTGGGTTCCAGGTTCTCACTGATGCAGAGATCACGGCTTCAGTGATCAAAGGTGATGATAATGACAGCAACAGTGATATTGAGGAAGATATCCCAGTAAAGAAAGTGAAGCTGTCAACTTTGCGCATCTATGTCACTGCACTATTGGACTACACAACTTACAGTTCAATACCTGAAACATCATCTCACTCTGGTAATTTATGGATGCTACGAGAGCTGATTATCAAGGAACAGCACACAGGTGGTCAGACTTAGGTAACCAGCTTTTTTGCCCCACGTCTCCCACTTGCCGCTGCTGCCACCGATGTTCGTGACCCAGTGCCAGGACCCAGCACTTCTACCACTGATGTGCCTGACCCAAAGCTAGGACTCAGCACTTCTGCCACAGGACCTAATGTCACCTTTGGATTTCCTCAAGACCCTGATGACCCAATGCACCTGGGCTTAGACTCGGAATAACAAGTATTCTAAGTCTTGTACATAGTGTAAATACATACATCTTTAAATACTACAGTACTACTATAAGTAAGTAAAACAGTTATTTCAGTTGTTTAATTACTTATTATATATACTATACCCATGTACAGTACTTGGTTATGTTACGAAACAGTAATTTTATTGTATACTGGTATTTATTGCATGTAGGTACATATTTTCAATCAACGGACCACCCTTCCCCCTTTTAATCCATTAAATCGAGGGGCGAGTGTAAATCCAAACTTTAAATATTCAACACTATACTTTCTGCCTTTTCGCTTTACTTCATTTTCTGATATGATTAGGTGTAAATTCAAACCCTAAAAATAAAGTAAGTAAAAAACAACAAAATATTTCACAAATAATGCTAATTCTTTAACAACTACTGAGGTACAGGGGTGCCGCATTATCTTTTAATAAAATAATAATACAGAGTGTAACAAAATTGTTTGTTTAGAAAAATAGGTTATAATTATTCATAAAAATGCTGGTGTAGTGAGTTAAAATGGAAAATCCTAATCTATTTATACATAATTTAACAAAGGTTAGGTTAGGAGATAAAGTGGTTCTATGTACTTTGCGTGGTGGAATGATGGGTTACAATTGATTAAGACTCAGCATGTAATTAACTTGTAACATTAATTGATCTGTCAAATGCATGGGCCCACAGTAATGTTGATAATTGTGAGCATTTGTAGAAACAAATTGGAAATCACTGATCTATAGTTTGTAAAGTTCTTGAGAAAGTAGTTAAGAAAGGTATTTCTGAGCATCTAAAAAGAAGTAATTCAATAAATGATGGTCAGCATTGGTTTAGTAGTGGTAAATCATGGGTAATTTAAGACAAAGATAGCGCCGTCATTTCCATTGTTTTAGGCACACGCTCCCCTCTGCTGTTCCCTGCATAATATTTTGTCCATATTCCAATATGTTTCACCTTTTTTGACTAAATTTGAGTGGCCTCTCAAAGGATCCTGTTGAAAACCTTAATATACCTGAATATTTTCTTTTTATCCCTTTGGGGGCAGAGCCCCCCCCAGGGCAATAGGTCAAATAAATAGGTATTCCTATGTAATTTGATGAGCTGAATAACATTGCTTCTATAACTTTTTTTAATTAGAAGGCTCTAAAACCTTGGAAATGATGGCACTATCTTTGTCTTAAATTACCAGATCATGTTTAACAAACTTACTGGAATTTATGGAATACTAACTGATCACATGGGTTTTTGATAAGGTTCCACATAGGAGACTAGTTCACAAATTAAAAATGTATGGGGTATGTGGGAAAGTTTTGAGTTGGATAATTGAATGCCTGAAAGACAGGAAATGGAGGGTGGTTCTGAATGGGTTGAGGTCACAGTGGAGGGACATTATCACCGGCGTACCCCAGTGATCAGTTCTAGGCCGATTATTATTCCTAGTTTATATAAACGATCTTGGGAGGATATAAATAGCAGTGTTAATTTTTGCTGATAATGGCACAAAATTGGCAACTGTAGTAAATAAGGTTGAGGCTAACTTTAAAATGCAGTGACTTAAATAAGTTATTAGGCTGGGTGGAAAAGTTGCAAATGAATTTTAACCTTAAAAAATATAAAGTTAACATGGGAAGAGATAATAGAAAATTTAGCTATGAATTGGATGTGCATTGGCTGAATGCAGTAGAGGATGAGAAGGACTTAGGAGTAATAGTAGATAGGTTAGTGAGGTTTTCTAAACAGTGTGGAAGCAAAAAATAGAGTAAATAGGGTGTTGGGCTTCATTAAGAGGAATGTTAAGTTATAAAAGTATAGGTTATCCTTAAACCATATAACTCATATATCAGGCCACATTTAGACTACTGTATTGTGATTAAATACACAAACTTAGATGAGCACATTTGCCCCTCTTAGACAGTCAGAATGATCTTACACTGAGTTTCAACTTTAGATGGAACCAACCTCAAACCAGACCAACACAATCAGCAAACAAAAGTAGCCAGCTACCTGACAAGAAAGACAATGACATATGCACAACTTATCGCCTCTAAGGTCAATTATCAAAATGTGTCAGACCTTAAATCATAACATACACTTTGCCTTCTCTGCAGTGGGAGTCTGGATAGGTTGAACCAACCACATGTATACAAGCATTGTCCCCAAACTTTCAACATGATAACAACCTTTTAGTCAGTGCAAAGGAGGACAACAAAGATTATAAATTCCTTGAAGCACCTTGAATATATAGATAGATTGAGGGTACTAAATATGTTCTCATTTGAAAGTGTGTGAAAGGGGATATGATTGAGCTTTTTAAAATTTGCTTTGGAGTAGATAAGTTGGACTTTAGCAATTTCTTTGAGATGGAAGGTAGTAATAGGACTAGGGGGGCATCACTTGAATAACAACAAAAAACTGGAGGTGTAGGTTGGATGTGAGAAAGTATTTTTTCACCAACAGATTGGTAGATTACTGGAAATGTTTTACCACAGTAAATAATAAGCAGTCCAAACCTAAATGTCTTTAAATGCAGGTTAGATGAGTATATGTAGAGGAGAGGAGAGGTTATCATGATTTTTAAGTTGTATTTGTGCAAATTACATATTGTAATACCAATTTGTGTATATATTATATTGGTATATGTATTGCATGATTTATTTTTCTGACAAGTCATGATGATATTACTTTTTAAGCAGTAGCTGCATAATTTAGCTTTCGACAAGCTATCAGATGCCTTTTTGAGCAGTTCAGACACAATCTTGTAGATGCACTTTATGGGTTGTATGTTAACTTATGGCTTTTTTCATCCATTGAATTATGTTATAAAGCAAGCCCTTCTAAATGAGAAAAATGAGGACTTTATTTTGGTATTCTAATATTTGACTTTGTTTTATTTTAGCTTTTTTCTATGGTCAGTCTGGCTTTTTTCACAAAGGAAAGTTGGCAACACTGCCCCTCTATCCGCAGGGTATAAGTAAAATTGATGACTTGACACAATTACTTAAAATTAAGTTGAGAATTATATTAGTTGGTACATTGAAAAATTAATTGTTTGGTTGGTTCAACATTGTAATTTTGACTACCCAGATTATTCAGTAAATATTACTAAGGTAAACGCATTCAACTTCATTAATTTCCATAGTGGTTGAGGGAAGCTAAATTTGATAAGAAACACTATTAATAAGTGCAGTGACCTTAAAGCCATATATTTGATTTGTATTGTTATATTTTAATTTTCGCCTTTTAATAGTTTCAGATTTATCATAATCCAGAGCCACACATACATTGAATTGGCTTTAATTTTTTCTTTTGAGAATATTAAGAATGTCTTCAAAGAAGAATGAGCAAACTCAAAAGTCTAAATTTAAATTTGGACGGAGGTTTAATTTACCTCGGTAAGATGAAATCTTTTAATTATCGATTTAACACCCTTGACTAAAAGTATAAAGCAACCCTCATCATCACTAACTATAATTTAAGAAGGGAATTTTAGTATTTGAATAATAATTTCATCTTAGTTTGATTATGACTTATGTTTTTTTATCAAAGTTATTTCTAATAATTCTTTTATAATATCAAAAAACAAAATGGTGAAGTTCAGAAATAAATATAATGGCCGTATGCTAAGAAAAATGTGAAATGCACTTTTATCAGATTTAGTGTAGCTTCACAATTATTTATAAATTGATTATATGCAAAAGGCTAAATTTAAAATAAATTAGAAAAAAAGAAGTTATTTTGCTCAAATGTGCATTTCACATTTGTTTTAGCATATGGTCGTAAGTATTAAAATTTTTTGAATTTTTGAAAACTCAAAGAATTACATATGGTGAAGTTTAGAAAATTTAGTTTAGAGTTCCTTTTTTAAATTACTATAATTGGCGAAGTTCAGAAAATTTATAAAAATTTAGCCATGGCTGCTTTTTTTTAGATTTTAAATTTTAATCTTAGTAGCGAAGCCATTGCCTGGTATTTCTATATTTAACATATTTAATCCAACTTTTTAGAATTTATAATATTATTCATAAATCTTTATATGTATTTTGCTAATATGTTTGAATATTTTATTAATGTTTAAATAGATTAGTATAATTTTTTAAAGTCAGAATTTAACCATTATTTCTAGTTTAAGCTTAAATTTATAACTATTGTATATTTAATATTATTTGAAATAAGTAATATGACTAAAACTAAAGAACTTATAAAAGCACAAATCCAAGAGTTTGAAAGGACTGGGGCAACCAGACCAGTATTTGGCTCTTCCTTACATTAACAACATGGCAGGAATCAAGGCAGCCCTCCAAGTTGCTCGATACTGTTCATTACTTCAGCACATTCTTGTTGAATGTCCCAGTATAAGTGATCTTATGCACATTACCTCCCCTTTTATTTTGGTTGGGTTTGTGTATATAGACTTGTGGAGTATCTGACTTTTTGGAGGAGGCTGACCTCTTCCATTTTATTTGACTCTCTTTTGTTATAGGTCACATGGTCCTGTGCTGGTGGAGGCCTGCCTCCCTCTGATGCTATAGTATGATTATGGCAACTTTTGCCCTAGTAGGCAGTTGCCAGATCGCTCTAAAAATAAAACTTCACAATTGCAACACATTGAAAACTTGTTCCCTATACTACTGTAACTGCAAAAAAAAATTATGTTTCTGTAAGCTAAATATGCAAGTGACTGCATTTAGACTTTTGTTTCTGCTATTGGATTCATTGACTGTTTAACATATTGAGATCATTGCCCTGTGTGAGCTGAATCCTAAAGGTTTTTGGGAAATGGAAATTGACAAACAACAGAAGCATTCAATTTTTATTCTTGGTTGATAATTATCTTGGTACCCTTTCCTCCCTCTTGAGTAACATGTCCTTCCCTTTGAGTAATGTCCTCCCCCTTGAGTAGCATGTTCTCCCCCTTGAGTAACATGTCCTCCCCCTTGGGTAACATGTCCTATAGTAAAATGGAAGGAAAGAAAAACATAATTTTTTTGTAGTTGTGGAAGATAAGTAGAATCATTGATACTTTAGGGAAAGTTTATCAAAGCAATGTTCCAAAACATCATTGATTGCACTCTCTATGACAATGTCTCCAAGAATTTGATGTTTGTCCCATTTTAACATGGTTCATGTTGCTTAAATATGGTCTATCTTTTTAAATTGCTATTTCTTCCCTGCTAATCCTATAAAATTACTTCTTATTTATACACATCATAACATGGTCATACAAGTTTATTTATACAGGGGCAAGAATTGAAATTGAAATTTGATTATTTTTTTAATTAATACTTTCTGGGAGCTTTTTGGATAAGCAAATCATAAGCCTTGGAATATTATAGTATTTCAATGATAGATTGCTCTCCAATTTACTTGTTATGGATTATTTTTATTTTGGTCAAATAAATACTTCCAAATATATTTAATAAGTTTCTCTTCTTTCCAGGATTGGAAAATGGAATAAAAATGTTACCCCATCAATAAAAATTTCACAAGGGTAAGTTTCTTAGGAATTTTCACTCTTTTTTAAGAAACTATTTAAATTTTAATATATAAGGAGTCTGGGAGTATATAGAAACATTCTTTTTTCCATTCATGTAGACTTTTAAAATATTATTGATTTTTTTTATATAATCTCCAGTAGGGTTTATTTTGCTTTTTTATTACTTTTGTAATAGAAAAAAAGGACTTTCTATACTTCAAAAAATTCAAATAATTGCAAATTTGGATATGATAATCTTTCAGCCTTGAAATGTTTCCCAAACTTCCTAATGGAGAAAAACACACTTTGCCTTTCTACATGATGGGCGAAGTAACCCTACCTACATTCAGCGATCCACCTTGGAAAGAAGCCCTTGAACAAGACAAAGCTGAAATGTTTTGGGTATGTTCTACAGTGCAGTTGTAAAATTTATTTTCTACTATAACACTTTTAAACCACCATCTGTTAAGAATAGCAAGTTACCACTGCTTTAAAGAGTGCCAATCACTTCTTTTTTTTTAGCTCAATCCTTTTTTAGCCCCTTTTTATATTTGGAGTAAATACCTCAATTTTTTCACAAGGGTCTCAGTTTAAATTTTTCTTTACATCCATATTTGTGTTTACATTTTTTTAATTTTCTATATCTTATATCAGGAATCATTAAATTTCAGTTTTCAAGAAAGTTAATTTGCATAACTTTACCGAATTTTGAACTAACAAAAATGATCCACTCAATGCTCGTTCAAGAAAGAAGGGAAAAGAGTATAAGTCAGAGTGAAGGATAGGGGAAAGGAAGAGAGAATATAGATAAGGAATTAATTAACAACTTATTTCTAGAGTTATATCTCAAAGTAATATTAACTCTAGTCTTAAACTTATTTACCATAGTGCTTATAACAACACTCTTAGGCACATTATTCCAAGTTGGTATTATTATATAAAAATTTTTGTGCTACCATTATTTTTAGCTGTAGTTTGGTGATCTAACTCAAATATTGAGCCATAGTTTATATCAATCATTTTTAGTTTTTTAAAGACTTAATAACACAAGATGCTCGTCTCTCTCACTCCAGTTAGAGATGGCAAAGTGGCCTTTTATAATGTCTCATTCATTCTTTCCTTAAGTATTTGGGTATTTATATTATATCCTCTTAATCTCCCCACCTTCACCAGCACAAACACTCTGCAGTGAGTGCCAATAGACTTTTGTACAATCCATCCATCTCCACTTTCATATTTTCTGTTCTGTTGGGTGCTTTGGCTTGCATACTTTTCTGCTCTGTGTCCCCCTTATGTTCACCCCCTTTCTTCTCTTTTCTCTTGGACAGACCCATGTTGATGAGCCATTTTGCTCTTTGGTGAAGGTGAAGCATGGTATCCCTTGTGACCCTTTGTTTGCTATGCCTAAGGAGAAGGATCCCAGAAAGTATTAATTAAAAAAATAATCAAATTTCAATTTCAATTCTTGCCCCTGTATAAATAAACTTGTATGACCATGTTATGATGTGTGTAAATAAGAAGTAATTTATAGGATTAGCAAGGAAGAAATAGCAATTTAAAAAGATAGACCATATTTAAGCAACATGAACCATGTTAAAATGGGACAAACATCAAATTCTTGGAGACATTGTCATAGAGTGTGCAATCAATGATGTTTTGGAACATTGCTTTGATAAACTTTCCCTAAAGTATCAATGATTCTACTTATCTTCCACAACTACAAAAAATTTATGTTTTTCTTTCCTTCCATTTTCCTATAGGACATGTTACCCAAGGGGGAGGACATGTTACTCAAGGGGGAGGACATGTTACTCAAGGGGGAGGACATGTTACTCAAAGGGGAAGACATGTTACTCAAGAGGAAAAGAAGGGGGCCAAGATAATTATCAACCAAGAATAAAAATTGAATGCCTCTGTTGTTTATCAATTTCCATTTCATCCAAATTTGGGCCGCTCATTTGGAAGATGTTCCTGTCCTCCAATAATGCATATTGGCTGCAACCAATTCAGGAGTTGTAGTAGTGCTGGTCCTTTGTTGACCTCAGTGTTGGGGAGTCATGAGAGAGAACATGAATCTAATTCTGGTGCCCTGGCATTTAAACCCTCTATTTCTCTGATTCTTTTCTCAGGTTATTTCCCTTGGGATAGTCTAGTCTTAGCATCTAAGAATGGTTCTTGTGACAAGTGTTCTAAGCCCATTCAGCCTAGCTATTCCTGTTTATTGGATCCTTATGCCAATGAAGTGTACCCAGAGTTTGATTATTCCTGTTTTCTAGTATTGAAATCTAATTCTGATACTCTTATCTAAAGTTGAAGTTTTGATTAAATAATGCAGTTAAGCTTACTATGGTAAACCATGTAGTATATGGAGACATGTAGGCTGGGTCACATCTCAAACCCAGCATGATGCTGTCCCTAAAATATCTACGGTTTTAGACATTTCAGTCTGTTACACATCATCCCAGGTACAATTTTGTCAAAAATGTAATAAAACCAATTGAGTTAAAGGATTATGCCCTGTCTCTACTCCAAATCGTTTTGGTGGGTTGTGTAACTAATGTTTTTAGGATAACTAATCCTTCTGGCTCGACTTGTGCGAATACTTCCATGTTAATTATAGTGTTTGAATGGCAAAAGGTTCCTCAATTTGTCAAGGTGGAGTAACTCCAGATCCCAGTAAGCTGCTATCTTGAACTGTTGAAATGCTGCTTTAACTGAATCAGTATGGGCATGGTAGGTTGTACATATTGACATGTACACACATGTTAATTGTGCTTTGGGATACCACAGTCCTTAGTGCAACAGACCTCCACATTGCATTAATTGTGGCAACCTACACAGTACCAGATCATGTCAGCAATCATGTCAATTTTTGATATGCAACTTGTTACATTTGGATATCAGAGGTGCACCATTGAGTCAGACCACAGCTCTCTTTATCTGGAAAACTCTATTCCAATGTTCTTCATAGTGCTGGAAGGAACTGTCCTTCAAATTGGAAGTTATTTTGTCCAAAGTCTCTTACTCCCATGGCAATGCCCAACATTGTACTCTTACTCCTCATAAAGATATTCAGCAGCTTGCTACCGATATGTCTCCAATCCAGGAGTGTAATGATGATTGAGGTGAGACATTGACTGACATACAAAATTACATACAAGAGACCTCTATTCACTCTGGACAATGTACAATAAATGAAAAAAAACTCAGTGAAAGAGGGAGAATTCATCTTCTGAATCCTCAGCTGCAAGCAAACATTCAGGGAATGATATTGAACTAATGAATGATGTTTATCTGTAATTGTAAGAAATAATTCTACAAATGAGCTTTCAAGATCTGATATAAATTACTACAAATACCATTCAGCACACAGTGGCTGAGGTGCATAAGGGCTGACCATCTCGGAATGAACGAGCTCCCCAGAGGTTGGCAGAGACTTGGCATTGGACCACATCTCTGGCTCAACTGCTGAACTTTATCTCCCTTTTTTGTCTTATGCAATCAGGATTAGTCATGTATATACTGAACCTCCTTTGCAACAAGTTGCTGCTGCATCATTTTGGATTGAGCATTTCTGTCTGTTTTTTCTCAGTAAAATTGATGTAGGACCGCTCAAATTCCTTCCTCTTCTGTCCCATCTGTTGTCACTCCTGATAAATTTTACCCGAAAATCTTAAAACATGTCCATAATGAGGTAGCAGAGTCACTTGCTCTCATTTTTAACAAATCTCTCAAGCATGGCATCGTCCCTGATGATTGGAGGGAAGCTAACGTCACACCTATCTTTAAGAAGGGATGTAAAAACCAGGCCGTTAATTACAGACCCATTATCTTAACCTCAATAGTTGGAAAGTTGCTTGAAACGATCATTAGAGACAAACTAGTAGAGTTCCTTGAAAGCAATAACCTTATATGAGATAGCCAGCATGGTTTTAGGTCTAAGAGATCGTGCTTAACAAACCTAATTGACTTTTACCATAACCTTTTCAAGCTATATAACAATATTAAATCATTAGATATAATTTACCTGGATTTCAAAAAGGCATTTGACAAAATTTCCCACCAGAAACTCATGAACAAAGTGTGTATGCTAGGAATTAACAGTAATATATATGGGTGGATTAGTAGCTGGTTAAAAGACAGGAAACAGAGAGTGATAATAAATGGCGTGGAATCTGACTGGGTATCTGTCACCAGCGGTGTTCCTCAAGGATCAGTCCTGGGGCCTATTTTATTTACTATATACATCAATGACATAGATGTTGGAATAAATAATATCATATCTAAATTTGCAGATGACACAAAAATAGGTAACTCAGTATTATGCGAAGAGGGCAGGGCTAGCCTGCAAGCTGATATAAATAAAATTACCGAGTGGTCAGAAAAATGGCAAATGCCATTTAATATCGACAAATGCCAAATCCTTCAGTGTGGAACAAAAAACAAAAAATACAACTATACGATGCAAAGCGGCTTAATAAACACAACCACGCAAGTTAAAGATTTAGGAGTAATAATTAGAGAAAACTTAAAAACATCAAACCAATGCACAGCTGCTGCAAACAAAGCTAACACAGCACTAGGATTTATAAAAGGAAACTTTACTTATAAAAGTGAGGAGATAATTATGCCACTATATAAAAGTATTGTCAGGCCCCATCTCGAATACGCTGTACAGTTCTGGGCCCCTTACTTAATAAAAGACATAGATAAATTAGAAGCTGTACAACACAGAGCGACAAAACTAATCCCGTCAGTACGTAACAAACCTTACCACGAGAGGCTAAAAAAACTCAATCTATTTTCCGTCAGAAAACGAAGACTAAGGGGGCAGCTTATCGAGTGCTTCAAAATACTTAAAGGATTTAACAACGTTAATGCCAATAACTTGTTCACACTGACAGGGGAGTGTCCCACCCGTGGACATGATTCAAAACTTCAGGGTAAAAGAGCCACTATGGATGTAATAAAAAGCTTCTTGACTTACTCGATTATTAATGATTGGAATAATTTGCCAAATGAGGTAGTGGACAACAGAACTATAGACTCATTTAAAATGAGATTAGACAAACACTTAACAAATATTGGAATTGTTTAGCATAAGCTACAAAATAAAATAATATTACAAAAAATATAACTCTTTCAGGTGTATGTAAGTGGTTTTCATATTCATCTTATTTAATTACTATTCAATGCAAATTTCCTTCAGGTACTGTCTTCTGACACCTGCAAGGTACTTTTCCCAAATTATTTCATGTACGGCTTTTGCCGGAGGGAGTGGAAGGTGGGGAGAGCCTAAAACTTTTCTATCCTTTACTTCTACTATTCTATGTGTAAGTGGCAGTAGATTTAAGGCCAGATCACCTTAGTCTGGGCCGTAAGGCCCGTGTGATCTGTGTATCTATGTAACTCTATGTAACCACTTTTTACAAGCTTGCCACACAACGGATGGTCATCTTTATTTCAACCCAGATCTTTTGGACATAAAACAGCCATCATAACCTTTTCCACTGGAAGTAAAAATGACTACAGTTTCCACTTGTAATACATTGGGTTCAATCTTGAATTCCAAGGTGTCTTTTCCAAGTGGGAAGGGCTTAAGATTTTATTATGACATATTCAACCTTATGTTGTCTGTTTACAAGAAAATAAACTTATTAATTGCCCATTTCCCTTTATTCCTGACAACTATTTTTAACTCTCTGACCCAGTTGGGGCTACAGCACAAGGTATGATGTCAATCTTAGTAGCAACTTCCAATAATCCACATACCTCCCCCCCCTGTACAGCTCTGCAAGTCTTCTTAACCAAACTCTCAAGTTTGTACCTTTCTCCAGACTTGGTTATGAGTAAATCTAACTAACTAGAGCTTTTGAACCAATTACCCTCTCCATTCCTATTGTTAGAAGATATCAATGCTTGTCATCTATTTTAGGTCATTTTCTAATGGTAAGGGCTGCATTGTTGAATCTCTTTTACTCTTGCATCTTTTATATATTTTTAACTCTGGTTTTACTTCCTACCATGCCCAATTGGATACTTGTCATTGTTTCTCAGATTTCTAATCATCTGTTCAGGATGACCTATATGGAAGTGACCATTTCTTCCTTGTTTTGAAACCTGTTCTTCCCATTTTCAGTTATGTTGTCCACCGCACTAGGATTTGTGAAAGGCTGATTTGGGTTGTTTTTGAGATGTTTTGCAAACTGACACCATTTTGGGAGACTTTTATGAAGTTGATTCTGTGGTGGATTTCATTTTGTCCCTTGTCTCTAGCATTGCTCAATGCATCTTTCCAAGTTGGTCATCTCTGCCATGTTGGAACTATGATTGTGCAGCTGCAGTTTAGACATTTGTCAGCCTATTCCCAGTATCTTGCAAACCTCACACAGGACTCTGTGACAGGCCCTCAGAACCTAGCGTCAACTTGTTTCATCCATCTCTTTGTCTCCTTCCTGAAGGTCTGGAAGAGGCGACTGCAATCTTAGACTTTGCATCTGTGGTTCACTTCTTCACAACTGCTTTCTCCACATTCTCTAGCTGGGATGCTGCTCTGCCACCATTTATTGTACATTGTGGGCTTGCATAAGGCCACTAAATTTTATGTTCAGAGGTGGGGAATCTTCAATGACCTGTCTACACTAAGTGAGCTGCTTTCCCCTCTTGCTTTGTACATGGATACTGCCCCTGATCTGGAAGATACCCTTTGCACCATGCTCTGATATGCAAGTGAGTGAGGAACTGCCTTTGTTCGATTTGTTCAATAGGAGGAGACTCCACTCACTTTCTGCCCAATTTCTCTAACATCTTGCATGTGTAAGTTCATGGAGAAATTGGTAAATGTTAGGTCAGCTTATTTCATGGACCTCTCTCCTTCACTGTGGTGGCTTTTGCAAGTTCCACTCCATGTCAGATGCTCTGATCTGGCTGGAAAAATATCTGCGAGTCCTTCCTCCTTCAACATCATTATGCCAGTGTTTTTCAATCTGGATAAGGTCTACGATACCACAAGGTGATACAGTATCTTGGACAACCTACACATTATGGGGTTGAGGAGATGCCTCTCAATCTTCACATATAAGTTTCTTGAGGGCATCCCACTGGGAAGTGTCCTCAGTCTTACTCTCTTTTCCCTGATCATCAATGTCACCACCTTGCTGATGCCAGATGTTCTTGCTATGCTCTACATACATGACCTTTTTAATCTTTTTGGTCTGGACTAGATGCCAACTCTTGAGTCTCAACTCTAATAGGCATTGAACCGCATCTCTGGCTGTGTCAAAGTGCACAGATTGGAGCTTTCTTGGGCCAACATTAAGATAGTGCACTTCTTCCATTATCCATAGCTCCACATAGACCCTGACTTATTCCTAAATGGGGCTTGCCTGGGTGTGGTAGAGTTGCACCATTTCTGTGGGTTGTTTTTTTGACTGATGGCTCACCTGGGAGGCTCATATTTGCATCTTAGGGTCTCTTGTATCCAGGCCATGTACATTATTCATTCTGCGATGTTCATCACCTGGAGTGCTAATAGGGCTACTGCCTTGCTTTTCTATTGTTCCTTTATTCACTTGAAGCTCGACCACAGATGCAAGTTTTATGCTTCTGCAGTTGAGTGAAAATTGTGAAAGGCAGAATTGATCTACCACATTAGTCTCCATTTGGTGACTGATGCCTTCTGCACATCCTTATTGAGATCCTGCTTGTCAATGCTCTGCAGATTCCTCACTCTCCACCATGCAAAGTGCATTATGTACCAACCTAGTATTTCTCTTGCATCTGTGGCCAATCTTGATGGTACTTAGGTCACCGAGGGATGCCAAGCATACTCTTAGACTTTCGGCTCTAAGGCTAAGCAACCCCATGGGCTTGATGCAGCTCTCAGGCTGTTTGAAGTCAGCTGGGCTCTACCAGGTGCTGCATCTGTCTTCATGGCTGAGCTGATTGCAATTCACTGCTCATTATAGGAGATAACTTGTTGTGCCTGGTTTGGGAGTCACAAGCACCCTGAGTCCTTGGGAGGCACTGGAATCTCTGCACCCCTAGATTCAAGGTGTCCATGAGGCCACAGTTGCTGTGAGCTGGGCGGATGTCAAGCTTATCTTCTGTTGGGTTCTTGAACATATGGGAATTGCAGGGAATGACTGTGTCAATGAAAGCACCAAAGACTGGGTGACCAGCCCAGTATTTTGTTCTTCCTCACACTGACAACATGGCAGGAATCACGGAAACCCTCTGAGCTGCCTGGCAAAGGGGCTTTAAAGTTGTGTGCCATCATATCGTGACTGTTCTTGTAGACATACCCGTAATGCTGCGATGGCTTCAGGGCCAGGTAACTTTCTCTCATTTACAAATTGGGCACCTCACAGGATGCATCGCCATTTGATTGAGCACTCCGTTGCACCTTAATGCGGTGATTACATTGTTGGCACTATGTTGTTGAATGCCCCAGTCTGGGTGACCTCGCACATTGCCTGTCCTGGTACTGGGATGTGTGGGACCGCTAGTGCTTGTCCTTTGTACTCGGAACAGATTTGTGTACAGAGACTTGTGTACTCTTGGAGGAGGAGGACCTCCATTTTATTTTACTCTCTCTGGTGTAGGTTGCATGCTCCTGCCCCATTGGGGGCATGCCGCCTCCTGATACTGGACCATGTTTCCTTCTTGCTTTTATTTTTTCTTTTATTTTTTGTGGCTTTGTTTTTTTTATTGGTTTTGGTTTACTGTTTTTATTGATTTGTTTTGTGGGTTTTAATGTTGGTTAAAAATTGATTACAGGATTTAGTCCCTTGGTGGTAGTTACCAGATGGGCACTAAAGAAAAAAAAAAAATATTCTTATCCAATCAGAAATAAATAAATTTGAAGTAACCCACAGGGTTACAGCCTCTGCTGATGTTAGGAAGACAATTCCTTCCTTTTTCATGGGAGCTGCTACCCACACTACAAAGTATTAAAGATTTCATTATCACTCTTTTCCTTGTCATTCTTAGTTCTTAAACAAAGGAAAAAATAACATTTAGAAACTGAAAATATATAAAGTTAATATTTTTATTATGTCATTAGCAGTGATGTCAGTCATACAATACAATCCCCAATCATATTTATGGTCATCTGCCAGATGCTCCTTAGAAAAGCAAAATATTGCCACTATAGTTAGCCTTCAGAACTGGCATGAATCTGAACCCCTTCCCCCAGCCTATAGTAGCCATCATGGTTAAAGAGTTAAATTGGACATAAGTGGTTAAACTCATTTCTTCTAACTTCCTCACCTTCTAATATGTCTTGATATTGAAAAGTTAACATTATTACATTTTTATTCTTTCTAGGAATTCTGTGTGGACCCTCAAAATGTACGATATTTCAGGAATACCTTCCTAACAGAAGCCCTTAAAGAAGAAATATTGGCTGTTGCTTCACTTTCTATTACAGAAACAAAAAATAAGGTAAGTTGAAATTCTCCCTAAACTCTCTTTGCTATTATAAAAGTAATTTTTGTTTACATAATTCAGAAATGTATGTAAACTAGAGAGAGATCTATCCCCTGGTCTACCTGCAAAGGGATGTAATTTAGGATGGACAATTTTAATTTTCATGCAGCTGACATTTGGAGAATTGCAGGCCCTGCCTGCCCAAATGCTTGCAGGAGATATTTGGCTATATATCTTCCACAAATTTTCACTATCTCCAGCTTCACCTCATTCTTTACAGATCTCTCCTTATAAACTTTGTGTGATACATCGTCAATAGCATACTTTAAATTTGATGATTTTATTATTGGCTTTTGATTTTGCCAACTATGGGTTGAATGATGTTGATGACTGATGGGCAGAGGTGGGCAGTATTTAATTACAGTATTTAAATACTTTTTGAAAATACTTTACTGATTGAAAATACTTTACTGATAATAGGTTTATATAGATGTTAAGAAGGTCACAGTTGTGTTCGGTTGTCTAGTGAGAGCACTCAGCATTATTTCAACTGCTACATGGCAACTTCAGTTTCTTCAAAAGAGTGTGAAATGGAGAGATTAGACAATAATAAAGATGAGGAAGATAAAGAATCATGTAATTATGGTAAATTTTTTAGAGTGAAATCTTTCCCGAAAAAAAAAATGAAGTGTGTATGTACATCATGCAATGGCAAAATCTCTGTGGTGATCAATGCTACTTCCAATCTACGCATTCATTTGAAGGTAAGAATTTATTAAAAGTAATTATATGATACATATTGAATTGACAAGTTTACCATGCACGAACCTACCTACTTCCTTTCGCAACACCATTATTTATAGTATATGCTGATTGAATTCAACGTGAATTATGGCAACGTGAAACAAATTTCCTTCAATTATCTGATTGTGTATATTTATCAACAGAAAAAGCCTCTTGCTTTGTTTCAAAAAGCGAATAACTACATGACAGCTCAAAGAAAAGATTCAGTATTAGACGATGGTCCTTCATGCAGCAGTGTTAAAGTAAAGACATTACTGGAGTGTTTTGCAGTAAATAATAAGATTACCTGTTTAATGTGGAATCTGAACCATAGGTATATGCAGCATATGGCAGCCATTGCAAAGTCAACCCAAATTGGGACTGCATCCGGTGACTTTTCACACCGGGGTGGCTTAACTTCACTGGAATTGGAAACAATTTCCACTCAGCTACGCCATAGCCTTTTGATATAGCAAGATATATCGGATCAATTTAAAGTGGGATGGAGAAAATTCATTGAGATATCAAAGAATAAACTTGTAAAGATGGAAAAATAACCCATAGTATTAGTAGTACAGGTTAAACTCTTATAACGACCGAATACTAAAGCATTCAGATCATTGGTTACTATTTAAGCTATATAATGAAGTTAAATAAAAGAAGACATATACAAACAACAGAGGTTAATATATTGCAATAATTTCATGAGAATCCACATACATATATTCACTTGAAGATATTATTGAATAAAAATTTTTCAGGGATAATTAGTACAATTATTGAATGTAGTTATTAGATGAATTCCTATAACGATGTATTTTGTTATAGTAGCAATACCTTTATATCATTATGCCAAAACTAGCATGCCCACCCATCAAAAATGTAGGAAATAAAGCTTGATAATGTATATATTCCTAACAATACTGAAAGTCAATATTTTACTATGTAATTCTGAATATGAAGGACTAATAATATATTTATGAATTAATGTACCAGTCCTATATAGCTATAGGATATTCATATAGCTACATTATATATATAAAATTGTATATGCATACCATATATTCTCGTTTCACTGTGAAAATCAATTTCACTCACAATAATCACACATTCCACTACCGCAGTTCTAAATTCTTCAGTTGACGTCATTTCAAGGCAGACGCTAGGCCGAAGTCTTATAGAAGAAGAGAAAGTGACAAGAGTTCTACCGAAGAATAAACTAGACAGCACCTCTTACTTATGTCTTACTGCAGATATTTGGTCAACTCATCACTGTAGTTTTTTGGGCATTACAGTTCATTGGCTATGTTAAGATTTTGCTCATTATGAAATATAAAATTGAAAATGTCTTTACAGTTAGGGAGTTATCAGCTCTTGGTTGAAAGCAGACCTATTTGTTGGTGGAATTTATCTCAATTATATTAATATGTAAAATTTATGGAAACATTTATGAGACAAACATTGGACTGTTATTTCATTTTTTTTTTCAGCTTGAGGAAGCTGCTCTTGTCTGTCACAGTGGAGTATTGGCATGCTGTTGCTTGAAAGAAAAACATAGCCACATCAAGATTACTGAAGATATGGAGAATATCATCAATAAATACGATATCCTCCTGCTGAAAATCACGAGCACCGTCACTGATAATGGCTCTAATTTTGTTAAAGCATTTAAGGAATTTGCAGTTACTGCTGCAAATGTGTCCACAGATTTAGAAGATGGAATTCAGGCAGGTGAAGAAGATCAGGGTGAGCATGAGCTGGAAGATAGTTTCTTAATAAGTGCCTTAGATCAGGAAGAAGACCTTTCATCTGACCCATGCAGCTTCAGCCTACCTAAGCATGTGTGCTGTGCTTCACACACACTCACTCTTGTCACCACAACTGATGTAAAACAGGTACTGTAAATATCTTCTTTTGCAAATATCACTCATGCTGCGATGGGGGAATGGTCAGCATTATGGAACAAAAGCAGGCGTCTGTTTGATGCATTGTCATTACTTTTAAAACACAAAGACAAATTTCATCAACTCATGATGTCCCTTGAACTTCCAGTCTTCAGAAGTCACAAAATGGAATTTCTTGGGGAGTATGTCTCAGTTTTGGCTCCTATTGTAGTGACAATTGATCGCCTACAGGGAAAATAAAGCTGTTTTTATGGAGAATTGCTCCCTACCTTGCTCACTGTGGAGAAAAAGCTGAATAGCCTTCAGTCACATTCACAGAAATTTTGCCAACCTCTTCTAAGTGCAGTCACTAAGGGCTTTGGAAAGCGCTACCAATCTTATTTGACCTTGACAAATGAAGCCAGCATTACAGATGCCATTATTGCATCAACAAGCCATCCATTCTTCAAACTCTGCTGGTTAGATATCAGTATTTCATGGGACAGTTCAAGCCACCAAGACTTAAAAATATTATGATTCAAGTGATTGAGAATTTAGCAGAGGGACCCAAAGCTGAATCATCCAGTGGTATATTGGACAGTGAGGATTATTTTTGATTTACAAAACCCACTCAAACACAATCAATCGCAGATTTAGAATTGTTCAGTTACCTTCAGGATTCAAATAAAACACTTCAAAGTTTAGATTGATATCTAAACATAAAAAAGTTATTTATTAAATACAACACCACCCTTCCATCGTCAGCTCCTGTGGAACGGCTCTTCCCTTTAGGAGGATTGACCTATCTTCAAAATGGAGTTCTTTATCTGACAAAACTTTTCAGCAACTGATATTACTTAAATGTAATGTTGATATAAATAGCTGACTGAAATTTTATTTTATAGAACTTTCTATTTTTTTTGTAGTACCCAAGTCCAATTGTTATCAAATCCTACGTTAGTAGTTATACAATTTTATTTTGATGGATATTTTTTTTGTTGTGATAGCAATGGTCCTTATCAATTGTTATTATACAATGACCGCAAAAAGATTGCGGACAAATCTGCAATTTGCATATTTTTTTTAATGATAATGGAACATGTATAAGTCCGGTTTTAATTTCTATAGTGACATCTGGTAACCTTTTGATATGAGACTCACCTTCTGTGCATTGGCTGGGTAGTGTTCAAGTAGCGTTAGATGTGGTAGGGTGTGCCTAAACGAGCCGTGATTTTGTGAATTTGGTGCATTTTTGTTAATATTCATATTATTTTACAGGTAGTGGTGTAAATAAACAGTATTTACGATGGGTTTGAAAAAACAACTTGGAAAAGACTGTATAGGTGCTATTATTGCTTTACATAAATGTGCTAAATCCCAATGAGAAATAACTAAGCAATTAAATATTTCCAAAAGTTCAGTTAATTTCTGGATTTTACGAGCTAAGAACAGTAATAGTGGTGCAACACCAAGCCCTAAAAAACTGATCTGGCAGGCTTAGAAAAATGTGTTTACGTACAGATGTGCTTAGGATATGTTTAGTAATGAATAACCCGACAATAACTGCAAAAGAAATAAAATTTAATATGAATTCTTTTATATTTCATGTTTCTGAATGAACTATCCAAGAATGACTTCAAAAAGACAATGAATTACCATCTCAACATGCCGCAAAGAAACTCCTCATTACTGAAGCCATGCGTAAAAAAATGAGTCGCATTTAGTAAAAAATATCAATTGGACCGTTGCTGACTGAAAAAACGTATTATTCAGTGATGAATCAACATTTTTAACTTTCAGGAGCTGTGCAAACAAGGTTCACTGCCCTAGTGGCTCAAATAGGATAGACCCTAAATACATGAGGAAAACAATGAAACACCCTCCAAGTGTGATGATTTGGGGTTGTTTCAGTAGTAAAGGGAGAGGAAGCCTGTACTTCATTCCTAAAAACACAACCATGAATGGTGCATGGTATTTAGCAATGCTTCAGGAAAAACTTGCAGACACAATTGCAATCATGAGACTGAAACTTTCATGCATGATGGTGCACCATGCCACCGGGCCAAAATTGTTACAAAATGGCTTAATAACAATAATTAAAGAATTATGGAATGGCCTGGTAATAGCCCGGATCTCAATCTGATTGAAAATTTATGGCATATCATAAAAAGTATGCTTGAATGCCATAATACTGGCTTAGTCGACAAGTTACAAGAAGCCCTAAAAAATGTATGGTGTAAGGAAATATCTGTGGATATTTGTCAAAACTTGATTGAAACTATGCCAAAATATCTAAAGAATGTCATCGAAGCTAAAGGACAAATGATGAAATACTAATGTATGGAGTAAGTACGCATTAAACTTGGTTTCTTAAGTTAGGATTGCAATTTTCGATGGTATCCGCAAACTTTTTGCTGGCATAGTATATCATATATTTGAAATGGATTTAAAAATGTATCTAAATACATTTAATGTATTTAATATTTAAATACTAAATACATTTTCAAAATGTATTTAGTATTTAGTATCTAAATACATTTTTCTCATATATTTAATATTTAGTATTTAAATAGTTTAAATGTATTTAGTGCCCACCTCTGCCAATGGGTTATTTTTCCATCTTTACAAGTTTATTCTTTGATATCTTGATGAATTTTCTCCATCCCACTTTAAATTGATTCGATATATCTTGCTATATCAGAAGGCTATGGCGTAGCTGAGTGGAAATTGTTTCCAATTCCAGTGAAATTAAGCCACCCCTGGTGTGAAAAGTCACCGGATGCAGTCCCGATTTGGGTTGACTTTGCAATGGCTGCCATATGCTGTATATACCTATGGTTTAGATTCTACATTAAACTGCACATTCCCACTGAGATCTTAAATATGTACCGTGGAAATCAGTTGTAAAACAACAATTAATTTATATATATTTTGCCATACCATTTCTTTTCTTTTATTCCTTGGTCTTTTCTATTGTTGTAAGTAGTTAAAAATTATATGAACAATTTAAAGTATAAGTGTGTTAAAAAGTTGAGAAAAGTTGCAAATATTCAAAAGGTGATAATTTAATTATTATACGAGAAGGAAGTTGCAATTTATGGGGGAGGGGGTGTAAAAGCATATATAATTATTTACTGAAGTGACAGCTTTCAGAAGTGACTGGCTTCCAGCCTGAGTCCAAGAATAATAACAAAGAGGCTATTGGGTTTGATCTTATATACCAGCCATTATTTTTTTAAATGCAAAGGAAAACCAAGTATAAAACAAAAGGGTTATCTGTCATTGTTGTTAATTGCTCCCTAGGAGCAGATGACCTCTACTCCCTCCCACTGCTTGGGAGATTAAGGGAGAAATCCTTTGAAGACAGCCCTGTGCCTCTTAGAGCAGGGAAGGGGTATTCATTATCTGTGGTAAGCCAAATTAAATATTAAAAATAAAAGTGTTGACAAAACCAGGAATGGAGGGGATTGGTAAGGCTAATCAGGTGGGTCGCAGAATTCTAATTTGTTAGTTATCTGTTGAATAAACAGGTTTTGGAGGAAGGTGGTACAATGGAAATTTGATCTTGTTTTTTTTTTTTTTCTAAACAATTCATTGCAAATAGGTTGGAAAAGAATTTTCTTTTGTTTCTCGTTGCTTGTTCAAACATAATTTTTCTAATTTAAAAGTTTGGGAATATTTTCAAATTTTATAAAATTTATATTTTGTGAATTTGTTTCTTAAAGTAATATATTTGTTATGTATCTTAATCTTAAACTTATGTGGGCCCACAGATCATGCTACCCTGTTCTCTTTATTTGTTTTTTTTCTTACTATCACCCCTTTTTATTTATTTTGTTTTCTCACTATCATCCCTTTCTCAGTCCCTAAAGGTTGAGATCTGTGCATATTCCAGGTAATCAATAGAACCCTGAGTACTCTTTGGGAGAGTTACAAGACCCTTTCTCCTTAGGTAGATTGCAATTGTCTGTTATTATAGGGTCATCCCCACAGGGGGGTACATTGTATAGCCTTACACCTGGTGGGAGCTGTTGGCATAGAAGGCATGTTGCCTTAAAGGACTTCTGAGGGAGGTTGTGTTTACACCTGCAGTTGGGCACCTTCACTGCCTCAGTGTTTGCATGACTAGTGGTTTTATATCTTATACTATTTCCACTCTTGTATTAGGCAAGTATTAGGCACAGCATGTGTTGGCTATCAAATCTACTCACTTTCTTCCAGTACTCATATAAGGTAGCTACATCAGCACCATCTTTTATGATCAGAGCTGGAGGGCAGTTTTGGCTGAATGGCATATGCCAGGTTTTCAAATCACAACTTAGCTTGGACCTATGTGCTGAGTATCATTATGTGTAAATGATCACATTCTGAATATTCTGATCTATGGAGACTTCCCTTAACCTCCCAAGGCATTGGGAGGTCATACTACCTCCCTTCCTTACCTTTTTCTTTTGTTTTAACTTTCACTATGGTCACAAGTGTAGAAAATAAAAGAATGTGCTCAAAATTGAAAAAAGAGCCACCTCCAAAAGCACTCCTTCATCCACCCTATGTGCCAAAGAGGATGAGACAACTCATAGCACCCCATTGACCGATAGAAGGGTTCCCTTCCAATCACCCTTCAACCTTTTCTATCTGCACTTTGTTCCAGGAGCACTGTTACCACCTGGACATAGTTCAGTCCAGTAGCCATGGTGCCTTGGTGGACTGCATGCCATCCCGGGTTCACCCTAGTACCAGGGTATGATAATAATAAATGATCACCCACCTTACTAGTTAGTGGACCCGCCTATCTCTACTGCTCACCAAACTTGCTCTTCTATCCACAGAGATTTGGGTTGGCCAGTGCACTTTCATCCTCTTATAAGCCTTAGTCAAGTGGCAGTGTATACTGTGAGGGCAAGTATCAGGTACAGGATATGTTACCATCGACTCTGCTCACCTTCCTTAGGTACATATATAAGGTGGCTACGCCGGCACCATCTTTATGGTTAAAGCTCCAGGACAATTTTGCCTTAATGAAGAGCCTTCCTGCTGTAGAGAGATGCAGGTTCATTCCCTTCTCTCCCTCCATTGGAGCTCCAGGGACTAAAAGCAAGGTAGCAGGCTAAGATTGGTACATCTGTCCCTGAGGTGCTGTCAGGTAGGGGAGGCCAGATTGAGACATTAGTTGCAAGTGCATGAAGTAGAGCCTTGATTATGTCTGAGCCCCTCATTGAGAGACTACTTGGCATTTTTTAGCCTGCTGACTTCATGTTTTCTGGTTATTTGCTTCACTGAAAGCATGTTACCCAAGGGCAACATGATCCATCAGAAGAGAGTATTAGCTAGCTTGATTGGTAGAGAGCAGAAGGTGACCTGTTTCTTGGATGGGAACCTTCAGGTGAATGCATCAGATTGCTCTGAGGCAGAACCTTTAGGTGAATGCATCGGATCCCTCTGAGGCAGAACCTTCAGGTGAATGCATCGGATCCCTCTGAGGCAGCCATAATTAATGCCATTAAAGCACTTAATGGCTCACCAGTGAGTATGATGCCAAACTCTACCAAGAACTTTGTGAAAGGAGTGCTTTATGAGAGGGAACTCATGGACTATATAGAAGCCATCACCTTAGAGCTGGCCAACCATGGAGCATTCAAGGTTGAATGTGTGATGAGAAAACAGGGAGAGGCCTCAAGACTCCCCTACACTTTTCATTATGTTTGACTGTGACAGGCTTCCTGAGTCAGTGAATGCGTTAGTATCGCTGCCGCATAAAGGCATTTGTGCCACTGCTGCCACCACTTCGGCCATAGGAATTGCTCCTATATATGTGCAAAGTTGGGTTTACCCAAAGTCTGTAAGTTGCTCCAACGCTGCACATGATAAGTCCATATTGTATAAGACCAAGTGTTTCAATTGTGAAGAGTCGCACCCTGCTTCTTCAAAGTAATGTACTTATTTCCTGGAGAAGGAAATCCTAGCCATTCAGGCTACAGATCGTTTCTCATTTCTGGCACTCCCAGCTCTGCCTGGGACTTCTTATGCTCCTGATTCCTCCAGGCCTACTAGCACAGTCATTTCTGCAGGTTCTATTCACTCTCAGTGCTATCCCAGTATAGCTGGCAGCACAAAGGGATCAACCCAACATCAACTAAAACCAGGGCTCTCCCAGTGTGACTGTGTTCTGTAAGTAGAAATGGCCAAGTACCTCCACTGATTCCTTAGACTCATTGGAGGCAACATCCCTGAAGGTGGTCTTGAGGCCATCTTCCAGGGTTCCTAAAGCTGTCCCTTGATAGGAAGACAGCACAGAATGAGCTTTGGTTGCTATTCACCCACACAAGGCTGGACTGGGTGGCTTGGGGACCATTGATCCTCCAAAGGGCGGACACAGCCTCCTAAACCAACCTCACCCACTGAAAATTTTGAGGTGGAGGTAGGTAAACTCTGCCATAGTGAGCTCAACATCCCCCCTCAAAGGCGCGAGAGCCTTCAGTTTCTTTTTTGGTGCACAATGCCAGAGTTCTGCCTCCGGTAATCGTATGGCCATTTGCGCGAGGCTTTTCTCTCTTAAGCTCCTGAATCTTCCCTGAGCTAAGCCTAGAGGGTATATTCCTTCATTGGAATTGCCAAATGGAAGGAGTTGCAGAGTTAGTTTCCACCTGTTCCCTGTTAGCTATCTTATTGCAGGAGACCACATTGGGCATGTGCTTCTTGCCCACCCTATCACGGTATAAGAATTTTGCAACCACCACCATGGGATGGGGGCCAGGCAGGAGGATGCGCCATTTACACCCTTTCTTATCTTTGCTTTAAATAGCTCCTTTCAGGCAGTAGCAGTACAGCTGCACCTGGATAGGAGCTATACTGTTATTTCTATGTATACATTCCAACATAAACCAATTTTGACACTGGGGGGCTTCGGTTGTATCGTGGCATGGTTGCCGATGCCCTTTCTACTGTTTGGGGAATTGAACAGTAGACACCACCTCTTGGGTGTCCTAAATGTGGAGTTTATGCATCACTGCTCGAGAACTGCTTTATTTACCCGTCTTGATCTATCTATCCCTTGGCTCTCCAGATGCACAGCCTGATTTTGGTTGGGAGGTAGTCATTGACCTCCATGGTAATGATCACTTTTCCATTTAATTCTGATTTTCTGGACCACTTTTACCAGAGACACCCACCCCTGGTGCTGCTTGGTGCAACGGAGAACCCTTCAATGACATGTTTATATCAAGTTCTGTTCTGCTCTGCTCTTGATGCATGCTCAGATATCATCCCTGCTCCGGACCATGTCCCGTTGTAGCACCGTTAACTAACTAATAAAGCGAGATGAGTTGAAGAAAATGGGAGGTGGCTCACTTTTTGCAGGATTCTGAGGGCCCAGGACTCGGCAAAGCCAAGGATTTTAGGTACCTGAGATGCTTGTTGGTCCCAACTGCTGGGTCACAGTCAGTGGGGCGCTGCTCCAATTACTCCCTGGAGACTGGGAGGTGCTCTCCAAGGTCCACACCTTAGAAAATCACCCCCAAAGGTAGGCGCACTTGCGAGGGTCAGGATTGGCTTCAGCCGTCTCTGAAAGCCAGATGTCAGCGACAATCGGTACCACAGAACTATTTTCCGTCCAGGCGGCTCTTCTTTCCTCAGTCACAAACTTCCAAACTATTTCTAAATCTAAAGCTATAGTTATGCTGAAGAATCCGCCTAAAAAGAAAATAGGAGATGAATGGGGGAGCAAGATAGAGATCCATCGAGTCCCCCCCCCCCCCCCCCCACAAAGCAAAGACAGTGATCACACGATCCACACACACATTCTGCAAAAGAAGAAAGAGATTAGACATAGGGAAAGGGAGGCGGACAACCAAACTACTACACCGTATGTGATGCTTTGGCACTTAGGTTAGCGAGGCATGGCATTTCTTTTAGAGGGTATCCTCCCAGACTCCTGGCAAATAGCCAATGTGCGCACATTTTTCAAAGATTGGAGAGATCACTACCCCGGACAGTTTCCGCCCAATCTCTCTAACCTACTGCATGTACAAGTTGATAGAGAAATTGTTAAATGTTAGATTAGCCTTTTTCCTGGCCAGCAAAGACATCTGTCTTCTGCACACGGCTGATTTTGCAAGTTCCATTTCACGTCTGCTCCTCTGCTCTGACTGGAAAATGCCTTCTGCGTGCTTTCCTAGATATACAGAACTAAGCCACAGTGTTTTTTATGTGAAGTTCTATGAAAGTGCATGGCAGTACAGTATCATGTAGCCTGTATATGATGTGGGTGGGGGAATGCCTCTCAATCTTTACTGGTGGTGGCTCTGGTTCTGCCCAGGCTGGCACCCTCATACTACCTTTGACTATTTGTCGCCACGCCTCTGCTCCCAAAGCTTCTACAGTGGTGGGAGTATTGCGTTTGGCCTTTTTGGAACACGCTCTGTGTCAAGCTGGAACTGTGGCAGTATATACGAATGTCTCCAAGTACTAAGAGGGATTGGTTTCCATGCCATATCCCCTCTGTTTGAAGGCATCGGGGCTCTGCGTCTCTCTTCATGGCTGAGCTGGTTGCAATACACTGCTCATTGTGTGAGATAAGCACTGTTCCCAGTTTGGAGACTGGATTTTGATTTATAGCGACTCACAAAGTGCTCTGAGTGCTCTTGGGGAATTGGAATCTCCATATCCCCTTGTTTGCAATATCCGTGATGCCACGGTTTTGGTGAGCTGGGTGGATGTTGAGATTATCTTTTGCTGGGTTCTGGACATGAAGGAACTGCGGGGAATGAGCGTGCCGATGAGTGTGCCAAAGAGTCTGTGAGGACTGGGTGACCAGACCAGCATTTCGCTCTTCATCACACTGATTACATGGCTGGAATACAGGCAGCTCTCTGGGCTGCTTGGCAAAGAAGATGGGAGACGGTCGAAGGGAACTTAAACTTGAGTTCCATTACATTCCAACTGTTCCCATGGACTGTTCCATGGTGGACACATCGACATTTGATGGAGCTCTTGCCTGCGCCTTTTTATGATGACTTGGCACATGCTTGTTGAATGTCCCAGTCTGGGTGATCTTCATTTACATTACCTGTCCCAGTACAGGGATGAGCAGGGTCGCTACCGCTTGTCCCTTGTACTTGTGATGGATTCGTGCACACTGACTTGTGGACTTTATGACCTTTTGACCTCCTCCACTTTATTTGACTGTTTGTCATGGGTCACATGTTTCTGTGCCGGGGGGGCAGGCAGACCTACCCCTGACACTGGAGCGCACATCCTTCTTTATTGTTATTTGTTACCTACCCCCCCAATGTTGCAATGGCTTCAGGTTGCTCTCTATTGTTTCCCAATTGGACAAACTCACAGGATGCACCGCCATTTGATGGAGCGCTTGCCTGCCCTTTATTATGACTGACTGTATTGTTCCCCAGACTGTTCGGCACATGCTTGTTGAATGTCCCAGGCTTAGTTATCCTCGTGAATGTTACCTGTCCCAGTACCAGGTTGAGCGGGTGTGCTACAGTTTTTGTCCCTTGTATTCAGGACTGGTTTGTGTACACAGACATGTGGAATATATGACTTTTTAGAGGGGGCTGGCCTCCTCTACTTTATTTGACTCTTTGTTGTAGGTTGCATGTTCCTATGCTGGTTGTAGGTGGGCCTACCCCTGATGCCGGAGCTAGCTTCCTTCTTATTGCATTATCTTGTTTTCTTTGTGGTTATTTGTTGCTTTTCCTTTTTTTTTTTAAGCCTGTCTTATCCTTTGTTCCTTTTTTTATTTTTGTTATTTATATATTATTTGTTTATTAATCTAGGCTAGTATTAGGTTGTGGTGTCAGTATGGCAACCTTTGCCCTAGTAGGTAGTTGCCTAATGGCCTCTTAAGGGTAGAGGGAAGCCTCTCTGGCCCAATGGAGCAGGAAAGGGTGTCCCGCAGGGAAGTTTCCTTATTTGCATATTTTTTATTATTGTTTTTTAATCAGGTGTATAGAATTATTCTCAGAGTAAGGATGGAAGTCTACATGCTTATAAAGCCAATTTGAATAAAACTTCCTGTATACTACAGCATTATTCCCTTCATACCTTTTCTTGAGATTCCACTGGTTTCTTATCTTTATAAATTCAGGGATATTCGATCTCAGATTCAGCCAATAAAAGGGAAAAGTTGATTTTTAAACCTTATACACTGAAGACTTCTATTGATACTTAATTTTGTGTTTCAATGAAAGGTTTAATTTGATTATTCCAGAAAGTATTGGATAAAGAAACTGAAGTTTTCATGGAAGAAGAAATCTTCCTTCCAACAGTACAAAGAGAGGTATTTGTGTGTGTTTGGGAACTCTTATATGACTGGGGAAGAAATTTGACGCAACAGCAGTTTAAGGGGATGCAAAGCAGAGAACACAAACTCAAGATGATAAGTGAAGACTCCAAGGAAATTCTCAGCTCTCGAATGCTTGAGGTCAGTTATGCCCATCCCTTTGTTTTAAGCCTCTTGGTTTGATGTGTAAAGTTTGACTTTTGCACATACAAGCTACAATGCCCCTCACATCCTCTACTAGCCTTTTCCCTTCCCACTGCTTCCGCTCACTACACCCACCCAATTATTAGCAAATTTCCCAACACCACTGGACGAGAAGTCAATGTAACAACATGCTCCCACTTTGCCTGCATAGCACTGCAAAATATCCCCTATTCCCAAATGCCCCTCCTCACATTCATTTTGATTGCTGAATGAGTGTTTCTCTTGCCTGCATTAGATTAGGAGACCACCTATTCCTTCAAAAATAAAATTTTCCCCTCACTGTCCATGTTGTAACCCCTAGCAACTTGAAAACACTGCCCTTTTCATCCTATCCTGCCCCTTCCTCGACCATCTTGAAATACTTTAAATATAACATTTAGGAGACCACTGGAAAAGACCATATGCCATGGTATCATTCCTCAGTGCTTTCAGGACTGAAGAGAATCTGATGGGTTGAAAGGACTTAAGAGGCACAATGTTGTTTCTCCACCTTTGACTACTTTTAAAAATTCTATATTTTAGTTGCCTATATCATATAAATTATTTATCTTACCAGTTACTACATTTAATAGTTTGGGTCATCTTTGCTAATGTGGGTAAAATCATTATATATAAAGAATAAGAATGGTAAATTTTTTAAAATGAATTTCTCCTTGTATGTTTGTTGTTAATGGAAACTAAATTGAGATGTGGGGGGTTGCTGATCTGGGAAGTCGACTTCCAACTCGCATCTTCTCTAAATACATTAACAAATTATGGAAATGAGTGTAATTTTAATGGACCATGTCCATTTGATTTTCATTGAGGTGTCAGTCGAGTGAAACGAGTGTTGTGTGCCCTGTGTAGACAGCTACACCTGGTACATCCAGGAGCCTTAAAACTACCTGAGCTTTAGTCCTTTAGCACTCTTTTTCAACACTTTATGAAATTCTCTCTTCCTATCTATCTGCTTGGGGCTGTCAAGGGTAGTATGTGCAACCATGTTGTAGTTTACATTTTGAAGATTGTGTGCCTCCCATGCCCTAATGCTTGTAAGGAAGGCTTAGGCACTGGTGGAAACTTTTATCAATAGTGCCCCGGCTTATAGAAAATGGTACGCTTTCTCAGTCCTCATTCGCACAGCTTTAACATCTCCAACTATCTTTCATTAATCCTGACTTGTATCTTCTATTAGGATGCTGACCTTATCCCATAAGAGAGGCTTTGGAGGAAACTATGCTTGAGTGGTGCTGGGCATTGAGACACGATTAATGTAATGATTGGTTTGTGTCATAGTAACCTCATCCCTTACTTGTAATGGGTTGACCACCCCTTGTAATGATTCTTAAGTGTCTTAAGATTATATTGCTTATGGTGGGCTGGGTTTACTGCCTTGTTTACTCCCTGTAACAGGCATGACGATTTGCTTTCCTGGCCGCTGTGCTGATGGGACTCAGGGCCCTGTCTAGCCCCAGCTGAGCCTCTGCTCCTTCTTTCTGACACCCTGTGTTCTTACCCCACTTCCTCACTTTCCCTGCAACCTCTCCCACAACTCTCTGGTCGGGTCTCTAATTTCAAAAGGTAGACGCCAACCAGCTCCCTTTCGCCCAACTATCCTGGATCGGGGATGAGGAGGGAGGGGACAATGTTCCCTCACCCCTGAACTCAGGTTTGGAGTGGTGGGGTTTATACAACCTGCTTCATCCCCCTCCACACTTTCTTTCCAGAATCCTCTCTTTCAAGATCTATCAATTTTACGCGATCCCTAAGCTAGAGGCACCATGCCGATGGGCTGCCGGGTTACTAGGTGGGAGGAGTGGCCTCAAATGGCGGCAACTGGTTCTGCTGTCCCCGTATTCATCCCTTGCAGAGCGGGCTACTGCATGGGGTGATGAGTTTTTGCGTCCCATGGCACTAATAGGGTCACCATACCCATGAATGAATTTAATAACAAAAACATTACCCCCCCTTGAGCATCAATGGAGCCTCCTCCAGGCAGCTCCACTGAATAAATGGAGATTTCCCATCCTGTGTTTTCACAGGGGACTCTCCAAAACTCTTTGACCGTAGAAGAAGCTTACTCCTCTGCTAGGCCTATGGGTGTAGGGGACTCTCCCTCACCCCCTTCTCTGGATTCCTGGGTGACTCCCTCTTTCTAGTGGCAGTCCCTACTTTTCTCTCACAGGGAACTGCTAAGAAAGCATGTAGGTGGCCCCCAAATTGACTGCAACCAGTTTGATAGAGCCAACCCTCTTAAGAGATGGCAGGGCCTGCCGGCCCGCTCCTCAGACTACTCGGGTCCCTGAGGACTCACAAGGAGACGAGGTATCTCATCCCCAGTCTGGTGCCCTTGTGACAGCCAAGACCTTCTCCATTTCAGATAAGGATCTTGTTGAAGCCGGTCCATCCGACCTAGGGGCTCCTGCTGGCAGAGGGGAGAAGTGGGTTCATTCCCCAGCCTCATCTTGTAAAAGGAAAAAAAAAAGACAAAAAAGCCTTGGGGGCTCCCCTCCCTCCACGGAAGCCAAGGTGCCGGACGGGGCCGCTGCTGTTTCGGTATGCCCCCGTAAGGGGCGCAGCGATTTGCCATCCTGGCCGCCGTGCTGACGGGATCCAGCGCTCCGTCCGGCCCCAGCTTAGCCTCTCTTCCTTCCTTCAAAACACTTGTTTCCTCTCTTTTCACACAACCTCTCCAACAACTTTCTCTGGTCAGCCTCTAATTTCACAGGGTAGATGCTGACCTTCCTTTCAGCCAACCGTCCCGCATCGGGGCTGAGGGGGTGGGGGACAATGTTCCCTAACCCCTGAGCTCCGGTCTGGGGTGGCTGGTTTTTAACAACCTGCTTCATCCCCACCCATACCTTCCTCACATCCCTTTTCCTCTCCTCTTCACAATCTATTATTTTATACGCCATGTCCAAGGTGGAGCCGCCATGCCAATGGACTGCCAGGCCACCAGGCGGGAGGGGTGGTCTTAAATGGCGGCGCCTGGCTCTGCCGGGCTTGTAAGCACCTCTCGCAGTGCGGGCTACTGCGAGAGGTGATGCGCGATTGCGTCCCGTGTCAAAAAGAGGGTCACCATGCCCAATGATGAGTTTAAAAAAAAACCCCAACCCCCAACTTCCCCTATAACATCAACGGAGCCGCCCTTGGGCAGCTCCAGCAAAAAAATGGAGGTCTTCCCCCTGTGCTTGCTCAAGGACCCTCCATATATCTCTAACCGGAGAGGAGGCTTACTCCTCTCCTTCGATTACGGGTGTAGGGGACTCCCCCTCACCCCCTTCTCTGGAGGTGCTTTCGGGCGCCTCCCTTTTACCAGCGGCAGTCCCCTCTATTCTTTCCAAGGGGACTGCCAAGAAAGCCAGCAGGCAGCCCTTAGCCAGCCGCTCGACATCGAAGCGGCTCGGTAGGGCAAACCCCCTTAGGGGGGAGAGGGAAGCCAGGCCCCTTCGGTCGCTTCCCTCAAAAGACCTGCTGGCAAGAATACTGAACCTTGCCGGGGTCAAGGCCCATGCCTCCCCAAAGAAGACTAGTGACGATACTGCCAACGGGACCTGCGATGTCTTGGGGGGGGGATGGCCAACTGGAGGCCCCCCCTAAGATAGACATGGTCCTTGAGGAAACCCAGCCTCAGACGGTAGGGCCTTCCAGGGGGGGGAATCTGGGCTCGGCGCCAAGCACCGAACCCGAATCCGCCCCGATGCAAGGTCCTCCTCAAACGGCTGTGGTTTCCGAAGCAGTACAAGGAGGGGAGGGATCTCCGCCGACAGGTGCCCCACGACTACCAGGACCTTCTCCATTTCAGAGAATGACCTGGCTGAGGCCGGTCCATCTGGCCTGGGGGCTTCTTCCGGCGGAGGTGAGAAGCGGGTTCATTCCCCGCCCTCCTCTCCGAAAAAGAAAAAGACTAAAAAGACAAAAAAGACTCGGGGCTCCTCTCCATCCGCGGGGGCTGCGGGGACGGATGGGTCTGCTGCCACTCTGGCAATCGACCAAGCCAAGATCGGCACATCCGCCCCCTCTGCCCCCCCGGTTGCGGAGCCCCCTGACAAAGAAGACTAATACCAAGAGTGCACAGGGCGGAGCCTCGATGACATCGGGCCCCCACATTCAGAGGTTACCTGGCGTTTTCGAGCCCGCTGGCTTCAAACGCTTCCTCGTTATTCGCTCCACTGATGGCACCATGTTGTCCAAGGGCAACATGATCCATCAGAGGAGAGGATTAGCTAGTGCAATTGGTAGAGAGCCGAAGGTGACCCGTTTCTCGGACGGCAGCCTTCTGGCGAATGCGGCGAATCCCGCCGAGGCCGCCAAGATAAGTGCTCTTCGGACACTTCATGGCACCCCGGTGAGCGTGACGCCGCACTCTACCATGAACTTTGTAAAAGGAGTAGTTTATGCGAGGGAACTCGTTGACTACTCCATTGAGGACATCACCCTAGAGCTGGCCGACCATGGGGCGGTCAAAGTCGAACGTGTGATGAGAAAACAGGGAGGGGCCTCGAGACCCACCCCTACACTCTTCGTCACGTTCGACTGTGACAAGCTCCCTGAGTCGGTGCGTGCCTGTTGGTACCGCTACCGCGTGAAGGCATTCGTGCCACTTCCGCGGCGGTGCTATTACTGTCACCGCTTCGGATATACGAATTGCTCATGTAGACGTGCAAAGTCGGGGTCACCCGAAGTATGTGTAAATTGCTCCAAGGTCGCACACGCTAAGTCCAAATCGTGTGTGGCCAAGTGTGTCAATTGCGGAGAGCCGCACCCTGCTTCTTCGAAGCAATGTGGTGCATATCTCCTGGAGAAAGAAATCCTGGCTGTTCAGGCCCAGGATAGACTCTCATTCCGCGAGGCTAAGGACTTGGTCCTGGCGCGCCCAGCTCTGCCTGGGACGTCATATGCCTCAGTAGCTAGAAAGGCACCCTCTGCTCCTGGCCCATCCAGGCCAACGAGCACGGTTGTTTCCGCGCCCATTCGGAGCCCTTCTGCGGGCTCTACCCAACCCGGGCGCTCCCCTGGTAAAGCTGGCGGCAAAAAGGGTTCACACCCAGCCCCGGCTAAAACCAGGGCTCCCCCCTCTTCCCCCACCGTGACCGTTTCCCGCAAGGCGAAACGGCCACGCGCCTCAACAGAGTCGTTAGACTCACAGGAGGCAACACCCCTGAAGATGGTCGCTAGGCCATCTTCGGGGGTTCCTAAAGCTGTCCCCCGAAAGGAGGACAGCAACAAAGGAGCTTCGGCTCCTTCGCCCACGCCCCGAGGGGGAGCGGGTGGCTCGGAGACGGTGGTTCCTCGAAAAGAGGGCCCCCCGCCTCCCAAGCCGCAACGCCCGCCTAAGGTTTCGAGGCGGAGGGAGGAAAAGACTCGCGTGGCGAGCCCAACCTCCCCCAATAAGTCCTCGAAGGCGACAGCGCCTCCAGCGCTTTGGTTCTGCCCCCGGGAAGCGTACGGCTATTCCCGTGAAGGTCTTCAGTTCGAGGAGGGCCCCCGCGTCTCCTCCGAGCTAGGCCTGGAGGGCATATTCCTTCAATGGAATTGCCGTGGACTCCGGGCCAACTGGGAGTAGCTGCGGAGGCTCGTCTCGTCCCGCTCCCCGTTAGCTATTTTTTTGCAGGAGACCATGCTAGGCGCGTGCCCCCTGCGCGCCCTCCCGGGGTACAAGGGTCTTGCGACCCCACCACCGCGGGATGGCCGAGCTGGGGGATGCGCGGCTTACACTCGGCATGATGTCTCCGTTTTTCCTTTCTCTTTAGATACCTCCTTGCAGCTGCACCTGGATAGGAGGTATACTATCATTTCTGCGTACATTCCACCGTCAGCTGACTTCGACGCGGGGGACTTCCGCTGCGTCGTGGCACGGTTGCCGAGGCCCTATCTCTTGCTTGGAGATCTGAACGGCAGGCATCCTCTCTGGGGAGATTACTCCATAAATCCCAGGGGACAAGTCCTTGCCGATCTGATCGAAGAGCTTGAGATGGGTGTCCTAAACGTGGATGAGTTTACGCATCACTGTCCGAGAACCGCTTCATTTTCTTGCCTTGACCTATCTTTGTGCTCTTCGGATGCACAGCCTGATTTTGATTGGGGGGTGGTCGATGACCTCCATGGTAGTGATCACTTTCCCATTCAAATATCCTTTTCAGGGCAACTGCCGCCTGAGAGACCACCTCGGTGGTGCTTGGCGCGAGCGCGGTGGCCTGCATTTCAGGAAATGACTGAATTCTCTATCTCAGTCGAGGAGTTTAGGTCGGTAGATGAGGCCATTGAGTTCTTCTCCGGCAACCTCATCGCCGTGGGCCTGACTACTATTCCTAGGACGTCTGGCCGTTTTGCACGCCGACCACTCCCATGGTGGTCGGCTGAGTGTGAGACGGCCCTCAAACAGAAGCGTTATGCCTACATGCGCTATAAGCGCCGCCCGAACGATTTCACTGTCGCTGAATTTTGTCGGGCTAGGGCTAGGTTCCGGTATATTTCGAAGCACGCCCGCCGCTCTTCTTGGCGGGCATACGTGTCTTCACTTAACGGTAAGACCCCTTTAGCTGAGGTGTGGAAGCGAGTCAAAAGGATTCGGGGCAAGTTCTCGCAGGACCCCCCTCCCGTTCTCCGGGAGAATGGGACCGCAATCTCGGACCCCGCGTCCGTGGCGGAATCCTTCGCGACCGCTTTTTCTGCATTCTCTAGCCGTGATGCTGCTCCGCCAGCATTCAATGCACGTCGTGATGTCGCGGAAGGCCGCCGGCTGAACTTTACCTCCAAAGGCGGAGAACCCTTCAACGACAAGTTTACTGTAAGCGAGTTGCGTTCCGCTCTCGCTTCGTGCGCGGACACCGCCCACGGTCCGGACGATGTCCCGTACGCCATGCTTCGACATCTAGGTGAGCGAGGCATGGCCTTTCTATTAGATTTGTTCAACAGGATCTGGGTGGAAGGTCTTCTCCCAGACTCCTGGCGAATCGCTACTGTGCTTGCCTTTCGCAAACCGGGGAGAGATCACTCTACTCCGACCGGTTTCCGCCCAATCTCTCTAACCTCTTGCGTGTGCAAGTTGATGGAGAAATTGGTAAATGTTAGATTAGCCTTTTTCCTGGACAGCGGAGGCCATCTGTCTTCCGCAAAGTGCGGCTTCCGCAAGTTCCACTCCACGTCCGATGCTCTGCTCCGACTGGAAAATGCCGTCTTCGAGGCTTTCCTTCGTAGACAGCACTACGCCACGGTGTTTTTCGATCTGGAGAAGGCCTATGATACCGCATGGCGATACGGTATCATGGAGACTCTCCACACGATGGGGGCGAGGGGACGCCTCCCAATTTTTATATCTGAATTTTTGCGAGATCGTCGATTCCGCGTACGGGTGGGGGGAGCCCTCTCCGGCCCAAAGGAGCAGGAAGAGGGTGTCCCGCAGGGAAGTGTCCTCAGTGTCACACTCTTTGCCCTGAGCATCAACGGCATCACCTCGGTGCTGCCGGAAGATGTTCTCGCTACGCTCTACGTGGACGACCTTTCGATCTCTTTTGGCGCGGTCCAGATGCCAACTCTGGAGCGTCGACTCCAACAGGCATTGAACCGCGTCTCTCGCTATGCCGAAGCGCACAGGTTTCGGTTTTCTTTGCCCAAGACTAAGGTGGTGCACTTCTGCCGCCATCCACGGCTTCACCCCGACCCAGATTTGTTTCTTAATGGGGTGCGCCTGGATGTGGTTGAGTCGCACCGTTTTCTTGGTCTTGTATTCGACCGACGCCTCACCTGGGAGGCTCATATTCGCAGCCTTAGGGTCTCTTGTACCCGCGCCATGGACATTCTCCGTTCCGTGACGTTCAGCGCTTGGGGCGCTGATAGGGCTACTGCCCTACTTTTTTATCGATCCTTTGTTCGTTCGAAGTTCGACTACGGATGCGAGTTTTATGCATCCGCAGCCGAGCGTTTATTGCGGAAGGTGGATTCGATCCACCACACCGGCCTTCGCCTTTCGACCGGTGCCTTCCGCACTTCCTCCATTGAGAGCCTGTTGGTCGATGCTGGGGAGATGCCACTCGCTCTGCGCCGCGTGCAGTGCATCACTCGACCGTACGCGCGAGCCCGGCGCCTCCCTCAGTCGATGGTGCCTATGCCGTCGAGAGACGCCAGTCATACCCTAAGCCTTTTGGGTTTAGGGCTAGGAAACTCCTTCGAGAGGTAGATATCGCTCTCGGGCCGGTGGCGCCCCTGGTTTTCCCCAGGACGCCACCCTGGAGGGTACCACATTTGGCTATTTGTCGCCACGCCTCTGCTCCCAAAGCTTGTACTGCGCCGGGAGTATTGCGTTCGACCTTTTTGGAGCACACATCGTGTCAAGCTGGAACCGCGCCAGTGTATACGGATGGCTCCAAGTCCTAAGAGGGGGTCGGCTTCCACGCCGTATCCCCTCTGTTTGAAGTCAGCGGGGCTCTACCAGGCGCTGCGTCTGTCTTCACGGCCGAGCTGGTGGCAATACACCACTCGGTACGGGAGATTACGCGACGTGCCCGGTTCGGAGACCGGATTGTGATCTATAGCGACTCACAAAGCGCCCTGAGTGCTCTCGGGGCATTGGAATCTCCGCATCCCCTGGTTCGCGATATCCGTGACGCCACGGTTTTGGCGAGCCGGGCAGATGTCGAGATTATCTTCTGCTGGGTTCCTGGACATGTAGGAATTGCGGGGAATGAGCGCGCCGATGAGGGCGCCAAAGAGTCCGCGAGGACTCTGCGACCGGACCAGCGTTTCGCTCTTCCTCACACCGACTACATGGCAGGAATACGGGCAGCTCTTCGGACTGCTTGGCAAAGAAGATGGGAGACGGTCGAAGGGAACTTAAAGTTGCGTGCCATTGCGCCGCGACTGTTCCCATGGATCTATCGCCCAATGCCGCGGCGGCTTCAGGTTGCTTTCTGTCGTCTTCGAATCGGACACACTCGTGTGACGCATCGCTACTTGATGGAGCGCTCGCATGCGCCCTATTGCAACGACTGCGTCGTCCCCCAGACTGTTCGGCATATTCTTGTCGAATGTACCAGTCTGGGTGATCTTCGCGCACGATACCTGTCTCGGTACCGGGATGGGCGGGGTCGCTACCGCCTGTCCCTTGTACTCGGGACGAGTGCGTGCACCATGACTGGTGGACTTATTGACTTTTTGGGGGAGGCCGGCCTTCTCCCTTTCATTTAACCCGGTTTTATTGTTGTTGTTGTTGTTTTTGTTATCGTTTTTTGTTATTGCTTTGTTATTGTTATTTCTTTTTATTGTTGTTTCCTGTTGAATTATTTTGAAGTAGCCTAGAACTAGGCTGTTTGTTTACGGCAACTTATGCCTAAGTCGGCAGTCGCCAGATAGCCCCTTAATCAAAAAAGAAATAAAAAAATGTTTCGGTATGCGACCCACTAAGATCGGCACGTCCGACTCCAGTGTTCCCCCGGGTAGGTCGAGCCCACTGGCTTCAAATGCTTCCTTGTTATTCGTTCCACTGATGACAGCATGTTAGCTAAAGGCAACATGATCCATCATAGGAGAGCTCTAGCTAGGTTGATTTGTAGAGAGCTGAAGGAGACCCGTTTCTCGGACGGGAGCCTTCTGGCGAATGCGTCAAATCCTTTTGAGGTGGCCATGATTAGTGCCCTTCAGACACTTCATGGCACGCCTATGAGTGTGATGGCGCACTCTACCATGAACTTTGTGAAAGGAGTAGTTTATGCGAGGGAACTCATGGACTACTCCATAGATGACATCACCTTAGAGCTGGCCGACCATGGGTCCTTCAAGGTCGAGCATGTGTTGAGAAAATAGAGGGGCCTCGAGACCCACCCCTAAACCCTTCGTCATGTTCAATTATCACAACTCCCTGAGTCAGTGCGTGCTGCTTGGTATTGCTACCACGTGAAGGCATTCGTGCCACTGCCGTGGAGGTGCTACTACTGTCACCGCTTCAGCCATACTAATTGCTTCTGTAGACGCGCAAAGTCGGGGTTACCCGAAGTCTCCAAGGCCACACACGATATTTCCAAATTGTGTGTGGCCAAGTGTGCCAATTGCAGAGAGCCGGACACCTCTTCTTCGAAGCAATGTGATGCGTATTTCCTTGAGAAGGAAATCATGGCCATTCAGGCCCAGGATCGTCTCTAATTGCGTGAAGCTAAGGATTTGGTCCTGTGCACCCGGCGCTCCCTGGAATGTCCCATGCCTCAATGTTAATAAAGACACTTTCTGCTCCTGGCCCCTCCAGGCCTATGAGTACGGTTATTTCCGCGCCCATTTGGAACCCTTCTGCGGGTTCTACCCAATCCCGGCGCTCCTCTGATACAGTTGGCATCACTAATGGTTCACACCCAACCCCTGCTAAAACCAGCCCCCTGGTTAACGTTTCACGTAAGCCGAAACGGCCGCACGCTTTCACTGAATCATTAGACTCACAGGAGGCAACACCCCTAAAGTTGGTTGCGAGGTTGTCTTCTGGGGTTCCTAAAGCTGCTCCCTAAAAAAAGGACAGCACCAAAGGAGCTTCGGCTCCGACGCCCACACCATGTGCTGGGCTGGGTACCCGGAAGACAGTGGATCCTCCAAAGGTTTTGAGGTGGAGGGAGGAAAAGACCTGTATGGTGAGCCTAACCTCACCCGATAAATCCTTGAAGGCGACAGCACCTTCAGCGCATTGTCCGTTCAACAAGCCGCGGAATTCTGCATCCTGGAACCATACGCCCGTTCCCGTGAAGGTCTTCTGTTTGAAGAGGGCCCCCTCATCTCCGAGTTAGGCCTGGGGGGGCATATTCATTCAAAGGAGTTGATGGCGACTCTGGGTCAACTGGGAGGAGCTGCTGAGGCTCGTCTCCTCCCATTTTTCCTTGGCTATCTTTTTGCAGGAGACAAAGCTGGGCACGTGCCCCTTGCCCATCCTCCTGGGGTATAAGGGTTTGCGATCCCTCCCTTAGATGATTGGGGGGGGGAGCAGGAAAATGTGCCATTTACACCTGTCATGATGTCTCTGTTCTCTTTGCTTTTGATACCTCCTTTCACGCAGTAGCAGTGCAGCTGCACCTTGATAAGAGGTATACTTGTATTTCTGTGTACATTAGTAAATATTAGATTAACCTTCTTTCCCCAGAGAGCCTACTTGTCGATGCCTGGAGATGACACTTGCTCTGTGCCGTGTACATTGCACTACCTATGTAATTGTACACACGAGCCCATCGCCTCCCTCATTCGTCAATGGCTCTTACTAATTCCGTGGCTGATCTTGACGGTGCCTATGCCGCCGAGAGATGCCAGTCATACCATAAGCCCTTTGGTTTTAGTGCTAGGAAACTCATTCAAGAACTCTGTGCATCTCTCGGGACAGTGGTGTCTCTGGTTCTGCTCAGGACACCACCTTGGAGGGTACCATCTTTGACTATTTGTTGACAAGTCTCTGCTCCCCAAACTTGTACAGTGCTGGGAGTATTGCTTTGGATCTTTTAGGAGCACACTTCGTGTCATGCTGGATCTGTGCCTGTGTATACAGATGGATTCTAGTCCTGGTAGGGGTTTGGCTTCCACACTATCCCCTCTGTTGGAGTCAGCGTTGCTCTGCCATTTGCTGTGTCTGTCTTCACATCGTAGCTGGTTGCAATACACTGCTCTATACGAGATAAGGTGTCTTTTCTTTTTCAGAGAACGGATTGTGATCTTTAGGGACTGACAAAATGCCCTGAGGGCTCTCAGGGCAGTCGAATCTCATATTCCCTGGTTTGGTATTTGTGATTTCATGGTTGCTGCGAGCCGGGTGGATGTCCCAAATTATCTTCTGCTAGGTTCCTGGACATGTGTAAATTGCAGGGATGAGCATGTTGTTGAGGATGCCAAAGAGTCTGCAAGGACTGTGCGACCAGATCAATGTTTCGCACTGCCTCATCAATTACATGGCATGAATCAGAGCAGCCCTCTGGGCTGCTTGGCAAAGAAGATGAAAGACGGCCGAGGGGAACTAAAAGTTGTGTGCCATTATGCCTGCGACTGTTCCCATTGACCTATCCCCCAATCCCATGATGGTTTCAGGTCTCTCTCGCAAGACCCACCACTGTTTGATGGAGTGCTCACTTATGCCCAAGTATGCAGTCACCAGATGGGCTCCTAAAATTTAAAAAAAGAAAAAAAAAGATGGAATGCTCGCCTGCACTTTCCTGTAATGACTGCATTGTCCCCCTGACTGTTTGGCACATTCTTGTTGAATGTCCAAGTTTGGGTGTTTTCCTTGTCCTTGTTCTCCTGATGGGTTCAGGCACAGAGACTTGTGGAGTATCTGACTTTTTGGAGGAGGTTGGCTTCTTCTATTTTATTTGACTCCTTGGTGTTGGAGCATGTTCCTGTGCTGGGGGGGAGGTGGCCTCCCCCTGATACTGGTGCATGCTTCTTTGTTATTCTTACTTTTTTTCTTCTTTTTTGGGGGGGGTCTTTTGCATATATTTTTTTTTTTATCTAGCCTAGCATTAGGCTGTAAGGTGATTACATCGACCTTTGCCCTAGTAGGCAATTGCTAGATGGGCTCTATATTGAAAATAAAAATAGGATAAGATCATATGTATATACATACATTAACTTTGAACACTTTGACTGCCATGGCATGCACATATGCATGCCACCCACGGCTGTTTCTGTTGCAGCTGTGGAATGCATATGTGCATGCCACATGTGTGCCAAATAACTTTCAATTTTAGCTGCAGCAGCCACATTTGCTTGCCAGTGAAGGCAAATACCTATGTTATTTGAATGTGTGGCTACTGAGAAAGATTGTGGTGTATGTCAGTGGCCTGTAAGTAAAATATTATGTGATTTATCCACCGTTTAGTTTCAGCCAAATTTTTTACATTGAATCCAGGTTCCAGCTCAAGAAGCCAGCTGGATGATGGAACCCATTATTTTTTTTATTAAAAAAAAATATACAATTTTATTTTAAGTATTTTTTTCTTATTATTTTTTAAAATTATTTTATTTATTATGATTCTTTACTAATTGTATCATTATTTTGGCTTATATTACATCATTGCCCGTGGATAGATTTGAAGCATGGCATGCAAAGGTGTGGTTCACCTGGGCAACCTTTGCAGAATATGTTCACAATTTTTGATAAACTGTGACCTCATGAGCATTGGTATGGTTCACCTGGGCAACCTATGCAGAATGTGTTCAGTTTTAATAAACTTCTAAGCTTCTGCACCTTTGGTCTCGTAGCAAGTCATAGGATTTCATTTGATCAGAGATATCAATGCCAACTTTTCCTTTATTATATGCCACGAGTGGCAGTGGTTTCTTCTGTGCTTATCTTCTCTTACTCCTTCTTCTAGCTGGTCCTTGTTCATCTACATCTTCTTCTCCTTCTTTGGCCTCTTCCACATCTCCTACATCAACAAAATCAGGTGTATGCTTGGTGGTGATCATTCTGACATTTTGGGTATCCTTCCATTTCAAAACAACTATGCCATTGATGTCTTCTTCCATGGTTATCATCTCCTTTCTTCAATTTGGTATGCATAACAAATATAACCTAAAAAATGATTTGAGCATATTTATGTCATAAAAATGAGTGTTGTGGCCTATTTTCTATGTGGCACTCACATTGGTGCTGCATTGGATATATACAAAAACATATTAAAAAAAATACTATATCTACAAATTTTAGAAGTTGTTGGTGGAACGATCTATACCATGCAATTCCCACACTGATACCAATAGAACTAGCAAAAAAAAAAAATTGCCTGCAACAACATTTTTTCCGTTATGGGCTTGGAGGTCAATGTGTTAAATACATTGACCATTGTTTTTGTGTAAAAAATAAAAATTTCCAGGGTCACTGGATGCTTTTTTCAGACACTCTATTTTTCTAATTTTAATTTAATCTTATTTTTTGGGCTAAATATATAAATATTTGAAGGGGCATAATTTGAGAACATAATTTCTATCCCCAGGGTTTTAACACCAAATCATCTTCAAAGGAAAATTTTACAGAGGAAAAGAAACTGTCTGGTGAGCTGTGGGAGGTACTACTTTACAATTATGCTTGTAAACTGCAACAAAATTCTTTCAAGAGAAATGTATCCTTTCATATACTTCAGGTAATAAACCTTTACTTATACTAGTTGATAAGTCATTATCATCTAGACCTCACTATATGGGCTTGCCATGTGTCATTGCTATAGGATAGTAATCCACCTTACTTTTCTCAATACACCTGCTGCTAACCTGAACTCAATCATAGTTTATTTGAAGATTTCTTTTTTCATAGCCTCCAGGAATTTAGTATTTAATAGAATATGGGATTTAGTTAGATATTTATGCTTTTATTAGAAATTTAGGATTTTAAATATGACTTAAATTTTATTTTTAGGCTCCTGATCTCACTATAATAGATATATTTTAATTCTGTGTACCCTTTTTATACTCCAGATTGCTTCTTATAATATTACAGAAATTTTAGCCACATAATTCTACTTGAGATTCACTGTTGAATCACCCTATGGTGTCTACGGTGGTAAAACACCTAATATAATAATACTAATAATAATAATGATAGAATATGGGATTCATCTGTCAAGAAATAGGGTTTGACAAACACTTTTATCTTAAGATCTTATTTAATGAAAATGTGGCATAGTGAATAAGTTCAGTAACACAAGAATAAGAACATTAAGAGAGTAATATATTAGTAGAAAGTTGAGAGATACAGAGGAAATCTTGATCATTTGGAAGGTACAGAATATATTAATACAATGAATACCAGTGAATTTGAAATGTCATTTGGTCTGCAATGAAAATAAATGATTTCAATGGCCCGCTCAATAAGTTAACAGTAGGCTGCATTGACTAAAGGGATAATAATTGCAATTAGATAGTGTTAGTTCGATTTCCCCCTAATCCAAGGGGTAGTGATCATAGTGTATTTGAGTGGACTATGGACGAAGCAGGAGCCCAAGAGATATTTTTAAAAAAAATTTAAATTCATTCTCTAGAGATGCTTTGAAGATGTGTTGTTGCTGTTTCTCTCATTAGCTAGAAGCTAGTTATAGAAATAAGGAATTTGCTTCTTTGAAATATAGGATCAAAGATTTAACGAGAGGTTTGCTTCAGTAGGAAAAATTCCTTCCCTTGATAAGCTAGAATATTTGAAAATAAGGGGTTGGATGTTTAATTAGAGAGATCTGCTTCAGAGTGCAGAATCTCTCATTTGAACAAGCTTGAATGTTTGAAACTGAAAGTTAAGATAATATTTTGAATGCTGAAAGTTTGTTGCAACAGCAATGAAATAGTCACTTGCAACACTTAATTCTTTGATGATAATGGAGATATCACAACAAAATAATGAAAAGTACCTACCTTTCCACTTGATACAAGCTTAAATTTGCTCACTGTTAACACGCTTAATAGGTTGCAAGGTATTTTTGTTTGTGTGTAGGTCATTGTTTGGGGTCGATGCATCCTGTGCTTTGTTTTGTGTGTGTTGGGTTTGTGTACTCTGAATTGTGAAATCATTGAGCTTTTGGGTGAGGTGGGTCTCCATTGTATATATTTTTTTGCAATGTTGGGTGCAGGCTCAAGCCTCCTCCTGCACCTGATCACGCTGTTTTTGTCCTTTTATTTTTCTTATTCTTAATGGGGTTTTATTTAGTTTTGTGTGGGTTAGGTTTGTGCTTTCTTTTGGGTGTTTTTCCTTTTAAACCCCCTCCTAAAAATAGGCTAAATAAGAACTAGAATGATTTATTATTTCAACTGTTATTATATAATCACTCTTCTCTACTGGATAGATAGTTCTTAGTGGTGGTATTCATGTTTTTTATGGTAAAATAATCAGCATATCATTGTTTGCATTGGTGGGGGTCATGTGAAGTAGGGAGGTCATGCATTAATAGGTTGAAGAGTGTAGGTGACAGGAGTTCATCTAGGTTACACCATTGTAAAGAGGCACGCATTTTGAGAATGTCTGATTGTGAGTGACTGGCTTGTCTGTCATATTTTGTGTATCTGTGTTTAGGATTTGGTGGGAGAGGCATGTAGCTGTGTGGAATGCTTTTTTTATGTCAATAGCAACTGCGATTGTTCTCTCTGGTGAGGGAAATCTGTCTAAGATGTGTTGCAACAGGTTTGTGAGAAGGGAGGTTGTGGAGTGGAATTGTCTGAATCTGTCTAGTAGGGGCTATTGGTATGTTTTTGCATGGGTTTTTCTAGTGTTTGAACATTAGAGATAAAGGGAAATGGACTGACTTTGGGTGTGGTGGCTTGGTGTGTGTCATTTGGAAAAATATATATTTTTTCAGCTTGTCAGAATTTGTCTTTAGAGCCAGGTTAGGCTGAGGGTTTGGTCTGAATTGAGGCCTAGGTGTTTGCTGTAATTGGGCCTGTGGCTATGAAGGTTTCAAAGATTTGATTTTTTTATTGGCTCGAGTCCTAAGTAATTTCTATTTTTTGAAAGCAAAATGCAATGATGCATTTCAAACTTCCAGTGTTCTAATCTTTTTTGAAAATTACCTGTTTAGAAACATGATTTGCTGGTTATTCTTAAATCAAAAGTGAACAATTGTGCATCATAATTTAAACTATAATTTCATGCCCTAAAATGGAGGATCTGAAAGTCCATATTCAACATGTGTTGTGGGAGTTTAAAAATAACAAAAATGCATCAGAAACAGCTAAGAAAATTTGTAGTGTTTATGGCTAAGGTGTCATTACTGATCGTCAAGTCAGAAATTTGTTTTCAAAATTTTGTTCTGGGGATCATTCATTGACAGTTGAACCAAAACCAGGATGATCATCAGACTTTGTTGAAAATGCTTTAAGAGATCTGGTGGAATGCAATCCCTGCAACTGCACTCACACTAAATGCAGACTTATACTGTCAACAACTGCATTGTTTGCATGGAAATCTGTTAAGAAAATGGCCTGCATTTGTCAACAGAAAACATGTTCTGCTTCTTCATGATAATGCAGGACACCATTCAGCAAGAATAACCCAGGAAAAAATATTGTCCTACTCCATCCCCATCCACCATATTCACTAGACCTTGCACCGAGTGATTTCCATCTTTTTCATTCCATGCAAAATGCTTTGAATAGTAAAAATTTTTCTGAAATAGACTATATAAATATGTTTGTGGACAATTTCTTTAACTCAAAACTGGATGAATTTTACTTTAGGAGAATTAATAAGTTACCTGCTAAATGACAAGAAGTGATTGAAAAAAATGGCGAGTATACTATTGATTGAAATTATTTAATTGTTCAGTTATACATAGAGAAATATATCTTAAAAAAAAATGGAAATTACTTATGACTCAACCCAATAATTTCATCTGTTTGTTTGAAGGGGTGAGGAATGTGGTGTCATTATAGGTTCTGTGGACATTTTATAGTATTATTGAATAGAGAAGTTGGTTTATGGCTGATTTGGCAATAGTTTCATCTGGGTGTTGCAGTGTTCTATTGTGAAAGGGATTTTGTTGTTTGTGAGGAGAGCTTGGGGTTGGAGGAGAGGTTTTTAGTTGTGTAGGGATTTAATGTTTTTTTCTAGAATTTGGTTGTTTTTACTTCTGATATAGTTTCCAGTTGGATGTTTTCTGAGAGTTTATGAGTTGTAGGTATGTTTGGGTTATTGATTTGCTGGGTGATTTCTTGTGTAATTGTTCTGTTTTACTTACTTGTTTTTGTTTTATAAGTTCTGCTTGGGTTGTAATGTGTTCTGCAGCCATGTGTTCTGTTTGCTCTGCTTGCTTATATTCTGTTCTGCTTTGGGTTATGGTAGGTTTTTAAAGTCTGATTTTGAAAGGTACCTCTTGTATGTACTAAGTAAATTTAGGCCAGTTTGCTTTCTTGTAGTGTAGTTCATGTATGTTTACTTGAATGTGTGACTAAGTTCTCAACTGATGAGGATAGGGTTGTGGTCCAATGGGGGAACTGTCTATGACATCCAGCATTGTTCGCATCAACCATGTGAATGGGATGTTTGGCTATTTTTCTTGCTGGTTCTGTTGATAATGGGTTCAAGTGGTTCTGTTCCTGTAGTTTAGTATGCTTAGTGAATGCACTCGTGCCAGGAGTACATCACCTCTGGTTGTTAAGTTGGGTTTAGAGCTAAGTTTTGTATAGGTAGGCATTGAGTCTCCTAAGAAGAGATTTGGGATATTTGCAAATGCTTAGGTTGATGGTGGCATATTTAAGGCTTAAGATATTGTTGGGTACTTCTAGTTTTATTTGTGTAGAGTTCAGTTCTGTGTGAGGGTCATTGATGATCAGCTGTTTTATTCTAGGAGTGGTGTTACTAAGGGGAGATCTTTGTGAACTAGTGTTCGGCTTTGGGAATTAAGGTGTGTTGTTTGATTTGTATCGAGGTACTGAAAAGTAATTTTACATTTTAAAGCAAATAGTTTGAATTCATGATACAAATAAGTTACTAGGCTTAAATGTTGTAGTCTATTTCCAGATAAGTTTTAGTGTTGCTCTCATTGGCTGGTTTAATTTTTATTGTGCTCTGTCAGATAACCCATGAAGGACAAGGACTTTGATAAGTTGCATGCTTTACAAATTTTGTAAAGGCAACACTGCAATCAATACATGCAAAGAAAAATGTATGCACTGTGTATTCTGATGAAGTGGGTATTTATAAATGCCTCACATGGTTTAACAAGTTTAGGAATGGTGATTTCGATATCTTTGATGTACATCGTTCAGGAAGACCAATTTTTCTTGATAATGATGGAGTGAAAGCAGTGATTGAAGAGAATTTGCTTCCAAGTATCAGGGACTAAGCCTGGGACTTATAAAACGTGGTACTCGGTGCAGGATCATCTCAAAAACATTTGAAAAGTGTATAGAAAGGGGCTATAGATACCATATGAACTGTCTCCTGAGAATAAAGCTGTGCATTCATCAACTTTTAGTCTGGTTCTGATTTGCCTTCCTGGCTATCGTGCCCCGTCCGGCCACAGCTTAGCCTCTTCTTCTTTTCTTACTTTTGCCTCTGTATGGGTCGATTGATGCGCCCACTGGGGAGACATCATCTGCAGGACCGTGCCTTAGAGGAGGTTGGTTTCCCAGGTTGTCATTTTCTTTCTGTGAGGTCTTAGCACCGCAGTCCAGAGAATCTCTATTATGTAGCTCCGCTGTTTTTAAAATGACAGTGGGAGTCGAGGGGATGGGTTACCCTGTCTGGGCTGTATGGACGCTCTTTGGACTCACGATGACGATTTGGTGCATGCCCTCGGCTCCAGGGGCAGCCCAAAATAAAATATATACTTATATGGGTAAATTTAACAAACATAACTCCCAGAGACCTGCGGCCTCTGGTCATTGTGCCTTGAAACCTGATGGTAGACGCTTTGATCCTTTTGGGACAGAAGTCGACCCTGAGTTGGATTACGACCGATTTTTAGTCTTGAAAGCGAATGATAGTCGTCTTAGTAAGGCTGACATCTTCGATGTCTACAAGGATTTTGTTGAGAAATGTGGCGAACCTGCTCAAATATGGCCATGTAATGATGGTGCATTGATAGTTGAGGTGAAATCAAGCGAGCAGCATCAGTGGATTAAGAACCTACAGTCTTTAGCTTCTCTAGACATGTCCTCTGCTTTGCACCTGACATTTAATACCAGTAAAGGTGTTATCTGATTGGGAGAGTTAATAGATTACGATGTTGACAGGCTGGTATCAAAACTTACCAATCAGAAGGTTGTAAGTGCACACGGTATTTCCAGGTTTGTGAATGGCACTAAGACCTACTGCCACCATAATCCTGACCTTCACTAGATTGGAACTGCCCAAGTATGTTAAGGCTGGTTATCTTAACATTCCAGTCAAGCCTTACGTTGAAAACCCACGATGCTGCTTCCATTGCCAACGCTTTGGCCTTGTAAGCAAGTTTTGTAAACAGACAAGGTTGTGTGTGAATTGTGGATTGGATTATCACGGGATGCCCTGTTCTCAACAGCCGTGCTGCCCTATCTGTGGTGGACAACACCCTGCAACATCACAGCAAAGCACTTTCTTTCTCTATGAGAGAGAAGTCATTGCCATTAGAAACAAGAACAGGGTCAGTTTTAAAGAGGCCAGAAGAAGAGTAAAGGAGATGTATGTCCAACCTGGTGTGAGCTTTTTTGATGCTTTGCGTTCTACCCAGCCAAAGAAAGGGAGAAGCCAGAGACCTCCCACTGGTTCTCCTGTGCCTGACCAGGTAAAAAGTCCTTCCTGTCCTAAATGTACATCTCCTCATGATGAACACTCTTGGTCAGCATCTAACAGTGCTTCTGAGGTTCCGAACAAGAAGAGGAACCTTCCATCCTCTCCTGGTTCCCCAAGGGTGGTTAAGCACCTTGCTACCGCTCCAGAACATGTGGATGTTGATAATGTTGGTCCTCGGTGGTATCCATTCCACTTCTGGACATTCACCTTGCCCCTAAAGGACCAAGCTCTTCTTCAGCTCCAAAGCTAGTTATCACTCCAGCCCCCCTTGTTGATACTGCTTTGGAATTCCTTCGATCCCTGAATGAGAAGGAACCAACCTTTGCTCCTTCCCAGGAGCCAGCTGTTGTGGAGGTTACCTCCTCATCTGAGGAGGACTCAAAAACTGACTCCACATCCTTCTCTATCAGCATCGAATTCACAATTTTTGCCGATGTCCTCACCACGACCATTGCCTCTACCATCCCAACCAATACCACCAGCTGTGTCAGCATTGTCTGTTCCCTTGACACCTGAACTGACTCCTGAAGTTGCTTCCATCTCTGCTTCTCCAGTGAAGACAGTTCTCTCTTACAGCCACTTATCAAAACTGATGCACCTCCTCTTAAAGAAAGAAAAACCAAAGGCAAAATTCAAGCTTCCAATGCCTCCTTTGTCATACTCCAAGCCTAAGGCTAGTATGACACAAACTACTTCCGCTGGTAGTTCAAATCCAAAATCTCCTACCTCAAAGGGCAGGAAGAAATCTACTGTTATGCTTAAACGGTAACAATGTTTCCAATTATTCATTTGAACCTCCAAGGTCTCTTCCCTAAATGGGAAGAATTCAAGCTCCTGTTTAAGGATTACAATCCCGATTGTATTGCTTTACAGGAGACTTACTTGGGTACTCGCAGAGTACCCAACATTTTGGGTTTTGTGGGATATTACAAGAACCCTGGAGAACCAATTCATGGTTCTGCTGTCTTTGTTAACAACAGGGTTCCCCACAACTAGCTCTCTCTTAACACAGACCCGCAGGAAGTGGCTGTCTGCCTGTTTTCCAGTTGCCATTATTCGGTCTGTTTGTTGTATCTTCCTCCTGGCGAGGAAAGAGATACAGCTGTTTTAGCTACAAAGTTAGCTAATTTAATTTCTCAACTCCCTCCTCCCTTTTTATTGATTGGCGACTTTAATGCTCGATACCCCCTTTGGGGGGACCATGATAACAACCCTAGAGGAAATATGATTGAGAGATTTCTGGGCACTAATGATGTCTGCTTTCTTAACGATGGCAGCCACACATCATTTCACATCCAGATGAACAGCTTTACATGTGTGGACTTGTCTCTCTGTTCACCAAGCTGTAGAGCTGATTTTGACTGGGCAGTGGATCCTGACTTGCGAGGCAGTGATCACTTCCCCATTGTAATAACACCATGTACAAGTGGTCCTCCTCCACCCCCTAGCAAAAGATGGAACACAAAAAAAAGCAAACTGGCCTAAGTTCAGGCTCCTCTTGAGCCATGATGAGTCCTTCCCTCATGAAGATATTGAAGTGGCTATTGATGATCTTTTAGTCCACGTCAATCATGCAGCTAATTCTTCCATCTCGCTCTCCAACTCAACTGCTCATGGACGACAATTGCCCTGTTGGTCTGCTGAATGCTCAAGAGTTGTCACTGAATGTAAACAGGCTTGCCGACGTTACCATCGGTGCCTCACGATGGTAAAGAAACTTGCTCGTAACTGAGCAAGGGCAGCACAGCGACGCACCCTTCGACGAGCTCGAAAAACCTCATTGGATGGTTACATCACATCGATATGTTGGCAGATCCCTGTAGACAAAATCTGGAAGAGTCAAAAAGCTATTGGGGAAATCCAATGGCTTTACAGCTCCCAAAATTGTTCAGGCTGGAGAACTGTTGGGAGACTTGTTGAATATTTCTAATGTTTTGGCTGGATTTTTTGCTAATATTTCAAGCCCAGACAACTATTCCATCCAATTCCAGTGCTTTAGGCTCGAACAGGAGCAACATCCTATTAACTTTATGGAGCCTAACATGGATAATGAGCCTTATAACTGGCTCTTTTCTATCCATGAACTCCATAATGCACTGAAGCACTGTGGATCCACTGCACCCGGATCAGATGGCATTTCCTATGATATGATCAGGAATATGCATCCATCCCTCCACTCACATTTGCTGGACATCTATAACTTCATCTGGATTAGGGGCTGCTTCCCTTCTATGTTGAGGGAGGCTGTGGTTTTACCTTTCCGAAAACCAGGAAAGGATGGGACGGAACCCACCCATTACCACCCCATTGCCCCTACTAGTTGTCCATGTAAATTGTTTGAGAGGATGATAAATACAAGACTCTTCTGGTTTTTGGAGACAAACCATCTTATATCTCCCTCTCAATCAGGGTTCAGAAAAAAAACAGAGTACCATTGACCTGCTTGTTAGAATGGAGTCTTATATAAGAGATGCTTTTTCAAAGAGGCAGCATTCTGTTGCTGTTTTCTTTGATATTGGGAAAGCATATGATACCACTTGGAGGCGTGGTATCCTTAAGCAACTCCATGATTGGGGCCTGCGGGGGCTTTCTTCCCAGGTTTGTCAAGCAATTCCTCATATGGCACACACTATGTGTAAAAGTTGGAAATGCCCTATCAGAGCCCGTAGAGCAAGTTGAAGGTGTACCACAGGGAAGTGTCCTCAGTGTCACCTACTTCTCTGTGGCCATCAGTAGCATTATTGCAAATCTCCCAGCTGAGATTTCCTCAACTCTACATGTGGATGACTTAGCGCTTATCTCTTCATCACCTAGACTTCCATTTATCATACGTAAGCTACAGCGGGTTATAAATACTGTAGCTGATAAATGCTTCTTCTAAGGGCTTCCGCTTTTCTGCAGTAAAGACCAAGGCTGTCTACTTTTACCAATCATAAATCAGTGACATGGGACCCTCCCCATTTGTCACTCTATGGTGTCCCTGTCACCTTTGAGCCTCATTTCAGATTTCTAGGGGTGATCTTTGATTCAAGGCTTTCTTGGAGGCCTCATTTGGACGCTTTGAAAAGGTCTTGTCTGAAGAAAATGGACATAATGAAATTACTCACACATTTCTTAGGGAAGTGATTGATGCACCCTGTGGCTTCTATATTCAGCATTGGGTCACAGATGTACTCCTCTGCCTCGCCGTCCATCCTTGAAATATTAAATACTGTGCGTAATCAGGGTGTGCGCCTGGCTTCTGGGCCTTCAAGTCCTCCCCTGTGTGGAGTCTCTATGCAGAGAACAGGGCTCTTCCTCTTCCTTTTCACAGACTTAAGTCTACCTCAAATATCTTTTTAGACTTGAGCAATTACCATTGTCGCCAGTATATGAGTGTTCAATTTGCGAACAGTGGCCTCATATGATAGATTTCCATCCCTGGCTCGCCCCTTTGCTCTGCACATGGCCGATCACACAGGACGTCTAAGGGAGTTTTCTGTTATTCTGTTTTCATTACCAAAGATTCCCCCATGGCTCATACCACCTGTAGTGGTATGCAAGAGGCTTACTGGTAGGCCCAAGGATCATTTCTTGTCTGTAGCCTTGAGAACCATGCATGATCAACACTCCTCCCACCATCAGCCTAGCACCTTTGTGTTCACTGATGGGTCCAAGTCATCGGATGGAGTTGGAGCTGCTGCTGTCTTCCCATCTCATATTGCATTGGTTCACTTACCAAGTGCAGCTTCTGTTTTCACAGCAGAACTTGTTGCCATTCTTGCTGCACTCTTTGTTATTGCTCCTATGCCATCTGGTTGTCTTATGATTTTCTCTGACTCCCTTAGTTCTCTAGAGGCACTAAGTGCTTTTGGTCCTAGCCATCTGCTGGTTTCCAAGATCCATCGGTGGCTTTTTTATCTTTCTCCTATTCATAAGATTTCTTTTTGCTTGGTGCCCAGTCATGTGAGCATCCCAGGTAATGAAAGGGTGGATGCTGCGGCCAAGGAGGCAGCATCATTGGGGATACCCCCATCAGCCCCAGTCCCACTTTGTGATATCTATCCCCTCATCACCGAATATGTAGTTGGCTTATGGCAGAAGATGTGGAATGAGCTTCCCCCCACCAAGCTCCATTCCATAAAACCTTCAGTCCTCCCATGGTCACGTACCATGAGACCACGTAGACTGGAAGTTATCTTGTGCCGACTGAGGATAGGCCATTGCCGCCTCACTCATGGGCACTTGATGAATGGGCAGCCCTCACCTTTGTGCATCCTGTGCAGGGTGCAGCTGTCCATCCTTCACATCTTTTCTGAGTGTCCCCTTTTGAGAAATCTTGGGAGGAGGGTCTTCCCTTTCATTACTGGGCAGATGCTCCCCCAACAGGTTCTGTGGGGCATCTTGTCTGAGACTCGTGTCTCTTTTAGTGTGAAGAAAATTTTTAAATTTTTAGAAGAATCTAATCTTTTAGCCAAAATTTAAGAATTGTTTCATGATTTTATATTCTGTGTTCTTGTATCTATTGTTGATCCATCTATAGTCTATGTTTTTATCCTTTGTCGAGTTCTCAATAATTTATTTTTTATATCCTTTTACACCCCTTGATGGTTTTAAATTCCTATACTTCCATCCTATTGATCTTAATTTCATAACTATATTTTTGTATATTCCCCAGATGTCTATATTTTTATTGAGAACACTCATGCAAATTACCCATCCTTGAATTTGGCTGCAGGCTTGTCCGTTTGGGCTTTGCAGCATTTATTTTTGGCACTATTCATTCATTCATCAATTTTTAACAATTTGCTCACCTAGAATGAAAAAAACCCCCAGTTGTGCAATTGAATTATAACTGGGGATGAGAAATGGATTGTCTATGTCAATAATAAATGGAAAAAGCAGTGACATCATGAAATGAAACTCCAGTTCCAACACCCAAATCAGAGCTGCACGAAAAGAAGATTTTGCTGTGTTCATGGTTGAATAGAACAAGTCTTGTTCACTTTGAATTATTAGAACATGGGAAATCCATCAGTACTCACTTTTATTGGTAAAACCTTCTGAAACAGGGAAGATATTGATACCTGATCATTTACATCAGTCGTATAGTCAAAGGATCCCCTGTCACTTTTCTCAACTTGTAAAAAAAGAGCCTTACATTTTGAATATTGGTTAATGCAAAAATATAAATAGTCCACATCTAAAAGCAAAATTTAAAATGTTGTGCAAGAATCAGTCCCAACAATATAAAAACAAATTTAACAGAACAACTGGCCAAGTAGTAACTGGTTTTGAAAGGAGGGGGGGGGGGGGGATAAAGGAGAGAGAGAGAGAGAGGTAGGCCCGCTTTCTTCTGAGTTTCTTTCATATGGTTCAATGAAGAACTCAGTAGAACATTCTGAGCTTAGGCGAAACTGGGAAGAGCAATGGTCCAACTGCCACTTGGGTTTTTGCACCCAACTGACTGAAAATGCAGTAGCTTGGATCATCTTCATTCACTCTACCACTTGTCTCGACTTGGTATAATGTCTTGACTTGTCTCACCATTTCCAAGAAATTGAAAAAGAGCAGGCATTTTGGTTAATGATTCAGTATCACACTCAAACATCCTTACTAATAACATACACACAGACTAATACTCACCTGGTCACTTATTTAGCTCTGTTTCTTGTTCACATTAGTTCACTATTAAATTTTTACTCTTCACACCTTTGTGCTTAGATAATTTAAACAAAGTGCTATCTTTCACAAAACGAGCTGCAATATATTCTTGATGGTGTGGTGAGATACTATGTATCTTCCACACCTTTTACACTATATTTGCGACTCAAACTGTTGAGTAAGTAATAGTCTCTTTCTGGCAGCAAAGGAGACAGATACACAACCTCTATCTTATCTAAATTTATTCCCCCCCCAAATAATTTTTGATATGTACAAATATTTACAGTTGCAAAGGAAATTGAGACAGCACTGTCCAACTATGACAAAACAAAAAACAAAAAATCTATATATATATCAGAGATCTAGCGGCAACATCATCCTTACAAATGATGCTCTGATTACATACTCTTCTTTGGACAAAAACAATCTTTTGATCCTCTTCAGTCTGCTGAAGGGAGTGGGAAAGGGGAGGGTGAGATGTCTTTCAAACTGGCTTTGGCTTCCACTTGAGTGTCTCTGGGTGTCTCCCTTAAACAATTAGCTGGGAAGCAGGTGGAGCCAAATTGACCTAAATGGTCAGCAGCGGCGGTTCTCCAATTTACGAGTTGAGGTAGGTCAGCCAAATCGACCTAGAGAATCTGCTGCCAAAGGCTGGGTTGGGATGCCAAAATAATGATTGGCAACTGCCATAAATAAATGGGCCTGGTGGCAAATAATTTGAGCCTTGATTTTGCAGCCAAAAGCTGGGCTCTAGTTTATGTAAGAATCTCTTTAAAATACAAGTATGTATATATATATATCAAAGATTAATTTATGCAAAAATATAATATCCTGTAACCAAGAGATAAATTTTTTAGAAAACAATTTATCATGTACAGAAAAAATATAAATCTCAACTCGAAATTTCTCTCTACAACCTATTCTGTCCCAACTCCCCTTCCTAGCAAAACACTTCTATCATAAACTACTAAAAGTAGGGTAAAAGGACAGACTAAGGCAATGTGGTGAAAAGTCAATAGTGGACAAAATGGGGAGAATGGCTCCCAAATACACACACACCAGCCATCCACCACAACAGAAAAGAAGGAAATGAATGGGGAGCATGATGGAAGTTTATTGGGCCCTCAACTCAGATCACAGTCCCCCATCCGCTGACTCATCTCAGGCACCCTAAAAGAGAAGAAAGGGATTAGGCATTTAAAGTGGTGAGGGGAGGCGAACTCCTACTTAAAAACTCAAACTACTACACTACCCACAACTGTTTAATAACACTGTAGTATTTCTCACAATCTTTATATGGGATTAGATACACAGAGGCATTTCAGTTAGTGGGACAAAGTTTGGTCAAAGATCTTTTATTATATTTCACTATTGATATGGTATCTTAATATTATTATGTGATTTTAAGGGGGATAGAGAGGGGGCATAGGAGATTATAAATTTTTTAAATTCTTCATTATAGGTGTTTTGTGTGGTTAGAATAAAAATAATTTCTGGCCTTATAATGGCAATAGTTAATGAAATAAATAGGATATTTGAGCTCAATGAAATTATGAATGAGGTGGTTGATTTCATCTCAAGGAAAATTAGCCCACATTTTCTGTATGCCCAGAGGAAATAAAGACGAAAGTACAGATATCTTAACAGATTTGTCATGGAATGAGAAGAAATGTATGTATGCATTTAAATTATTTGGTTTAAGATAGAAAGAGCAAAGTATCTGATTGCTTGAATGGTGGATTCTTCTTATACCTAGAAATGGTAAGGAATTTTCATGCTCCCAATCTAATTTGAATTTGATTGAGGGGTGTAAAGAGTTAAATTGTAGGGAAAATTCATTAAAATTGTTATCTGAGGATCAGGTTGATAGGATATCATCCACATATTGGAACCAGATAAGAGGTTTGGGGGAGGATTCAAGGAAGGTGGGACTGGTACATTTTATAATTTTCCGTCAAAAGGTCACATTGATTTGAGAGAGAGGATTCTGCATACCTCTTACCTAGGCCATACTTTTGGCACATAAATCTGTCTTCAGCACAAAAAACATGTCAGCTACATATAAACGAACTAATTTAATAATTTTTGAAATGGTAGAAGTTAGTTGATATCTATAGTAGGAAGAAATCTTGATCGAACATCTAGTTTTGTCAACCGGAACTTGGGTTACTAGGGTTTTTATATCAGAACTTAACAATTTCTTTTGAGTGAAGTCATTTTAAAAATTTTTAAAATAAAGTTGGTGGAATGGATTACATGCGATTGAGATGCTGTTGTGTATCTAGTCACATGTAAAGATATCAGGAGAGGTAGAAAGGGAACTTTCTGCCAAACCTTTTTATACACATGGAAAGCTGTGATTATAGGATTGATTTTAATCAAGCTAAAATTATAAACAATTCTAGCAACTATTTAGAAAGATATATCGCAGAAGCCATTATCTTTGGCATTGTTGAGAATTTTAATATTTTTGAGGGATATTATAAATTCAATAAATATATTACTAACATTCATTCCCAATCCATTTACAAATCCTGAAATTCTGTTAATTCCTGTGATTAAACGGGCCTCCCATGTGTATTATAATATTTTGAGACCTACCTTTGTCGAAATGAGAGAGCTAAAAATATGAGGGGCGGTCAATATGTTTTGCGAATCGGTAGGGCAAAACAGACGAAGGGGGATGGCTGTTTGTGGGGGTGTTAGGACAAATTATGACAAGTCAGGACCTGCAGCCGCGCGCTCCTGCCTCATCTATTTAAGATGCAGTAGCTGATCGCAGATCGTCAGTCACAAATTTTTCAACAATGGAGAAGGTTGAGCACTGCGCAGTGATCAAATTTTTGACCAAGGAAGGCAAGAATGCAAAAGAGCCATGAACGCATGGTTGCAGTGTACACCGACACCGCCCCTTTCTATGCAACCATTGCTCGCTGCAATAGGGAGTTCCACCATGGTCGTGAGTCCCTTGAAGATGACCCCCGTCCAGGACGCCCGTCAGACGTGACCAATGAGGACAATGCGGCCTGTGTGGGGAGGATGATACTCGAAAATCGACGGGTGAAGGTCGAAGAAATCGAGTGAGAACTTGCAATATCACATGGAAGTGTTATCGACATCATCAACGACAATTTGGCCATGACCAAGGTCTCTGCCCATTGGGTCCCTAGAAACCTCTCGCCCCATGATCGACTTTGTTGTCAAAGTCCACTAAGCCAGAGTTGCACAAGCTGCTCTGTGTGAGTGCAGATTCGAGGAGCTCAATTATCCCCCCTACAGTCCAGATCTGGCCCCTAGCAACTACTTTTTATTCCGCCAGCTCAAGGCTGCACTGCGTGGATGCCAGTTTGGAGATGATGAAGATGTCCAGCTTGCCGTCCAGGAGTGGATTGAACAGCAGTCAGGAGATTTCTGGTTGTCTGGAATTCAAAGCCTCAGGGACAATTGGCGCAAGGGCATTGGAGTCGAGGGTAGTTATATTGAAAAATAATAAATACTTTTCCTTATATCTGAATTGCAAAACTTATTGACCGCCCCTCGTACATACACAAAATATATAATTTTTTATTGTTTCAGTCCTTTTTTCATTTATTTTAGGTTGTTTCCCATCTTTATATACTTTAGTCACACTGCATACCTATTATTATACAGCTGAAGATGGTGAAAGCTGAAACTAGTTATGTTTGCAAATAAATCAGATTCCTAAATTATGGTTTATTTTTACTTATTATCTTGTTATGTTAGTGTGATATGTTCTAACAAATCTTCCTTTTTTTCCCCCCTGTTCTTCTCTTCTGACTTGCATCTTTTCCCCTCTTTTTTTAACTAGCATCTAGTAGATCTTCGAAGTAGATGAAATGTCCAACAGAAAGACTGGCTTTAGACTATACACTGGCAATGAGTCTAATACTATTTTCACAAGAGTTCCACTAACCCCATCATCAATTGGAAAAAAACCCCACTTTATTTATACCTCAAATGACTGGCCAAAATGACAAGTTGCTGAGGTGGCAATAATTGATTTCCTCTCAAATTTTAATCTCTCAAAGGGAAACATAAGATTCAACTCAGTCATTAAATCACCAATCACCTCCCAGAGAGGAATTACAGGAACCTTCCAATTTGTGAATATTCTTTCCATATTTTTGCATTTCTTTCTTGGTTATTTTTCTTTTTCTTGCCTATGAGGATTGTCCTAAGGTAATATTTTGTCATTCCTTGTACAGTGAAGGATATAGCATGATGCTCCCCCGAAACTAGTCCTGTACTTATACCAATAAAAATAGTCATTCTCTTAACATCCTTACTCTGGATCACTTCTTTACTCAAAGCTTTCAGCCAATTAAAATCACACTTTTGTGACCCCCCCCAAATGCCATCACATTTTCAGGATTCTTTTTTCACCACTCACTCATTGCTTCAGACTAAAATCCAGAAAAATCTGGTTTATTCATTATTCCCAACCCTGCCAAATCTGGCAAATTCTACCCCTTTCTTCACACTTCCAGTAATCATTTCATTCATTTTCTTTCTTCATCATCCATTTCCTATTTCATGTTGGTTATCAACTCCTTTTTCATGCAAGTCTAGTTGCTGATTTTCATTAACTAGTTCAAACATTTCCTCCCTCCTTCTGCATATACATATACTGGATGCAATACTGCATAGGCTGTACTCTCCATTTTTTCAACTCACCTGGATGTGTACATACCTTTTCATCCCACAAGAGGGTAGGTACCCTGTGTATATTGCACCTGGCACCTGATGGAGTGCGACATCCTCTCTCCCTGAGTCCAATGGGGAAAGTCTCGGGCTCACTGGGTTGATTTGAACTCTTTGACAGGACGTGGGGAAGCTGGTTTGTTCTCACTGCCCTCTTTGCCTCCACTTTTTTTCCAGAGTATCCCCTCATTACGTCTAGGGTTTATGACCCTTGATAAACAATGCCTTTTATCACCATCTGATTGAAATGAATGGGACTTGAGGGGTCCTAAGTGATGTGACACAATTAATGGGATGACCACCTTTGTGTGGCCATTCTCAGGTGCATAAGACTGTACTACTTATGGGGGGCAGGCTTTGCTGCCTTGTTAGCCTCCAGGCCAAATAAAAGTTTCAGGTCCTTTCTCTAGGTCTGTCACACAATAGATCTTCAGATCCTGGTCTCCTTTTTGATGATTTGTACAACTTATTAAGTGATCCACCCTATTGCCATGCCCTTCTGGCTGCCAAGTTAGGAGCTGTGGCCCTTGGAGAGTGACTATCCACTGGTTAACTTTTGGTCAGTGTGCCACTGCACAGACACGAACACTACACAATGCATCCACAGTTGGAGCTTTGAAAAATCTGAAACCCTGAGAGAGTATAGGTGTGAGTGGCTGGAGGCAGAATATACTCCAACAACCTATTCTCTTTCTTCTTATGGTTACAAACTTTTGTATAATCGTGAGTTGGCAAATTTTCTAAAATTTGGGAGTACATTCCTATAGGCAAAATCTCCCCCTACATTGGTAGTTGGGGTGGAGAGGAACTTAACAACAAATCTGACTGGTGGAGGCGCTCCCCTCACACCATAATATTGGTAAAAGTATTTCCACTTTACCACTTATAGAGCCTCCCTTGAGCAGCTTCACCTCTACAAAGCAGGAGGACCTCCCTGTACTTTCTCAGCACCCCCTACAATCTCCTAATAAAGAGGGCCTATCCCATTCTTATGTCTACTGGTGAGGGGCTTCACTCTTAGCCTCTTCATTAGAGTTGCCCCTGGGCACCCTCTAATTGTACTAACATCAGCCCCCAATTCTCTTTACCAGGGTGCCACTAAGACCAAGAACACATAGAAGCAACCATGCCTGGACTCCGGCACCCGATGGGCCAAGTTGATTGGGCAACCTTCCTTAGAGAGGCAAGGTGTGCTGGGCTCCACTGGGTCATGTCCCCTCATTTTAGATGATGGAAGTTTGCATGCCAGGCCTTCAGTGTAATTTTTCACTTCAGGTTATAGGTGTAGGGAGTTCTCAATACCATTGGTGGATGGGTTGCCAGATGGAGGCTCCTCCCAAGGTGGAGATGGACCTAATAGTGCCCTCTAGATTTAGTACTGCCTTGGGGGTCAGTATGCCTACCCTCCCCCTCTCACTTTTAACTGATGAAGGCTGGTTCCACAAGGTATTTACGCCCTGTAGCCTGTTACACTTGGTACCTTGAGGAGCTGCACATCCTCTTGGGCTGAGTACAAATTATGGAGGCCCTGACACTGGGTTGGTGTGACCTCTCTGATGGGGCTTGGGAAAGTTGTTGGTGCACTTTCCTCTCATCCCATCTCAGCACTACTTTACCTTATTATTATTAACATTATTATTGTTATTGTTCTTATTATTATTTTGTAGTATGATTTATTATTTTATCATTATTTATTATTATTTAGTATTCTTATTTTGCATTATTTATTATGTATTATAATTATTGTATATTACTATTACTGCGCCTTATTATTGTGTATTATTATGGCTATTCCCTCAACCTTTTCTACCTGCACTTTGTACCCCGAGGACGGTTTCCATCTGGACAGAGCTCAATCTGGTAGCCATTGTGCCTTGGTGGACTACATGATATCCTGGCATCATGTACACCAGGGTATGATAATAATAGGGGATCACCCTCTCTACTCATTAGTGGAACCGCCTATCTACTTCTCTTCATTACATACCCTCCTACCTCTTTCCACATGTGCTCTCCTATCCACAGAGGTTCTGGCTACCAGGCCCTCTTTCATCCTCTTATGAACCTTAGTCGAGTGGCAGTGTATATATACCCTGTGGTCCCTATCTGCTGTGAGGGTTGAAAGCTCACTGGGCAGGGCAAGTATTAGGTACGGGATCTACTTGACCGCTGACTCTGCTTACCTTACTACAATAGACATATAAGGTGGCTATGCCGGGTCCATCTTTTATAGTCAAAGTTCAAGGACAATGTTGCCTGAATGGCAAGCAGGGTTGGGAAAGCCCATCTTAGCAAACCTGTGGACCGATTATGTGTAAATGATCAGATTCTGGAATTCCTGATCCTATGGGGATTTTTCTCTTAACCTCCCCACTCATAGAGAGGTCATAGTATCTACTTTCCATGAGTTCTTTTTTTCTCTTCTGATACTATTTACACAAGTTAAAGTAATAGTGGGATTGCGCATGGGGATCTGCCTTGCCCCCCTAGCTTTCATTAGGGCCGAGGTAACACAAGACACCACGTGGATCAGTGAAGCGGCTCCTCTCTCACCATCCACATGTGGTAAAGAGGCTTCTCCTCAGCCATCTTTGGAGCCACTCTCAGGAAGCTGCTCCTCTGAAAAGGAGGTAGCCCCCTGTGCTTTCTCAGGGACTCCTCCAACCCTCTTCTATTGGAGAAAAGGCTTACTCCTCTCCTAGGCCTTTGGGTGTGGTAGTTTCCCCATAACCCCTTCTGTGGAGTTGCCCATGCACAACTTCATCTTTTGAGTAATGGCAGTCGCCCCCATTTTCTATTACAAGGGACTACCAAGAGAGTATGCAGGTGGCCCAAAATCGACCACTCCTGGTGGGATCAACTTGATAGAGCTAATCCCTTTAGAGGGGGCAAGATAAAGCAGGGCCCATTGGGCCATGCCCCCTGCAGTCCTGCAGTCATGTATTTTCGCATTGTGGGGGATCACTGTGCTTGCTCCTCTCTTCCCCAATGGAGGTAGATTCCCAGCCAGAGATTTGACTATGACTGAAGGTAACTTGAATGAAATCTGTGATGCCTTGGGTGGGGCATGGCCACATGGAGACCATCCTGAGATAAACATAGTCTAGCACACAACCCAGCCAGGTATGGCAAGATTTTCCATGGGAGTGAACCTGGGCTCAGTGACAAACACCAAACATAGATCCAGCCCTGTGTGAGCTTCTCTTCGCGTGGCTCAGGCCCCAAGGACTCAGAAGGAGAGAAGGGACCACCTCCTACAGCTGGTTCCTTTGACAGGCAAGACCTACTCCATCTCGGAGAATGACCTGGTCTAGGGTATCTTTCCTCTTGGGGAGAGACTTGGGTTCATTCACCACCCTCCTCTCCAAAAAAGAAAGGACAGGAAGAAGACAAAGAGACTAAGGGTTCCTCTCCCTTCACGGGGGCAACAGGGAAGGATGGGTCCACTGCTGTTTCAGCAAGTGAACAGGCTAAGATCAACACGTCCCTCTCCGAGGCACCCTCAGGTGGGGGAACCCCACCAAAGTCACAAGTGTGCCAAACGGAGATTGGATTATGTCAGGGCCTCTCATTGAGAGACTACCTGGTGTTTTGAGCCAGCTGACTTGAAACACTTTCTGGGCATTCACTCTACTGATAGCAGCATGTTAGTCAAGGGCAACATGATCCATCAGAGGAGAGCACTAGCTAGCTTGATTGGTAGAGAGCCAAAGGTGTCCCATTTCTCAGATGGGAGCCTTCTGACGAATGCATCAGATCCCTCTGAAGTGGCCATGATTAATGCCCTTCGGACACTTAATGGCATGCTGGTGAGTGTGACGCTGCACTGAACCATGAATTTTGTTAAAGGAGTGGTGTCTGTGAGGGAACTTGTGGACTACTCCATAGATGACATCACCTTAGAGCTGGCCGACCATGGATCATTCAAGGTCGACATATGATGTGATCCACCCCTACGCTCTTCGTCCCGTTTGACCATGACAGGTTCTGTGAGTCAGTTCGTGCCAGTTTGTATCACTACGGCACAAAGGCATTCATGCTACTCCCCTGAGTGTGTGTAAGTTGCTCCACTGTGTATGGTCAAGTGTGTCAATAGTGGAGAGCCACACCCTGCTTCTTTGAAGTAATGTGATACATATCTCCTTAAGAAGGAAATCCTGACCGTTCAGGCTACGAATCGTCTCTCTTTTCACAAGGCCAAGGACTTGGTCATTGGGTGTCCGGCGCTGCCTGGAATGTCTTATTCCCCAATTTAAAAAAAAGTCACCCTCTGCTGCTGGCCCAACAAGGCCTATGAGCATGGTCGTTTCTGCACCAATTTAGAACTCTTCTGTGGGTTTTTTTCACCCTGGGCAATCGCGTGGTAAGAGCTGGCAGCATAAAGGGTTCACACCTAGCCTCGGCTAAAACCAGCCCAGCCCCCACTCCCCCAGCGCTACTTTCTTGTATGGTAAAATGGCTGTGCACTTCCACCAAGTTAATAGACTCACATGTGGCAACCCCCCTGAAGGTAGTCATGAGGCTATCTTCTGGGGTTCCTAAAGCTGTCCCCCGAAAGGAGGAGAGCAGAAATGGAGCTTCAGCTCTTACATCCCCACCCAAGGCTAGACTGGGTGGATCCGAGACAGTGGATCCTCCAATGGAGGGACACTCGCCTCCCGATCTGCCCTGCTTGCAGCAGGTTTCGAGGCTCAGGGAGGTAAAGACTTACATAGTGAACCCAACCTTGAATGCAATAGTGCCTTCAGCGCCCATATTTCTGCCTTATGAAAGCTATGGCCATTCCCGTGAGTGTCTTTTCTTCGATGAAGGCCCCCTGCATCTCCTCCGAACTAAGCCTAGATGACATATTCCTATAATGAAATTGCTGTGGACGCCGGGCCTACTGGGAAGAGGTGTGGAGGCTCATCTCCTCCCATTCCCTTTAGTTATCTTTTGTTGAAAGATCATTTTGAGTGTGAGCCCCCCCTCGAGGGGTATAAGGGTTTTGTGATCCCAACAGCATGTGATGGAGCCTGGGCAGGAGGGGGAGCAATATACACCTAACATGATGTCTCCATTCTTCTATTTGCTATAAATAGCTATACTCTTATTTATACATACAATTACACCGTCACCTGACTTTGATGCTGGGGACTTCTGCCGCATTCTAGCACGGTTGCTGAGGCCCTTTCTACTACTCGGGATTAGAAGAGTAGATACCCCCTTCTGAGGAGACTACTTGATCAATCCCAGGGGTCAGGTCCTTGCCAACCTGATTGATGAGTTGGAGATAGGTGTCATAAATGTGGATGAGTTTACACATCACCTCCCGAGAACCGCTTCTTTTTCCTGTCTTGATATATTCTTGTACTCTGGATGCACAGTCTTATTTTAGGTGGGAGGTAATTTATGACCTCAATGGTAGTAATCACTTTCTCATTCAAATATCATTTTATGGACCGCTGCCACCTTATAGCGGATACATTGAACCTACCACACCTTTTTCACTAGGGTTTGAAACTCAAACTGTTGGGTAAGCAAAAGTCCACTTCTAGCACCAAAGGAGACAGATACGCAACCTTCTACTTTAGCTAATTTATTTCCCCAAAGAATTTACAATTATGTACAATGATATTTACAAATAGAAAAATAAATTATGATATAAATATACAAAATTGGGACAGCGCATAAATATTCAAAATTGAGACAGCGCTGTTTGACTTATGGAACCAAGACAAAAAATATTGGAGATCTAACAGCCATGTCAGCCTTACAATAACTCCAAGTTATTGACTCTACAAAAATAATTAGGCCTTCTTCAATCCGCGGGAAGGGAGGAAAAAATGGGAAGGTAAGACATCTTTCAGACAAACTGCCAAACTGGCTTCCGCTCAAGTGTATCAGTGTGTCTCCTTTACACAATTGGCTGAGCTGGTGGAGCCGAATTGCCCCAAATGATCAGCAGCGGTAGCTCTCCGAATTGTGATGGAGGAAGGCCATCCCAATCAACCCTTTAAAAAAACTGCTGCCAAAGACTGAGTTGAGATTTCCAAAATAACAATTGGTGGCAGTCGCAATAATTAGGCTGGTGGCAAAATAAATTAAGACTCAACAACAGAAATATTTTGAGCCTGGTTTGCGACAAAAAGTGGCTCCAATTTATGAATCTCTTTGAGCATTAATTGACAAAATATATATCTCCTGCAACAAGAGAAAAAACTTTAGACTATATATATATAAAATATATAAAAAACAATCTACACTACTAATTTCTATTTGCAACTTAGTCTATCCCCCCCCCCCCTTCCTAGCAACTCTCACACTCTTCTACCATAAACAAAGAAAAGTAGGGTAAAAGGACAGACTAAAGCAAAGTAGTGAAAAATGCATAGAGGTCAAAATGGGGAGAATGGCTCCAAAATCTACTCTCCATTCACACAGCAACCATCTACCACTTCCCTCCTTCCTTAAGCCATTTGATCCATCTTGTCTATTCACTCATTCAACAATCATATATCACTGAACCAATTCACAGGTCCTTGACTACGCAGAGCAGGTCAGTTTGTCAGTCTGTTGAGTTGTCTCGGTCAGTCTTCTCACCAGATATATCTTTACTACTTTCTCTGCCTTCTGCACTGTCACTACTCATCATTCCATCAACCACACTACTGACTTGGTTCATCATCTCTCTTGCATCCGCCACTCTCATATGCAGCGGATTCACATTTAAGCTCTCATTCATATCCCAACCTTCAATGACAGCTTCCATTGAACTTAAGGCATACTCAGTGGCCATTGACAACTCTTTCACAATATCCACCACTTCAGCATAACTCGTTCGATCACTCCCAATTGGACTATACCCAGAAAAATCATTCACTCTCAAACTACTCCCCTAAATATTCAAACTTTTATCATTCACACAAGGGCTAAATCCAGAAAAATCTGCCCTTATATCATTCTTACTCTGTCATTTCACTAACTGCAGACTTCCCAAGTCTCTTCTTTTGCTGACTCACTATTACTAACTCTTTCCCAGCTAAGTCAATCATTCCATCTTCATTCCTTTCTTCAACCACACTTCTTCTCTTACACATTTCATACACTGGATGCAACACCAAATGTTTAGGAGGCTCTCTCCATTTTCTTAACTGACTTTGGTGAGCTCATAACTCTTCATTCCTATTCACACCCTCTCTTCCTTTCACATATGTCACCCCATTCTCCCACACATTTTTAACCACATATGGACCCTCAAACTTATCACTCAACTTGTCAACATTCAATCTTCCCTTTTCCACTCTCACTTTCAGAACTTTGTCACCCACTTCAAATGACCTAAATCTTTCATTTGCCTCACGCCATACATCATATTTTTTCTCTCCAAGGCGCAAATGTTTTTTCACTCTTCTTTCATAACTCAATATATACTGACATGGAGACATACCTATCGCACTATGCACTGTTGAGTTTTATACTCATAACATTCTTCCTAACTATACATCCCATGATACTCACCCATCATTCGCAACATCTCAAATAGCGTTTGTACCATCCTCTCTGCTAACCCATTTGAGGAGGGCATATACGGAGTCGTTCTTATATGCTCAACCCCCTTATCTTGCAATGTTTGTTCAAATGCTTTCCCAACAAACTCTGGACGATTATCACTCAAATACTTAGCTTCTGCTGGGTTCCTGGACTGTTAGGAATTGCTGGCGATTAATGTCCCAAAGAATCCCACTGGAATGGGTGACCAGACTAGCATTTTGATCTTCTTCATACTCACTATATAGCAGGAATCAGGTCAGCTCTCAGGCTGCTTTGAAGAAGATGGGAGACAGCCAATAGGAACCTAAAGGTTCCTGCTATTGTACTGCCACTGTTCCAGTGGACCCACACCTTCAACTCCTCTGCTTCAGGTTTCCTTCTCTCATCTTCAAATTGGACACACTCACAAGACACTCATTTGATAGATCACTCCTCTGCACCTTACTGCAATGACTGTGTTGTTCCTCAGACTGTTTAGCACATTCTTGTTAAGTGTCCCACTATGGGATATCTTTGTGCACATTACCTGTCATAGTGCCTTGATGAGTAGGTTTGAGGAGGCTGGCCTCCCTCATTTGATCTAACTTTATTTGTTGTTGGATGCCTGCTCCAGTGCCTCCCTCTGCCCCCCAATTGTGCATTTTCCCCTTTTTCTTAATGGTTTTTGTTTTTTTATTTTTTATTTGAACTTAGCTTAGTTAATAAGTAAATATTCCCCCTAAGCCACCAAGATAGATTCTGGAAAAAAAACGTCCTGTACAACCATTGACTCCCTGTATACTGATTGAGCCTTTCCTGTACTCCCACTTAGCCCTCCTTGAACACTCATTGATCCCTCCCTTAACATTTAGCCCTACTTGAACAAAAGTCCTTTTGGGGTGGGGCAAAGAATGTATGGTGGTCACTGCTCAGTGTTGTGGGCCATCCTTAAAAACCCATTTAGCCCTTGGTCAATTACTGTGGAGCCCTCCTTGTACATTATCCAGACTCTACTTTGCATCGTATTAGCTTTCTCCTTACTCTCCTGCTCTCCTTTTCCATCTTCCTGTCCCTTTACATTAACCAGGCTGGCTGAGTGGGACAAACCAACTAGTGTCAATTGGCCATCATAGTGCTCTCCACATGCTCTCAATAAATGAATGTCACCTTAAATATAGGACATTAGCTTATGTTACATTTGTAGCAGCAAATTTATCTTTAATTGACTATGATAGAAAAGGAAAAGACACACACCAAAGAAAAGGGAAAATGATTACACACTGATTTAGCTAAAATATTTAAAAAAATATAATTTGACTTTTCATATATATCCACTCTCCACACCTTTTGACATGGACAGTCATACTTAAGTAATTTGCCCAATTTTTTTTGCAAAATGATTACAACGTTTAACCAAGATAAAACTGTAGATGATTATCTAGATTTCAACAAGGAATTTGACCACATTCTTCATGAAAGACTTGATAAAATGCATGGAATAAGGAGTAGCATACTGAAATACATATATTGAAGGTTGACTGGATAACCAAAGGCAGAGATTTGTTGTTAATGAGAATAGTTCATAATGGGCTTCATTTACTCATGGCATTCATCATGGAACTGATGAATAGCCATCCCCACAGTGCGACTTGCAACTTTTTGATTGGGACTTTTCTTTCCAGTTGGACTCCACTAAATTACAAAGTAAACTTTAGCACGATAACAGAAACATGCTTTTATAATGCAGAAAAACACATATTTATTATTTTTTAGTTAAAACACAGCCTCCCCTGTCGCCTTATCTACAGTCAGAGTCTCAGGTACAAAAAAAGGCATGTGGCTATCCCTGTCACTGCTCTCACTTAGCAGAGGAATGCTGCTCCCGAAGCTACTACTGGCTGCACTGTCACCAGAAAAACTCCTGCTCCTATCCCCGCTCCTTGTCACAAACTTATCCATGTCTCAATTTTTCCAATCTGTAAAAGAACATAAACTTTACAAGAATTTTCAGTAACTAATAATAAATTAAGCTACAATAAAAGCTGCAAGAAGAAAGTTAGTGAAAAACATCCATGCTACAAACCTACAACCACTCGCAGGGTGGCATCAGAAAAGAAAGAAATGATGAAATAAGAGATTCAGATCGGCGAAGGACATCACTTTTAACTTTTATTGGTTTAAGTTACTAAACAATCGAGATTTTCTAAGCTCATAGAGTGGCTTAATGGATTTAAAGAAAGATAAAACCATGTGAGTTTAATAGGCTATATCAATATGAACTTTAAATTTAGAACCAAGGCCTAGTCTATGTACGATGGTCCAATTTTTACTTAGATTATTTAATTTTAGGCATGTTAAAGGTAGAATGCTGTTAGATTTTAATTACTTTTTACACTTCACAGTAATTTTTTCGTTTTAGCCACAAGAAAATGAGATTAATTCGCACGATGAATGGTACAAGCCATAACATGTTCTTGAACATTTTTAACTGACAAGACAGGTTTAAAATTTGGTTCACTCCTGAAAAGTGTATGCAATCTTACTAATTTATAGTAAAATTCAGTGACAAACTTTTTTTTGGTACGTTTAGTTAGTTTCATGTAATGTCAGTCTCATATAATGGGAAGAATTTAATTTATTGTAAAAGGAAAGTTAAAAATAAAGTTAGCTGTTACCAACTCAGATTTGATATTTTAGGCAAATCAGGCTTTAAATTTAAAACTGACTTAAAACAGCCGCTGCAATTTCTTTCAAAAAAGTCGTCTTTGTTCCTGTTCAAAGTTGTGGAAAATTGGTGGTGTGACTTTGCTTAGTCCAACTTTTTCAAAATGTTTGCGACTTTCAACTTTGTGACCTCAAAATTCATAGTGCGGCAAAGTCGCAACTCGTTCCTGCAATGGCTAGCTCTGTCAAGAATAGAATAGATAAATATTACTTTAAAATATAACTTAGAACAAAGGTGTCAAACTAATTCTGTTTCTATATCCTTTCCTTTTGTATCAATCTTTCACTTTTTTCCTTTCTACCTCTAATTTCATGGGAGACTTGATATATACATTTTGTAGCATAGAAAATTTACTTTTATAATTTTGTTCCATTTTCTTAAAAAAAAAAAAATCTATAGCCTTTTTTTAAAAGGTTAATTAAATATAAGACTGGGCAATGGGTTAAGTTATTGGGGGATCAAGGGTGATTTCATTTTGCTGGAGAGCTGTGCATATCATGTTTAGGTTGTCATTGATTGGGACAGTTTTTGTTTTGGCATGGATGTGGTGTATTGAGGTGGATTTTGTGCATCCACTTGTGATGCAGAGGGTACTATTTTACATAGTTTGTTCCCCCCTCATTTCTTGAATAAACCAATCTCGGAAATTAACTTGACCATTGTAGTATTTATCATTAGATGCTTGCATGCCTCGACAATGGAATCATTTTCCCATTCTCACTACTTTTTATCTCACTTATACATGAGCACAAGAGTACTTTCTCATCACCTGTTATTTTCAATATTTCTGAGGTTTAATACTTATCAATTTACCATCCTTTTTTTTTAGCTTGATCCCCTGTCTAATAACTGAAGATTAACATATGGCATTTTCTTAGAATGGAGAAAAAGTGAAGTGGAGATGGTTCAGAAATATTAATGAGTAAATAGAATAGACAGTTTGGGGGATTGATGTCCTCGATCCAATTCAAGATCATTGAATTTATTCATGAGATTATTACAAAAGAGAATAGGTTCACAACTTAATTATGCCAGGCATTTTATTCCTAGGTGTGTTAAATTTAGTCATCTATGGATTATAACTGATATTGTGGTGGTGGTATTTCTTCTACTTAGCTATATTTGCTATTGATTTTTCCATTAGTATGTGTCAATAACATAAGAATGGAAAAACAGAGTCTGAGCTGAATATAAATTTTAAATAGTTGGAATAAGCTACCTAAAATTAGGTTGTGGCTGGCAAACCCTTTGAACTACTGCCTTTGTGAGATTGTTAAACAGGAGAACTGGCTAACCATCCAGTGTTGTGAATACATTTCATCCATTGATAAGGTCTTGGTTCCTTTCCACAGTGCTCAGCTGTCACCACACATGATATTCTTACTTCACAAGCCTCTTTTATTGTTGCAAAGATGTTTCAAGTGTAGTACTTTGTTTCTAGCCATTTTTTGACCAAATTAAAGACTAATTGTATTTAAATATAAGATATTAAATTTGCTTATTTTAAAAGACTTTCCTTATTAGGAAAAGTTAGTGACTGAAGGTGCAACACAGGAAATATCGGAGGGTCTTCTCTTTTACTTAGAAAAGGACATGACTCAACTTGATGAGAGAGAGAAGACCAACAATCCACCAAGGGCAGGATGAACTGAATGATGCACTGCTGGCAACAAATATTTGAAAAGGTTCTTTATTTCTCTTAACTACTTTTGCATTTATGTATTGGAGTGTCTTTATGAAGAAATTACAACTTACTTGTCTAGAATTTATTTGAAAATTTTTTGACATGTGGTTAGTTTTTGCTACTGCACCTATACTACATCTCTGCAAAAGATTGTAGTTCTAGTATAGTTGAAGCACAAAAATAAAAAACTGTACTGGAGAATTTTAATTACAAAATGATCCTTGATATATTAGTTTTTGTAATCCATAATCGCATGTGTTTGCCTGTATCTGGAGCAGGAAGAATACCTATACCATCCTCAACTGTCATAAGATGCCCGGCCGAAAGTTATTGTTCTGTGAGCGCATTATGCAATGGCAATAATGGGCATGACTGTTGTGAACCCTCTCATAACATAACATAATTCATCTGATGACAAGCTGCAAGGGCCTATCAGAGGTCATCCTAGTTAACACCCAATCCCAAAACTGCATCCACAAGATTCTGTCCAAACCACTGCTTATCTAGACATGCTGGCTAATCCGTTTCAAGCTGTGAACCGAGTGTGTGTGTAGAATGTGATAGGGGAAAGAGGATAGTGGTAGTCAATATTTTTAAAAGGGGAGATTGCTGATGCTTGAAAGAGAATGAAGAGTTTGTGTGGGAGGGATTCTGATCAGGGTGGTAGTAGTAAAGAGGGTAGCAGTGCATTGGTTGAGAAGGGGAATGCTTGGGGCCTTTTGCCCAGGATGAATCTTGATTGGATGAGATTCTACAACACACAGTACCTTTAGAAGAGTCTTTTAGTTTAAAGAACTTTTCTCAAGAAGCAAAATAGGTAGAATTTAGGTAGTACCAATGAAACTTAGTCACTCACTTTGTAGTGGGCACCGAACCGAGACTCTAACCCCAATCATTCCAACCCGCTTCCTATACAAAGTCAGATGTGAGAAATGAAACGGATTGTATGCACAGTCCTTTATTTACACAAGTATATTTGAGATCTCGTTACTTACATGTACACGAACAAAAAAAAAGATAGATAAATTTACAATTACAATATATACAAAATCAAAATAAGCAGTCCTATCACCAACAAAAATTTGAACTAAACAAACAAAAGAGATAAATGAGCAAACAAAACCAGTATGTAATCATACAAAAGAGGCCTAACAACCACAGCGGAAGTTAACAAAAACAGGCCTTATTCTTACGTGTTCTGTCCCAAGGGAAAGTCCTGCTGGCTGCCACTCATGCGGCCACAACTGTTGTGCACGTCTTATGAAGGCCTTGGCCTCCAAGCTCAACTTAGTTATTATGCGATATATCGCAGTCTAGATGCTATAAAAAAAACCTTTCCATCCTATTGGGACTCACAATAAATTCTTGATGTACAAGGTATATTCTATTTCAATATTGCAAATCTTAAAATCTCAGTCACCCTTGTTAAAAGATTATTACAAGACAAGTACAATCTAACAGTAGAATAATAGAGTGGCTCTTTGTTTGTAATAGAATGATATATCAAAACTACATCCTGGAGAGAAAAAAATGTTTTAAACAAAACATGAAATCCATAATATATATATATATATATATATATATATATATATATATATATATATATATATATATATATATATATATATATATATATATATATATATATATATATATATATATATATATATATATATATATATATAAAACATCTCTCCATTCACACACACATTCTTACAGAGGGAGGGAGAGGGTATTGAGAAAGAGGTGGGAGAATGGCCCTTCACAAACACACTCATATTCGCTCCACCACACCCCACCTTCCTTAGGCCATTCAATCACAGTCATTCACAATACACTCTCAATCCTTACTCAATCACATTCCTCTGCACCCATTCACACTCGTCTACTGGTCCCTGGCTACGCGTAGCAATCTGTCGGGGTTGTTTGTCAGTTGTCCTGTCAGTCTCCTCATCACTATTGATCATATCATCCACCAAACTCTTAGCCCTCATTACCAGTTCTCCCATCTCTCGACAGAACTCTTTCATACTCTTCCATTCAGAACCTTCACTATTCATACCCCCATTCATCAGCTCCTCACTCACTGCTCTCATCCAACTCAAGGTACACTATTGCGAAACACAAATCACTCACATCTTCTCTATCTCAGCGGCTATACCAGAAACCCCTTCAACTGGTTCCCACCAGAATTCAGAAAAGTCAGTCACCTCCTCACTCTCCACATCAAACTCACCCCTACCCTTACCATTCGTAAAACCAGAAAAATCAGCCACACTATATTCATTCTGCCCAAACAGACTATCATTCATACTGTTCCCAAAACCAGAAAAATCAGCCACAGGCAGCTCACTCACTCGTCTACTTACACCAGCCAAATCACTCACCTGCTTATGCAAACAATCAATCTCTCTCTCAAGCTCCCCCATACCAAAAAGACTGCTCAGACTTTCATTTTTACTTGCATTCTTCCTTTCACTCTTCTTTGTTTGCTTTCTACTCCTCGAGACCAAGACAAGCTCTTTCCCAGACAGATTCATACTATCACACTTCATCTCATCATCATGCACCTTATCTCTCTCTCTGCACAGTTCATACACCGGATGGTTCACCAGGTAGTCAGGAGGTTCTCTCCACCTCCTCAACTGACTCTGATGTGCTTGCACTCTCTCAGTCACACTTTCATTCAAATTCTCCAAAACATACATCACACCATTCTCCCAGACTCTCACAACTCTATACGGTCCTTCAAACTTTTCACTCATCTTTGACACATTCAACCTATCTTACTTCTTTTACCTTCAATACTTTTGCACCTATTTCAAACAAACGAAACCTTTCATGTGCCTCACGCCATACACTCTGCTCACTTTCACTCAAACGAAACCTATCTTTCACTCGCCTTTCAAAATTCATAACAAACTGACACGGAGACACCCCAGTTGCACTATGCACTGTCAAATTATACGCCCATGACACTACTCAACCATTCATCCCAGTCATTCAAAGTTGTACTCATTCTCAACATCTCACACAAGTTCCTAATTGTACGTTCAGCCAACCCATTCGAAGATGGCACATACAGAGTCATCCTCACATGCTCCACACCATTCTCTCTCAACATTCACTCAAACACTTCACTCACAAACTCAGGCCCATTATCACTCAGACATCTTCTAGGCTTCCATACACACATAGGAAAAAACAACTGCTCAACCACACGCGCACCAGTCACATTCCTTTTATCTCTCACAGGCGCCGCATACACAAACTTGCTTTTATGATCAACCATAACAACCATACCAACATTCTCAGCATTTGTATGCGGTAAAGACACACAACCAATTCCTACTTTTCAAATGGTTCTTTCGCATCAACTTTCAACATCGGTGGTTTCACTTGCACACCTTGCACCTTTCGCTTCTGACACCTTTCACACGTAGTTGCAACATCATTCACAACAGTTCTCAGAAACGGATGGAACATACAATTCCTTCATACACTCCCACTTAAACTTACCCATATGCCCATAATTATCATGCGCAACTTTCACCAGACCAATCATACCAACCAAGAACATCACAGGTAATATCATCCCCATCCTTAATATGCCTGACAAAATATACAACATCCATACAAACCAAAAATCGTTACCATACCTTTTAAAATCACTCAAACACTCAGGCCATTCATTCAAATCAACATGCATTATCACACACCTCTTCAACTCACTGACAAAAAGACACATCTCTTGCATCTCTAGAATATCATCATCACTTAAAATTCCATTCTCATCATCCATGACCAATTCTATCATACCGCAAAATTTGACAACATTCTTTGCACACTCATTCAACTTTATCACCTCACATTCACCTTCCATAACACAATCCTTATCAGCATCCAAAGACAAATCATTCAATCTCATAAAGTCCACACCAAGCAAGAAACAACACGGCATTTGCTCATCTTTCAGAATCACAAAGTCATGCTTCACATTCACACCACTGCCCAAACTCACTCTCACACTAACCTGTTCCCACGCCACTATCATTCCATTCCCCAATCCACTTATCCGTAACTTCACAGGCTTATGCTCGCAACATCTAAACTCATCATACTCAGAATCCTCTCATTCACTAAACACACCTGCGCTCCAGTATCAATCAAACCACAGAACAACCTTTCACCAACTTTCACTCTCGCTTCCATCATATCAGGTCCACCATGTTCGCAATACACCGAAGGAACAAGCACACCAACATCAGCACTGATATCCACACTGTCATTAACTCCCACATCATCATTCACCACACACTCATATTCATCCAGACAATCATTCTTCTCTCTTATATATGAACACTTTTCAATCACCCAATTGTAGTGCACACCGCTCAAACATTGCAGATGTACCACATTAGGATTCAAACCCTTCATCTTCTCATCCTTGTACACAATCGGCCTCTCACTACCAAAGTGCACATAAACAATCACTCCATACAAACGACTCTCTACAATCAACACTTCCTGAAACGGCGAGACCCCTTGCATACACATCACTCTCAATTCTTTCATAAAGTTCCGCACCCTCGCCATATCAATACTTTCAAGCTTCCTACATACTTCACTCATTACCTCCTTCCTTAAGTCATCCACACTATTGGGCACTCTCACATCTACTCCATTACTCTTCAAATCTTCCAAACTATTCCATACACTCTCAAACAAGGAATCACCACCACCCTTACTCTCCTTTCCATTCATAATCCCTTTCGGCAAATATTCAGGATCACTCACTCCACACACATTTTCATGATTCGTACCAGGATACCTTGACATCAAATCAGCCACTCCATTCCATTCACCTGGTACATATTCAATCACATAGTCAAAATCACTCAAATCTTCCAAAGTCCTTGCAATCCTACTATCAGCCCATTTCATACGCTGAAGATACACAAGAGGTTGGTGATCTGTTTTGATCACAAACCTCACACCATAGAAAAACGGACCCAACACTTTCAAACAATATCTTATCGCAGCCAACTCTCGTTCCACAGTCGAATACTTTCACTCTTGCCACATTCATAGCCTTGGATACATACCCAATTATTCGCCTGACATTCTCTCCATTAAAACGCTGCTCTTGCATCAGAAAACCTCCCATACAGTACCCACTCTCATCCGTATACAATTCAAGCATCTTAGCATTCACACTATAGTCTGGGTATGTCAATTCAACATCTTCAGCCGCTGCTTCTTTCACTCTCTCATACGCTTCATTCATCTTTATATTCCACCTAACAATCATACTTCCTTTCTTGCCCATCCACTCAGTCAGAGGCTTACTCACGCCCGAACAATCACATATAAACTTTCGCTGAAACTCAATCAAACCCAGAAACGACTTCAGCTGCTTCACAGTCACTGGTTTTGGAAACATTCGCACCTTCTCAACATACTTCGGCGACTTTCGTAACCCATTCTCACTCACCATATGCCCAAGAAATTCCACTTCTTTTGCAAACCACTCACACTTCGCTACTTTCATCTTCACACCACCACTCTCCAACATTCTCAACACATCATCCACCAATCTCATATGCTCCTCAAAAGTCTCAGTCATAATCAAAATATCATCTATAAACACAATTACATTCTTACTCGCAAACTTACTCAACGCAACATTCATCGCCCGCTGGAAGGCTCCAGGTGCATTAGCCAACCCAAAGCTGAGGTTGGAACTGATAATGTCTTTTTGTAGAGGAAAAGGCAGTCACTGGCTGGCTCTCTTCAGCAATGGGCATCTGGTAATATCCCCGTACCAAATCCTGCTTTGTAAACCACTTCATCCCATGCATACTATACACACACTCAGATACCACACACATCGGAAACCTTTCATTCACAGTCCTTCCATTCACCTTTCGATAATCCACACACAGACGCAATCTTCCATCTGGCTTACGTAAAAACACAATCGGACTATTCCATGCAGTCTCACTTTCTTCAATCACCTCCAATCGTTCTAATTCCACACACTGCTCCTCAATCTCATCAGCAACCGGAGCAGGAAATGTCTCGACCGCTGATAGATTGGAGTGTCCTCCTTCAGGACAATCTTGAATTCTGGAAGCTTCGCAACCCCGAAATCCAGATCACCCTTACTGAAGACACCCTTTCGTTCAAACAGCATTCTATACACATCCTCCCCTTCATACTCAGTCAAACATTCATCCAATTCCACCATCCTTTCCACTTCATTATACGTCCATTTACATGTCTTTTCATTCACAACATTTACCTTGACAGTGGAGAGGTGACCCAGTACATCCCTGACTTGGGTTCCCCTCACTTGCTCTTTCATTCTGGGGTCCACTTGCACACATACAAAAGGATCATTCATTCTCATCAAGCCATCAAACACACAATCAAAACGCATCCTTTCCATCCAATATTACAGTGTTCTCACCCACATTCAAACTCACATCCTTATTCCAACTCACTCTAACAGACACCCTTTCACCCTTCACAAGCCTTACATTCTCTATAGCAGTCACCTCAATACCGGTAAACACACTCCTCAAAATACTACCATCTTTCCCTACATACAACTTATACACCCCATTTTTACCTATCTTTCTCTCAATCGGATCCTTCATAGGATGCACAACCAGAGGGTCACTTTCATAAAATCATACCCCCAAATCACACCATACTCACTACTCACCTTATCAATCACAGAGAATTCACACTCATTCATCAATATATCATGCATTTGAACAGCTGACCTTATCATTCCAATCACAAGCACTCTCATACTACCAATCCCTACCAAACTACCTTTACACTCAAACAGAAGGGCTTTATCACTCAGCTTGTCATACACATCCTTATACACTAAGCTCATCTTGCATCCAGAATCTATCAAAGCCAAACACTTAATCCCTTCAATTTAACCTCCACACTCATACTCATACTTCCTACCAGACAAAACTCACACTAGACAGACTTACCAACACATTACTCGCACTCATGCACCCAGAGGATACTTCACCAGGTACCCTCTTACAATTCAGTTTCCTGCTTCAGACTTTCCATTCACACCTTGCGCTCTCAGTCTAATCCAACACTTTTCACTTGAATTTCCTTCCATTGTACAATAGCTACATACATTCCTCTGGTTACAGCACATCCTCGCATAATGACCAGCCTTTCTGCAATTACCACAAGCATACAAAATACTTCCCCCGGCAGTCGCTCCACCATTCAACTTTGGACAATCTTTCTTCAAATAGCCTCTTTCTTTACTTTCAAAGCACTCTTTTACACTTTCCTGGCAATCCTTTATCATATGCCTCTTCTTACCACACCCAAAACACGCACCAGACGTCCACCTACATTCCACCAACATATCACCCTTCCTTCCACACCTACGACATTCCACGACCTTTCTCACAACATTTGGTCTCGCATTTGCTGGAACATATTTCTGTTGCTCCCTCATATACCCATTCATACGCTTACCACTCATCTGTCCCTTCCACTTGCCCATCCAGTCTGCCGGCCCAGGAAGCTCGACTCCACCCCAGCTGGCGCGCCCTCAGGGCATCCCGATAGCTGACAAACTGCTGGGGTATAGGAAAGCTCCTAGGTTTCTTACCCCCAACATTTACACTGTACCATCTATCCTCGTCTAAATCACTTTTCTCATCAAATCGCCCGTCTTCCAACAGTTCCAACACATCCTCCCACACCAACCATTCACCTGTCAGCCTAATTCTCTCCTTTCTTTTGCCATTCAGCCATTCACTTACCTTTTGCGGGACCATATCCAGGAAACTCTCATCAATTGTTTACATTCATTCACATCATCATCACCATACCTGTTTCTTGCCATACTATCAAGCCTATGTGCATATATGTTCACACTTTCACTCTTCTTCATTTGAGCCTTCTCAAATTCATTCATCCTTTTATACTTCACACTCTCATTCATTTGACCTGCCCAATTAGTCTCTCCTTCACCACCTCATACCTCAGTTCCCCCACACATGATCACACAAAAAAACTCTAATACTTTTCTATCCAAACATTCCCCCAAAACATTCATCCAGTATTCCTTATTCTCCGGGTACTTGAGCTTGCAATACTGCTTAAATTCCCCGAAGAATTCTTCCACACTTTTCCCACCATGCAACCTAAACTTATCTACCTTTGGCACTTCCCTTATCAAAATACCCTTCCCCACATTCACTTCATTCTCACTTGAGCTGTCCTCACACTCACTCATACCAATTAAACCATCACTCTCTCCTTCATCCGAGTACAATGAGTCTACACTCTTCCCTCTCACCTTCCGATCCTTTCCCTTCGACCCAGTCTTCCTTCTTCTCTTGCGTTCCACTCTTTTTCCATTCTCCATCCTTCCTATCACTCACAATCATCTTATCCTCTCTTAGACTCACACACACTCCCATTGATCCCATTAGTCTTTTTCCCCTCAGTTGGGGTCGAGGGTCCTGGGGCCAGTCCTGATCCCTTCATCATGTCATATAGGTCCTTCATTCGTTGGTTGACCTGCGTCTGTCTCTCATCCATTTCTTTCCTCATCCTGTCTGTCTTCTCATCCATACTCATCATATCACTCTTCAATCTCTCAATCACGCTCCTCGACATCATACATTCCTCCTCTTTCTGCCTCAACTCCATCCTCAGTCTCACAATCTCATCATAGAGGCCCTGTTCCACAGAAGCCATCTCCCCAGGTTAGTAAAAATGATAGAAAAAGGGGAAAAACAACCAAACTACTTGTCACTCTGGTGTGGACTGCAATTCAATCCTGTCACGCTCCTGGTCTCGAGATCTCATGTCCCTATTCAGGAGCCAAATATAGCAGGCTGAAAATCTAGATTCTAACCCCAGTTGATCCAACCCACTTCCTACACTAATTCGGATGTGAGAAATCGAGGGAGAAATGAAACGGATTGTATGTACAGTCCTTTACTTATAAAAATATGGGGTAAATATTTACAATATTTATCAGTTATTCCATATCAGATCCCTAAAGTACCCCCATGGCTATTGCCACCCGTGAGGGTTTGCAAGGTGCTGTCAGGCGAACTGGAGACCAAGTTCTTGCCTTTGGTTCTACAAAGCCTCTTTTATGAACACTTTGTGCCACAATTCAAGCACTTTGCTCTACACAGATGGATCTAAATCCTCTGATGGGGTAGGAGCTTCTGCTATCTTCCCCTCCCATCATGTGTTTGTGTGCCTGCCTAATACAGCCTCTATCTTCACGGCTGAGCTTGTCACGATACTGGCTGCACTGTATACCATTGGGATCTTATACAATATTCTCTGATTCCCTCAGCTCTTTGGAGGCTTTAGTCTTTTTATTTCCAGATCACCCGCTGGTTTCAAAGATCCAACAGTGGCTTTTTTATTTATCCTCATTCCATGAAGTTTTATTCTATTGGGTAGCTAGACACATAGGTATAAAAGGAAATGAGAGAGCAGATGCTTTTCCCAAGACAGCTGCATCTCTAGGAACCTCCACCCCTGCTCCTCTTCCTTTCTGTGATCCCGTGCCATACATCCGTGAGTACGTGGTCGGCCAGTGGCAGAGGACTTGAGATGAACTCCCCCTAACTAAACTGCATGTCACCCTGGCCATGCACTACTAGGACCCGCACTCAGGATGTTATTCTATGCCGTCTGAGAATTGAGCATTGTCGTCTGACACATGGCTTTCTGATGGAAAGCCTTCAGTAGCCTCTAATGTGCACTCACTGTGGAGTACCAATGTCTGTACTCCACCTATTTACTGAATGCCTATGTTTTCATACTCTGAGGCAAAGGTTTTTTCCTTTTATTTGCCAAGGGGTGTGTCCTCAGCAGGTTCTGATGGAGCATCTTTTCCGAACATGAATACACCTTTAACATTAATCAAGTGTTTAAATTTTTAGAACCAGATAGACGTGTCATGTCTTATGATCTTACTTTGATTTTACAGCATTCTAGAGGCATTTATTTTTCTACGTTTTTACTCCCTCTCACCAGACTCAATTGTCTCGTCCCTTCAATTAAATTTACCCATGAGTTGGAAAATAATAGAACCCTTCCCTTTCTTGATCTTCTTATTCATAGAACTCAGTCAGGTTTTAAATACTCTATCTTTCGTAAGCCTACTAATTCAAATTCTTATATTCATTTTTACTCTTCTCACAGCCCTAAAGTTAAACGTTCTGTTTTTTTCTTCTATGTTTCTATGGGCATTACGAGTTGTGAGCCCGGAATATATGGATTTGGAATTTTCCAATATCTTTGAAATTGGCCATAAACTTTGTTACCCTTTTCCGTTTCTTCAAAACTGTCTTTCTTCTGCTAAAAAGAAATGTTATCAAACTGTCCCTACTCTCCCCTTTAATAGTAATAACAATTTAGTTCTACCTTTTCTCTTTGTTTTAGTGATCTTCACCGTCTTTTGAATAACTTTAACATTCCTGTTGCTTTTAAATATGAGACGACCATTAAGAATTTATTAGTACGTAATAATTGTAATAGGTTGGGAGGGGAGGGGGAGTTTATTCAGTTGAGTTTTCTGCTTGTCTAAGTAAATATTACGGACAAACAGGTAAACAACTTTCTGTTCGCATAAATCAACATAAATTTAATGTCCAAAGAGGGGAAGATAACAGTGCTTTCTTTGTCCATATGTCAGATAAGAACCATTTAATTAACTGGAACTCGGCCAAATTTATTTATCGTTCCAATGACCCGATAAAAAGGAACATCATTGAATGTGCTTTTATAAGCCAATGTGATAATTTTAACCTTTCCCCTGGCTCTTATAAAATAGATGCTATAATTAAAAGATTAATACTCAAAGAAATTAGTTTTGTCGTGCGTTCCTAGTGTTGTTTTTTTTTATATACATTCTTTAGTTATGTGGCCCCTATTTTATTTTAATTATTTTTTTTTATTATTCATTTTTATTTTTTTTTAATTGTCACTGCTCTGTTTTGTACTTTGTATTTTTTCCCCTTTTGCTCATCGTGTCTTATAATCTCCCTCGTTAGGCTATCTCCATTTCTTTGAATCTGTTATCCTTTCCTTCGACTTAGTTTGACCTTACTACCTGCTTCTTGTAATCCTTAATGTGTTTTTTTACCTTCCCCCTTCCCTCTTCCTCATTGGTGATTTCTTGTTTTTGAGGCGGTCTTTCATACTTTTATTTTGTATATATACCTCTAATATAATATTATTTCTTGTAGTTATCCTTGATAAGGAACTTAATAAAGTTTGAAAGTACTTGGAAACACCTTTTCATTTTTTCCTGCGGGATATTGCATTCATTTGCCACCCTCACGTGATACTTTGTGAGTTTTTCATTTCATATATATATATATATATAGGTTGAGGATAAATCCCAAAATAAGACATGTAAAATTTCTCATTTAATTAAATACAACGTTTCGGGTACCTTACCCATCTTCTGGTCTATAAGATAATTACGAAAATTATAATGCACACAAGGATCAGAAATAAATTATTTAGTTAATTGAAATTTTTCCAAATCGTTTGAAAACTATTGAAACTTTAGATATAGATCAATTATGAGTACTTTAAATATGGATAAATATAATACTAGTTGATGCAATTATTGGTTGACACAGATATTAGGCACTTAATGAAGCAGAAATTTCAATTAACTAAATAATTTATTTCTAATCCTTGTGTGCATTATAATTTTCATAATTTTAAACTTGTTCTAAATCTATCTTATAGACCAGAAGATGGGTAAGGTACCCGAAACGTTGTATTTAATTAAATAAGAAATTTTACATGTCTCATTTTGGGATTTATCCTCAACCTGAAAATAAGCCTTCTTAGAAGCAAACCTATAGAATATATATATATATATATATATATATATAAGTAAAAGAACTCAATGGTGAGTTATGGTATATGATAGTAAAATTACTGTATAGGAGCCAAAAGTTTAATTTACAAGACTAGTTTTTGTATATAGTTTATCATACCCTCTTCAGTTGTATACTGAGAATGCGATTGTTACAAAAGTCTATAAATAGGCTAGAAATCAGAAAAAAGAAGAAGATAAACCACAAAGAAATAAAAAACCTGGGGGAAAAGGTCATTAATCAGGGAGTGTGAGTCTAAGATCGTTGACTAAGCTGTTTATGATGAAGTTACGGGAATGGAGGCTGCATTTCAATTGCCCATCTGACAAATTAAAATTGGTAATTTCTCCTATTACTATAGATTCTATTTTTCTTTTACTAGAAATCTTTACAATTATATATGATTTGTGCCTTTGAATAGTCAATTTGGTGGTTTAAATTGCTAATATGATTAAAAAAATACTGGATGTGGTACTGCCTTGTCTGACATCACCTTTATGTTCATGAATTTGTTTTTTTAAGGTTCTTCTGGTCTCCTATGTAGAATGAGGGACAGTTTGTAGAGCCACACAGGATTAAATAAACACCTGCTTCATTTGGCTGATCCACGTGCTTGGTCGAAGGGAAAGATTTAAGGATAGAAAAATGGTATTTAAATGTAGTTTGGCCTGGAGAAATAACTTTGTTCACTCCTTTGAGGAGGGGAGAAAAGGGGAAGGATAGACACTTCATATTACTAAATTTGTTTTTTCCTTGGGACGGTAATGAGTAGATTTTGCTTTAGTTAAACTTTCATTGATCATGTCGAGGGGATAATTTAATTCAATGTAGAATGGGTTGGTTTTCGGTACACAGTGAATCTAATTTTGTCAATGACTAACAATTTTTACTACAAGAAAGGATATAGGGGAAGATTTTTAAGGAAATTTTCAAATAAGTTTAAACTATTTATAGGCCAAATCAATATGACATCATCTACATTCCTATGCCATACAAAATTATGATGGGGAATCACAGAAGGGAGTAATGATAATTCAAAATGTTCCATAAAAAAGTTACATAATATGGGTGATAAAGGATTACCCATGCTAAGACCATATTTTTGATGGAAAAAAAAACATAAATACATTGCCTAGAGAGAGAGGTTCAATTTATGATTATCTAATACCTTAGATAGAACATAAAGAGCTTCATTAACTGGGACACTAGTGAACAGGCTGTCTACATCAAAGCTTACTAAGCGGTTTCCTTTTATGTTGACTTTCCTAAATTTTTCAATGAAATTGGAGGAATGAATTATGTGTGAAGGAGAGGTTAATCCAACAGCGTCAGCAAGAAGGGAGGCTAACCACTTTGAGAGTTTGTATACATGAGAGTCAATACATGATATAATAGGTCGGAGTGGCATTCCTCTTTTGTGGGTATTTGGATATATATATATATATATATATATATATATATATATATATATATATATATAGCTTAGGGAACTAGGATGTGTGAATAGCAACTACTGTGTTGCTAGACTGGGAGGTGCTCTCAATGACTCACTGAGAATGTGGGTAAAGTGCTAGTTTTTGCCACTGTCTCTTAATGCTAGATGTCAATCAACTAACCAGTACCAAGGAACTGAAAAAAGGAGATGGCATTTTCAGTCACAAATTCATTGCTACAATCAAACATCCCTATCACTAAAACTCTCACAACCACACCCACTCACACAGATCATCACTCACCTGCTCATCTGTCTAGCTCCCTCTGCTTTCTCACTTCCAATCTGATCAATGAAAATGTGTATGCGTATGCGTATGTATACAAAATAATTCAACACTAACAAATCGCTTAGAACACAATTTGACATATCCTACAAAATATGCCTGTGGAGGGAGACAGATGAATGGGGGGCATGCTCCAGGCACCCTAGAAAAGAAGAAGGTTTAGATACGAGGGGCGGTCAATAAGTTTTGCAAATCAGTAGGGCAAAACAGAGGAAGGGGGATGGCTGTTTGGGGGGGTGTTAGGACAAGTTATGACAAGTCAGACCTGCAACCGCACGCTCCTGCCTCGTCTATTTAAGAAGCAGTAGCTGATCGCAGATCGTCAGTCGCAAATTTTTCAACAATGGAGAAGGTTGAGCACCGCGCAGTGATCAAATTTTTGACCAAGGAAGGCAAGAATGCAAAAGAGATCCATGAACGCATGGTTGCAGTATACACCGACACCGCCCCTTCCTATGCAATCATTGCTCGCCGGAATAGGGAGTTCCGCCATGGTCGTGAGTCCCTTAAAGATGACCCCCGTCCAGGACGCCCGTCAGACGTGACCAACGAGGACAATGTGACCCGTGTGGAGAGGATCATCCTCGAAAATCGACGGGTGAAGGTCGAAGAAATCGAGTGAGAACTTGGAATATCACATGGAAGTGTTATCAACATCATCCACGACAATTTGGCCATGACCAAGGTCTCTGCCTGTTGGGTCCCTAGAAACCTCACGCCCCATGATTGACTTCAACGTCGTCAAAGTCCAAAAGGCCAGAGTTGCACAAGCTGCCCTGCGTGAGTGCGGATTTAAGATGCTCCACCATCTCCCCTACAATCCAGATCTGGCCCCTAGCGACTACTTTTTATTCCGCCAGCTCAAGGCTGCACCACGTGGATGCCGGTTTGGGGACGATGAAGATGTCCAGCTCGCCGTCCAGGAGTGGATTGAACAGCAGTCGGGAGATTTCTGGTTGTCGGGAATTCGAAGCCTCAGGGACAAGTGGCGCAAGTGTATTGAAGTCGAGGGTAGTTATATTGAAAAATAATAAACACTTTTCCTCATATCTCGTTTCCTTATATCCCAATTGCAAAAATTATTGACCACCCCTCGTATTTTGGGTAATGAATGGAGGCAGACTCCAACCTAATTATGAAAAAGTGATCCATATTTTTTTACATTCATGACCTGTCCATTTTTGAACCCCATAAAAGCTTTCAAGCTTGTACCTTTTAGTGCCTGTATTCTGTAAAAACTTGTACCTTAAAATTTAGGATAAGTTCCTTTATCCCAGTAAGTATAGAGGCTCAATAAGGTTTGATAGTTTAATAATTATCATCTTTAATCTTTTCTACTTTTCCTCTTTTTATTTTCCTTTTTTGCTTATAGATATGAGTTGATTTCAAAACCTTACAGGGTGCCAAGTTTCAACAGAAAGAAATTAATTCATCTTTAAATTTGTTCACAGCAATTTAGCTTCTGAATTTAATAAAAAGGTAAAAGAAAGAAAATAAAAGGGTGAATGAAAAGAATAAAAGCAAAAAAAGAAGCTGGTTAATAATAAAATGGTAAAAGTTCTATAATTTTTGTAAGCATGTCTAATGTGATGGTACATAGATAATTTATCTTAAATTAAACTAAATCTTATTTTTTTGTTTATCTAGGTATAGACTAACATAATATTAAGATTTTATTCTGCTTATCTCTCTTCTATAATTTAATACAGACAAAATAGCATACAAATAGCACAAAATTTATGATCATTCTGTGCATTTATAATAAAAAAACAAAACAATAAAGAATTTTTATGTAATCTATATATTAGTTATTGACATGCTGCATTTTTATGTCATTTTACGAAAATAACTCAAATATATTGGGAGAAAATGTACATAAACCTTTTTTCAGTTTTCCAAATTATTCATTTTTAATAATTTAAATTCTTAAAACAACCAAGGAGAAATACTTTTATCTTGATTAGCATTATATACATTGATTTAACTCTCCTCCTGATCCAGGCTTTCTTAGGCTGGCTGTGAATTGATTCCCACCTTGTCAAGGTGAAGGATGTTAGCAGGCTTATGTGTCACCAAGAAGACTTTTAATATGCCCCCCCTCCCACTCCTTTTATTTAGTAATTTTATTTTTACTGATTTCTGCCTACTGCTTCTATGATTTTCTTTTTTCCTTACACTAAATATTATGTGGGCTTGTCATCTTGTGCTTTCACTGAGAGTGTTGCCCCAAATGCCACATCATTTTTGGGGTTTGGTCTCTGTCCTGTTGTAGCGGGGGGATCGCGATTTCCTGGCCAAAGATTCCCGCTGCCCTGACAAGGTCCGCTCGGTGGTTCAAAGAGAGGGTATTGAGGAGAGAGAGTATTTTCTAAATTTAATTTACACACGAAAAAAACGGAAATCAACCACAACCCCAGAGAACAAAAATGTAAATTTACCCAATTTCCAAAATATTAACTATCTTTAACCACAACCAAAAGATATATATATATATATATATATATATATATATATATATATATATATATATATATATATATATATATATATATATATATATATATATATATATATATATATATATATATATATATATATATATATATATATATATATATATATATATATATATAGTGGGCCTTACAACTTTACCCTGGCCACACACACGCAAATAAGGAAATGTTTAGGGCTTCACAACCAGATTGCCCAGTGCCACCATGTGAGTCTGTCTAACTTTCTTCAGCTCTGGGAGCGCTATTACCGGTATGGGAGGGGGGGGAGGGAAAGGGAGGGGGGCCCGCTTTCTTGAGGAAAGAGAGGTTCCTTTTTCTTAAGGGACTGGAAGTTCAACTTCAGCCAAGGCGAATGATTCGCGCTCAAGGATGAGGAAGTGGTGGTTCCAGTCAGAGTGGAAAGTGCGAGGGCTCAGGCCCCAATCGATGCGTCCCTTTACTGCCACACGAGAGTTAAGATTGGCTTCAGCCGTCTTCGAAAGCCAGATGTCGGCGACAATCGGTACCACGGAACTGGAAAAGAGAAGGCACATTCAGTCACCTATTCACTGCCACACTCAAACATCTTTACTCCTAACTCATTCAACCATATCCACTCTCACACAATCTTCACTCACCTATCTTCCGTCTAGGCGGCTCTTCCTTCCTCAGTCACAAACTTTACTTCCAAACTTTTTGAATCTCCGCATCCCCTGGTTCGCGAAATCCGTGACGCCACGGTTTTGGCGAGCCGGGCAGATGTCGAGATTATCTTCTGCTGGGTTCCTGGACATGTAGGAATTGCGGGGAATGAGCGCGCCGATGAGGGCGCCAAAGAGTACGCGAGGACTCTGCGACCGGACCAGCGTTTCGCTCTTCCTCACACTGACTACATTGCAGGAATACGGGCAGCTCTTCGGACTGCTTGGCAAAGAAGATGGGAGACGGTCGAGGGGAACTTAAAGTTGCGTGCCATTGCGCCGCGACTGTTCCCATGGACCTATCCCCCAATGCCGCGGCGGCTTCAGGTTGCTTTCTGTCGTCTTCGAATCGGACACACTCGTGTGACGCATCGTTACTTGGTGGAGCGCTCGCATGTGCCCTATTGCAACGACTGCGTCGTCCCCCAGACTGTTCGGCATATTCTTGTCGAATGTCCCAGTCTGGGTGATCTTCGCGCACGATACCTGTCTCGGTACCGGGATGGGCGGGGTCGCTACCGCCTGTCCCTTGTACTCGGGACGAGTGCGTGCACCATGACTGGTGGACTTATTGACTTTTTGGGGGAGGCCGGCCTTCTCCCCTTTATTTAAGGTTCCTTTTTTTTGTTATTGTTTTGTTTTAGGTTGCACTCTCCTGCACCGGGGTGAGGGGGACCTCCCCCCGCTGCCGGAGATTGCTTCGATTGTTAAGTTTTTCCAATTTATATTGATTGTTAAGTTTTCATATTTTAACTTTAAAGTAGCCTAATTCTAGGCTGTCGTGTTTTTCGGCGACTTATGCCCAAGTGGGTAGTTGCCAGATGGGCTCTATAAAAAAAAAAAAAAAAAAAAAATCCAAACTTTTACCTATACTTTCTAAAGAAAAATATATGCTGAAAGAATCCGCCTAAAAAGAAAACAGGAGATGAATGGGGGAGCACAATAGAGATCCATCGAGTCCCCCCAAACAAAGTAAAGACGGTGATCACACGATCCACACCCACACACATTCTGCAAAAGAAGAAAGAGATTAGACATAGGGAAGGGGAGGCGGACAACCAAACTACTACATCCCTCCCAGCCTTATTCGCCTCACCTCACCATGTCTCAATCCCCATCTTCATTCATTCACAATGCTTTCGACATCACCCAGTCATACTCTTTCACTCTGCCTCTCCTCCTAGTCACAGGTCCAGCAACTGTCTCTGTCATCTGTCGTAATGTCTCCTCATGTCTGTCCATGTACTCTATGTACTTCATCCACACACACATCCGATATTTCCTGACCAATCCCACTCAAATCCTCAACTAACCTCTCTACTACATCCATCAAACCTTCCCATTCTTTCATAGCATTTATCGACTCTTGTTCCAATTTCGCACTTATCCCATTTATACTCTCTAGCATAGACTCAGACTCTTTCAAAGGAAACTTACAAATACTGTACATTCTATCATATACTCCATCTCGATCTTGCAGAAACTCAGAAAACTCTCTCACATCACTCTCACCAAACTGTTCCATCCATTCATCCTTTCTCAATCGTTTACTCTTACGCTTCCCCCTTCCATGTTCAACGAACACTAACTGCTTCCCCTCTAAAGCACTAGCTATATCATCCACCATTTCACAGTCTTCCATTCTTTCAGACAGATATTCATTCACCGGATGTTGCACCAAATATTCAGGAGGTTCACGCCACTTTCGCAACTGACCTTGATGCGCTCTACGTTCATCCAAACTTCCATCCTCTCTTTCACGAAATATCACATAACTTACTCCATTCGACCAAACCTTTCTTACTACAAATGGACCTTCAAATTTCTCTTTCAACTTATCCACATTCAGTCTACCTTTTGTCTCAATCTCCTTTAGTACTTTATCACCCACAGAAAAACTCTCAAACCTTTCATTCCCTTTTCTCCACAACTCACGATCTTTTTCACTAAGTCCCATATGTGGCCTAATCATTCGTTCAAAGTTCATCAAATACTTACATGGTGACATTCCAATCGCCTTATGCACTGTCATGTTATACGCCCAAAGCACTCTTCCCAAACATTCATCCCATTCTTTCCCATCTTTCACCATCAATCGTAACATCTCACTCAAAGTTCTTATCGTTCTTTCAGCCAAACCATTCGCACTAGGCATATACGGCGTCGTTCGCACATGATCTATTCCCCATTCACTCAACATTCGCACAGGCTTACACATGCACATGGGCAACATTCTCTCACTCACTTCTCTAGCAACAGTCAATGAAGATTTATTTGTCACAGGTGCAGCATACGCAAATTTGCTCTTATGATCCACCATCACAATCATCCCTACATACCCTCTTGCAGTCCTCCGAAAAGACACGCAATCGATCGCTACCATTTCAAAGGGTTCATTCACACTCAACTTTAATACAGGTGGGGCAACATACACTCTCTGATACTTTCTTTTCTGGCACACTTCACACGTAGTCGCTACATCCACGTAAATCTTTCTCAAAAAGGGGCTAAATATACATCCTTTCATACATTCCCACAATTTATTCTTACCCATATGTCCAAACCTATCATGCACAATCTTCACCATTCCATGATCTATACATTGCACAAAATACACTAAACCCTTGCACACTACAAACTTTCCAGCAAACCTTCTAAACTCTCTTAATATGCAACTCCATTCATTCACAGGAACACTGGTCATCACGCTATCTTTGAATTCACGCACCATCGGACATGACTCTTGCATGCTCTCTATATCTTCAGCAGTCAACAGCTCTTCACTCAAATCGACACCTGCCACTCCTACAAATCCAGTTGAGCCTACAAGCTCACTCTGCAACTTCCCAACTGTTACACCATCTTTCATTAAACATTCATTACATACATCCACTGAAATCCTATTCTTACACAGAAAACAATAAGGTAACTCATTCTCACTTAGCACAACAAATTCATGCAATATATCATTCAACTTCCCCATGCTTACAGACAAACTCACTTCCTCCCATGCCATAATACGTCCACTTCCGAGTCCACTTATCGAAACTGTCACACCTTTTCTAGAAACATTCCAACTCATATTATCAACATCACACACAACTTTTGCATTCACCAAGGAAATTTGCACACCTGTGTCAATCATTCCACAATAGCTCTTCCCATTCATAGTCAAGGTAACTTGCACTCTCTCTTCAAGTCCATGTTCACACATTATATTCAACACTTCGGTCTGTTCCACAAACACTTCTGCAGCATCCAAACCTTCATCTTCACTAACAGGAACAATTCCTTCGCAAACGTAGTCAATCTCTCTTCTTACATAATTCTTCTTCTCAATCAGCCAATTATAATGCACACCACTCAAACATTGCAGATGCAACTCACACCCATTCACTCGGTCTACACCTTTACCACGATACATCACTGGCTTCTCCACACCATAATGCACATATATTCTCACACCAAACAGCTTACTCACTATCGCTAATACTTCCTGAAACATCATCACTCCTGGCATACACATACTTCTCAACTCTTTTCTTAACCTACTTGAATTTTCCATTCCCAATTGCTCTGGTCTCTTACACGCTTCTTCCATAACCACCTTTCGTAATGCATTCACACTTTCTGGCACCTTTTCAAGCAATCCCTCTTTCACCAAGTCTCGTAAACCATACAACACACTTTCGAACATAGAATCACCTCCACCCTTACATTTTCTTCCAACAACTACACCTGCTGGCAAATACTCAGGATTTATGCTTACAACCTCACTCTCATTCAAACTACAAGGCAAATGTGACATCAAATCAGCAATCACATTCCTTTCACCTGGCAAATACTCAACCACAAAATCAAAATCACTCAAATCCTCTATCGTCCTTGCAAGCCTACTATCAACTAACCTCATACGCTGCAAATACACTAGTGGCTGGTGATCTGTTCTCACTACAAACCGTACTCCATACAGAAATGGTCGTAACGACTTGAGACAGAATCTTAACGCAGCCAGCTCTCTTTCAATCGTTGAATATGCACGCTCTGCCACACTAAACGCCTTGGAAACATACGCAATTACTCGCTTTCTTTCCAGCCCATTCACAACTTGATCTTGCATCAAACATCCACCCATCGAATGACCACTTGCATCCGTATATACTTCAAGCATTCCTGCATTCTGTTTGAATCTTTGCAATGCCATGGGTATTAGATGCCGGATTCTGGACCCCATTACCCTTGGTGGGGTGGGGGCTGCTGTAAGAATGACATGGCTGGCATCCCCAATTTTTTAACAACCCCTCCTCATGACCCCCCCCCCCTACCACACCCTTTGGTATTGCCTCACCCTCAGTGATAAAACCAATCATAAATCCTTGCTCCCCTAGCTCTCCCTAACACTCCATCCCCTTGGTTTCTCTCAATGTCCATGCCTTGCCCAACTTCCACTAACCATCCCAACACCACCAACTTGACCTCAAACCCAACCCCCTGCAGGGGGTTACCCTGTTACACCTGTTACCTGGAGAATCTTCACATCCTCCCAACCTGAGTGTAAATTATGGAAGCCATGACGCTGGGTTCACTTGAGCTCTGAAGGGGCCTGGGAAAGTTGTCAGTGCACTTCATCTCACCCTCTCAGCGCTACCTTTTTTTTACTTCACTCTATAACTATCTCTAACTTTTTTCTACCTGCACTTGGTACTGGAAGGAGCTGTTCTCTCCTGAGCTGAGTGCAAATTAGTGAAGCCCCATCACTGGGTTGACTTGAACTCTTCCAACGGAACCTTGGGAATACAAATGAAAGAACATGCAACAGCAGACCATTCAATCGAGACACTATCGAAGTTAAGTTTATTAAACTTTACTACCTTGATCATTGATGTTTGTTTATCTGATGGAGAGTGAAAAAATAAAATATTACTCCCTTATAAACATAGTCGGTCTTTGGTTTGAGGCAAATTGTTTGTCTTGTCTATGTTTAAACGAATCAACTGTAGTGCAGTTAATAACATTACAGGGGACACTATTCCATAAGTTGAGTTTTCAGTTGAAGAAAATTTTTTTAGACTCCTGCCAGTTAAATGGTTTACCTATAATTTTTCAACCATTTTACCCTGTGTAATTAGATTTGTTGATTATAAAGTACTTTTTACAGTTCTTAGTTACTATGCCTTTGATAATTTTAAATACTTTAATTAAGTACCTCCTAGTCTATGCTGTGTTAATGGGAAGAGATTTTATTTATTAAAACGATCCTCTTATAGCTTGTTTTAATTTTGGGGGGTAGTAATGGTACCAGGCTTGAACACACTGTTCCAGAAGAAAAGTTGTAGAGAGTAAGTATTACTTCTTTTAATTTGTGCTCAAATGACCTGCCTATAAAGCTAATTATTTTGTTTGTCTTCTTGGTAACTTTGGTGCATTGTTGACTGAGTTTTAGGTTACTTGATACTGTTACTCCTAAATCTGTTTCCATCTCTAGACTTTTCAATCATGTTCCATTTATTGAATAAGATGCTTTTTATTTTTATTTCCTATGTGCAACACTTTTACATTTATCTATGTTTGGGCCCAACCTGATTACTTGTCTAAATTATATTGCATATCTTCTATTTTCTTATGTGAGTATACAGTATTTGGTGATTTTTGTATCATCCACATACTTTGAAATTATGCAGGTCAGACTTTCATTAATGTTATTAATGTAGAGTAGAAAGAGGACAGGCCCTAAAACTGAGCCCTAGGGTAACCCTGCTAGTTACATTGAGCCACTTAAACACCTTGCCATTTATGACTACTTTCTACCTTCTTTTACAGAGTCTATTCTCAATTTATCATATGTTGCTCAATATTCTGTGTGATTGTAATTTTATCATTAGATATTTGTGAGGAACTTTGTTGAAAGCCTTCTGGAAATTAAGGTATATGATATTAACTGCTTTACCTTCATTGCATAGATTAAGGATATGGTGGAAGAAGTCTAAAAGGTTTGTGAAGTAGCAACGGTTGTTATTGAACCCATGCTGGATATCTTTAAGAATGTTGTTTACCTACAAATAGTTCACAATTCTATTCCTTATGAATGTTTCAAGAATTTTGCACACAACTGAGGTATAGATCAGCACTACTTTTTTAATTTCCTTTTTTTTACTCTATGACTATCCCCTGAATCTTTTGTTTACCTATAATTGGTAATAGGAGGAGCCGTTCTCTCCCTCCTCACTCCTTTTCAGTGCTACCTTTTTTTCAGAAGAGAAGCTTTGGAACCTTTATCAACAATGCCCTTTAATGCCTGTATGTTGCAAGAGGTCAGGACTTGAGAGGTCCTGGGTATCAGGGCATGATTAATGGGAAAATAATTTTTTGCCCCAATAACCCCTTCTCTGCATGTAATAGATTATTCCCTCCCTGCGGCTGTTCTTGGGTTCATAAGGCTATATGGCCTTGTTAGCTGCCAGGCCAATGAAAAGTTTTGGGTCCTCTTTCTGGGTCTGCTACATCAGATCTTGATCTTGGCTATCCTGTCGATGATTAATACAACCTAGTAAGGAAATCCACCTTGTCACTCATTAATGCATCCAGGAGGATGACCAGAAAAATTGATGTGCAATAAGTGGGAGTGGCTGGATGCAAGATAGAGTGGCTGGATGCAAGATATAGCCTATCACCCCTTTTCTTTGTTGTGTTGGTTACAAACTTGGGGAAACTTTGTGTGTTGGAAGGTTCTCAAAACTTGACAACATTTTGGACTTTATCATTCTCAGCAAATCCTTCCCTAACCTTGGTGTTAAAAGAGACATCTCTCTAACTGGTGGAGGAGCTCTCCTCTAACCATTTATCTGCTGCAAAGGGGTTTCTCCTTTGACATCTTGGGGGATGCCCTCAAGAAACTCCAACTCTGCAAAGTGATCTCAAAGCATCTTCTAGCAGATAGGCCATTTCTCCCACAGTGGTTTCAGGTCACTCTCTGTCATCATTGAATTGAGAATACCCGCGGGATGCACCGCCCTTTGATGGAGTACTGCCCTGCACCTTGCTGCAATGATTGCGTTGTCCCCTGAACCTTTCTGGCACATTCTTGTTGAATGTCCCAGCCTAGGGCGGGGGGGGTTGTTCTTCACGCATGTTACCTGTCCCAGTACCGTTACAAGTGGATCGCTACTGCTTGTTCCTTGTATTTGAAACAGGTTTGTGCACCCAGACTTGTGGGCTATATGACTTTCTTGAGGCTTTACTTATCCATTTTTTTTTACTCTCTTTGGTATTGGTCTCATGCTCGGGTACCCGGGAGTAGGCAGACTTCCCCCCTCATACTGGAGCTTGCCTCCTTCTTCCTGCTTGTTTTGTTGGTTTTTCATTTTTCATGAAAAAATCCTCACTGGATTGGTTCAACCCTCTGAGCTGCCTGGCAAAGAAGTTTGGAGACAGCTGAAGATAATGTAAAGTTCTGTTCCATTGTGACAGTTCCGGTGGACCTACCCCAAATGCTTCAGAGACTTAACGTTGCTTTCTGTTGTCTTTGAATTGTGCACACACATGGGAAGCACTACCATTTGATGGAGCTTTTCCCTAAACCTTACTGTCTTGCATGTGTTGTCCCCAAACTGTTTTGCACATTCTTGATGAATCTTCCAGTCTGGGGAATCTTCATGCATTCTACCTGTCCTAGTACTTGAATGTGCAGGGTCTCTACCACTTGAATGAGCAGGGTCTCTGCCACTTGAATGAGCAGGGTCTCTACCACTTGTCCCTTGTACTTAGGACAGACACAAACTTGTGAACTATATGACTTTTTTGTTGTTGGTTTTATTGATTTTGTTTTCTGTGGTATCTAATGGTGACTTATGCCTTAGATGCTAGTAGCATTTGGGTACTTTAAAAAAAATCTGTTTGGCTTGCTCTGCTCTACACACAGTACCTTATACATTTGTATGTGTGTGCCCAGCTTCTTCCTCAGTCGGCAACGCTTATGCTGCTGTAAGATGCCACTCATACCCTAAGCCTTTTGGGTTTAGGGCAAGACAACTCCTTTGAGAGTTCGATATAGTTTTCAGAATGGTGGAGTGTACCACGATTGACCATTTAAATGCCTTGGCTCCCTAAGCTTCTATTGCACCAGGAGTATTGCATTTGAACTTCATTTCAGGAATTGGGTCAGCCTTGGGGTTTCCTGGAAAAATAAATGGAAGTTACATGCCATTGTGCCATTTTTCCCATAGACTACTCCACCATGCCTTGACTGCTTCAGTTCATTTTCCATGGCTTTTGAATCAGGGACACTCAGGATGGATCACCTCTTGATGGAGCAGTCCTCCCACACCTTACTGTGATGACTGTGTGATCCCCCAGACTGTCTGTCTCTACCAGAATGAACAAGTTTCCTAATGCTTCTCCCTTGTACTCAGGATGGGTTTATGCAATCCTGATTCTTGTATCTTTGAGGCAGGCCTCATCCATTGCTTGTTTGTTTTTTTCTTAGTCAGTTTTTGTTCAGTTTCATGTTTCTCCAGCACACTACTTCCAACATCTATACAATAACCTTCCTCTCCTACCAACAAACCCAAACTTATTCAAATATATCTACCCTACCTTCACCCAAAGAAACTTGAATGCACTACCACCAAACATCCTAAATAAGACTACCACCTCCCTTATTTCACCAATCGGAGAAATTACATAGAACACACACACACAGTAATCCTATCTCAACTCAGATCAGGCCACTCCACTCTACTCAAACAATTTAAATATAGAACAAACCTTGCCCTGACACCAACAGACACCACAGACACCAACATACAACATACCCAAGCTAAGGTCATTAGGCTTCCATCTATATCTTGTATTTTCCAAACCCCTCGTGCCTAACTAACCCCTTTGGTTGCTTCCTATAACATTCCTACATTTATTTTTGATTGGAGAAACATTTACATTTCGTTCTGTCATCTTCACTTCATTATTGGAATCTCTTTTTATAATGAGAATTTCAAATTTCAAGGCTTCTGATTCTTGTTAGTGCTATAGTAATTTTAATTTTTTATAAAATATATATTAATTTTTAGTTCATAAAGCTAACTTGAATGGTTTAAATTATAGAACATTGTGGCTAAGATTGATAAGAATCTTCTTCAGCGAGTTGAAGGGAGTGAGATCATAAGCAAACTTCAGTCAATGAGTGTTTTATTTGAGGCAGCAGAACAATGTGTCCTTTATTCAATTACATTTTATCAAAAAGATGAGACAGGGAAGGTAAGAAGAACATTATTTGTTTGTTTATTGCTATTTTTATTGGCTTAGAAAACTAACTTGATACTAATTATTATTGATAATTGGATTGTTTTATCAGTATTTCAAATTTGAGTACCATGACCTTTTGTGTAGACTTGTTCATGGTGATTTTAACAGTCTCCAAACAATTGTGTCGAGGAATAGGTCACCACGAAATAATATATATATATATATATATATATATATATCTGTATCTATTGGTTGGGAGGAAAGAGATAAAGACTAAGGAAATATGTATATATACAGTTATACATACATATATCTTCTAATGTACATACACATCCTTGCTACATACAAGTACATTCACTTTGTAAAAGTAATCCATTAGTTACAAGGTATAAGAGTTTGATTTACTACAGGGGCTGATAGTGTTTAACTGAGTTTACAAAGTTGCAGTTCAAAGGTATATTTAAAGAATGAAAACCAAAAAATATAATTTTAATGAGTCACTAGTTAACAAATATATAATATATACATATGGGAAATATAGGTAATGTAAATAAAGGTCAACTCTGACAGAATACAGACTAATGGGTGATCGGGGAACGTTAATTACTTGTTAATCCGCTTTTAAATGGAATATTACAAATCAGTTATACAGAGGGAATATTTAAATGTTGGAAAGTGGGTCAATTATAGTGAGATTAAAGCTAATGGTCATTTTATCTTTAATGGGGTCAGTTTGAGAAAGGGAGAATGCCAGTGGATGCTTCCCTCGAGTGAATATTCTTCAGAGGGTCGATGCGAGGTTTGGAGAAGGCCAATGGATGTGGCCCCAGGTTGAATATCCTGATGGTGACGAGTATGAAGGGGGGAGGCAGAAGACGAGTTCACGATCCTTCTTGAAGATGGATGATGGCACCTTTGCTCCAGAGAAGTTCAACCTCCAAATCGAGACTGAGGCGGCTCAACATGAAAGTCTCACATGGGAAACTGGAGACCCTTGAGGAGCGGGTCCAGATAAGACGAGAGGAATCCCGGCCAATCCTTTGGAGTCGAAATGATTAGAGGCTTGTTCTGAACAGAGTAAGGCTCAACAAAAGAGAATGGTCTGCCCGGTGAGATCCGATCTTGAGGTATAACTGAATACCGGGGACCTTGGGGAAACAGACACAACGATCTGAACCAAAGGCGATGGGTTCTCAATCTAACCAGAGACTCGGAAACCCAGGCTATTTATATGACGGCCATTTTTGATGCTCAATCGCTGGAAGGCACAGACGTCTAGGAGAAGACTTCTGGCGTCTAGAGGGATTAGCGTCTGTTGCCGACCCAGGTCTTAATGGCCTCCAATGATGTGGGTGTGAGACTCTCAAGCAGCCTCCAAAATACGGAGATTAGCATTTTCATGGTGAGATTAAAGCTTTGAGCGAGCTCAACTTAATTAACTGCGCCTGCAAGGCAGCTGGCAGATATTCCAATTCTTTCTTTCCCCACTTCTTTGGACTCTTACATTATTACACGTGGAGTTGGATTTTTAGAATGGAGTGAGGGAAGAAATTTAAGGGGCAAATTAAGGGGATATTCCTCTTTGACTTCTATTTCCTTACAAATTGAATTTGGGTTTATTGAAATCTGCTATAGTAAGTAGCCTTACTATCCTTGATCTATTTTATTACTCACTACTTTTTCTTTGCTATATTTGCTAACATCCTTTTTCTCCACCCAGGCAAATATGTGCATGGTAGTGTAATTCTGTATTTATGTTTTAAAATGTGTATCTTCTTCAACATTAATGTATGAACTTGTACAAATTTGAGCAGTGATAAATGGAAATTTTAGCATTTATGTCTTTTACAAAGCCAATTTAGGTTGTCAGAAATTGGAGGTTAGAGCCAACATTGTAGTGGCAGGCTCTAGACTTCCTACAGGCACACTGCCTGCCGCCCTGGTAAGGTGACCTGCATGTTTTTGAGGAGGATAATGAAGGGTTAGACTAATATTTACTTTATTTACAAGACTGAGAACAGATATAAAAGAATGACAAATCCCAAACCCCGAACATGTGCAGTAATATAAAAATACAACAAAAATATATACAGCCTTACACCAAAGTAAATATATATACCGCCTCACAATATATAAATATTGGCCAATGCAAAATCGTACATGATAAATTACTTGGTGCCCTCCCCCCCAAACCAGACCCAATGCGCATAAATTGGGAAGAAAAAGGGAGAGGGAAAGGGAAGCAGGCCCACTTTCTTCTAGGAATTCCTTAATGGCGTCCTGTTTTAAGGGACTGGGAAGCATGAGTTCCAGACTTGGCAAAGTGTTCCGCACTCAGGGAACTGGGACATGTGGGTTCCAACCACTTTGTTGGAGACTGGGAGGTGATAGTCCCATTTATGTGGTGGAGACTGGAGGCGCAAGCTCTAACAACCCACGCTTCAGGATGGTCCTTTCTCAGTTGGTTGTGGGAATATGAGTGAGGGTCAAGGCTGGCTGCTGCTGCCTCTCAAAGCCAAATGTCGCTTGACTGTCTTGCCGGTACCAAGGAGCTGGAAAGTAGAAGACATCTCCAGACATAGATTCATTGCTACACTCAAACATCATTAATGCTAACATACATACACACATACCCATTCACACAGGCTACACTCACCTTTTGTTTGTCCAATTAACTCTTCCTTTCACTTAAGAATTATCAACACTAAAGTTTATCATTTTTACTTCTAACAATTTATTCACAAACTGCCGAAAAATAAGCCTGTAGGGGAGTCGCAGATGAATGGGGGACATGCTAGAAGTCTATCGAATCTCCCACCTGGATCACACACTCACTTCATCTTCATTCCAAGCACCCTAGAAGAGAAGAAAGGGTTTAGATATGATATTTGGGGAAGGGGGGGGGGTACTGCTTACTACGACAACATGATATGAATGGTTTAGCAGAGTTGAAAATAAAAATATTGATATTGACACTCAATTACTTTGTGTCCCCTGGGTTATCTTCAGTCAAACCTAGCAGCACTCAGGAATGCTGCCACAGAGAGTGGTCTTCTCCATAGGTCTCCAAGTGACCTGACATGGTAGTCAGCTCTTTGGTATTTGCAGGAAGGGCAGGTAAGGATCAGATGAGTGGTGTTGTGTATCAGTTGGTAGTTTCAGTGGGGGAAGTCAGGGTCTAGTCTGTTTTTGTATTCATGAGATGAGGGGTAGTGTCCTGATTGTAGGTGTGCCAGAGTAAGACTGGTTCAGCAGTTGAAAGTGGTTTCCATGGTGTGCGATGTTGAGTGGGACATGTTGAAGTAGGGTGTTTACCCACTATCTGGTTCAGTGGTGTTGGGGGAGCTCTTCCAGTAGCTGGTAGTAGTGGGAAGAGGAATGGCAGGGGCTAGTCCTAAGTTCTATGGGTGGGTACAAGAATGGAGAGAGTGGGTGGGGTGACGCAACTTGCTGAAGAATTGTCTAGGTGGTCACTGATGGGTAGTATTTTGGTTTCTGCATGTAGTTGGAGTATTGAGTTGTTTTTTGTGCAGCGGGTTGAAGTGTGGAGAGATGTTTTGTGTTATTTGTATTTTCTCTAAGTTGATGTTAGATGACCTGGTGCACTGGCTGGGGATGCTTAATTTAGTGTGGCATGGATGAATTTTAGTAAATATTATAATATATATATATATATATATATTTGCATTGTACCGTAACCCAGGACATGATGACTCTATTTATGACTGTCTTTTAGATGGTATTGCCTTGGCTCAATCAACAGATAGGAAAGCTTGTTTTGTAATTAGTGTGGACTGTAAAGCATGAAGAATGGCTCAATTCTAATGTAACTGATCAGCATGGTAGGTCAGCTTATTAATTTTGCACTGCTGCTGATTGTCTTCAGATGATTCAGGAACCCACCCATATTTCAGGTAATAGACTAGATCTTGTGTTCACAGATTCTCCAGCTGCTGTAGATGCAAAGATCTGTGAAAATTTGGGGACATCAGATCATTGTTCCATTAGAATAGACATAACTGTTGATCAGCATATCCCGAATGCCACAATCAAAAAAGAGTTTGGCTTAAATCTCGAGCTGATTGGGTTGGTTGTGAAGAGAGTTGTTGAGCCTTGAATATTTCAGATGCAATATCTGACCCACATCCAATGGCTAAGGTGAATGATATGTTATCTACTGTTTTGGTCAGGCATGTTCCCAGTAGAATTATCAGGATTTGTACAAATGTCCAGCCATGGTTTGATGAATCCTGTAGAAGAGCCTACCATGATAAGCAAACAAAATTTAATGTATGGAGGCGTAATCGGACGCGAGAAAGCTTCAAGATCTTTGTTAAGTCTCGGCGTACTGCCAACAGAGTTTACCATAGGGCTGAGAGATTATATAATGATAATCTGAAGAGTAAGTTGGCAGAGATCTGACGGTCTCATTTGTGGTGGACTAAATTAAAATCTGCTATTTTTGACTCTTAACACTTCTACCATTCCACCACTACTTTTGCTAAATGGAAAGCTAGCAACTAGTGCAAATGAAAAGGCAGAGTTACTCCATCAAGCTTTTGAAGCCAAGCAGTCAGTTGAAGAAGTTCCTCTCCCTGACACTTGCCATCCTGAGCCTCGTTGACTGGATTTGCTTTTCAGGCAAGGGATGTTGAAAAGATACTTGACAGTCTTGACAGCTGGGGCAGAGTCGATCCTGACAACTTTTTCCCTTTATTTTTTAAAAAGATGTCTACTAATTTAGCACCTAAGTTAAGTAGATTATATAGATTTTTATTTAGATGAAGCACCTTTCCTGATAATTGTAAATTGAGCAATGTTGTGCCTATTCCTAAGGGCATGTTATCTGCCGATTGTAGTCAATACAGGCCTATTTCGATACTTCCTGTGCTCTCTAAGGTTGCTGAGAAGCTGATATCTAGGCCCTTGTATAGATACCTGGAGTCGAATGGCTTACTGGCTAGAAGTCAGTATGCATATAGGAGGCAGTTGGGTACTTATGATGCCCTTCTAGATTTGACTTGTAGTATGCAAGATAATCTTGACAAGGGTTTCGAATCTAGATTAGTTCAGATTGATTTTAGTGCTGCTTTTGATCTTGTTAACCATAAAGCACTTGTTTTTAAACTACAAAACCTTGGAATAGGTGGCTACATCCTAGGACTACTTAACGACTTTTTAATAGATCGGCAGCAATGTGTTGTCGTAAATGGAGTTTTTAGTGAACCTAGACTTGTTGTGTCTGGAGTTCCACAAGGCAGTGTTCTTGGGCCTTTGTTGTTTTTAGTATACACAAGTGATTTGGTACAAGGTCTTGAAAACAAGGTTGTTCAGCATGCTGATGATACTACATTTGTTAGAGTAGTCAGGTCTCCAGCAATGAGAAAGCAAGTTGCCATGAGTCTAATTCGTGATTTAGAAAAAATTAGGAAATGCTGTGATCGTTGGGGTATGAAGCTTAATTCAAGTAAAACTAAGACCCTCTTGGTTAGTAGATCTCGTACCAATGAGCCACCTCATCCTCCACTCTGTGTAGGAGATACACTTCTTGCTGAATCGGAATCCCTACGATCCTTGGCATTACCTATGATTCTCACCTGACTTTTGAGAAGCATCTTTTAAATGTATCTGCTAATGCTGCCCGAAAACTTGGTATTGTACATAATGCCTCATATATCTATAAGAATGAAGATATTAATGCCACTTGTTTCAGGTCCTTTGTTCTTCCTCTTGAGTATTGTTCTCCAGTTTAGATATCCGCATCTGTCAGAGATGTCTCTCTTAGATAGGGTTGCTGGTGGAGGCAGGTTCCTTTTTCCTCATGGGGCTAACTATGACTTGGATCATTGACGGATGATTTCATGTTTGTCGATATTCCATAAATACTACTTCAGTAGGGGTTGCCACTATGTTTTTTAACTCCTGAGCCCCTGCCTCTTGCTAGAGCAACAAAGTTTGCTGATGGACAACATCCACATGCTCTATGCATTCCCCGCTGCCGCACTTCTCAGTTTCAGTGTTGCTTTTTGCCAAGTACGGTAAAGCAGTGGAATGATCTTCCTGCTGAAGTTATGCAGGAAGATCTTAATATCTTCAAACGTGGTTGCAATGCTAGATTAAGGGTGGGTGCTACTGCCTCACAATTTTAATATTGATTTGATTTTAATAATTTTAAACTTATTTATTTATTTATTTATACATTTCAATTTCTTTCTTCTAGCATTCATTCTTTCATATTTGACATTTGGACACCGTGTTCTGTGGGAGCTTGTTTTCAAGTTCATGGCTGCTAGGTTTTCCCACAAGAATTTTGTGTTCATTATCTCAAATAATAATAATAATAATAATTTTGCCTACATAGTTTACAATTCTAAATACAAAATTTTCAAATCAAATCTATATAATAAAAATTAAGTCTGTCTGTGTGTGTGTGTCCATTTATAGTAATTGAAAAATCCTGTTCTAACCCTCCCTCCCTCTCCTCCCACTCTGCCCCCATGCTCTCCCTCCTCTTCCCCCTACAAAAGGACACCCAAACCAATAGAAAAAATTTGCTTCTAATTACCAGTCACTCATGTGTGAGCGTAAATTGCCCGGTGCTCACAGTTAAATGTTTACTCATTTTAAGTATATTATATGATAGGGAGAGCACACATCTCTGCTGAATCTGCTTCAACCTAAAAATAATAATAATCGCCGAGTAAAGATATTTTTGTGCCACATTCTAAGAATTTCAAACAATTTGCATCTGTATTTATTTATGACAGGACTTTTTATCCCGGGCAATACCCAGGATAAAAATCTGTCTTACTTTATTTCCAAACGCACATTTTTTCCGGGTATTTCTGCTTTTTTTTTCAAGATTTGTAGAAAAAGATTATATATATATGTATTTACAGGTTTTCCTTCAGATATTGGACAAAATTAAAATATTTGCCCTAATTGAGACACATTAAAATGTGAAACTCTCTAAATATTCTTGTGCACCCAATACTAAAAAATATTAGCAGTATACCCCCTCCTTTCCAGTAAAATATTATTATAAAACTTGTTTTCCATAATACCTTCTTTCACACTTTTCATATAACATTCATCTGCAAATTACATTGCTCCTCCCTTCCATATACACCCTGAACCTTGCTAATAGCTTGGTAGGTAAAGTTAGGATTTCTGAGTTTTCTGTTTTCATTATGCTGTGTTACATCCTTCAATTTTTATTTCAAATTCATCTATTTTTGGGGTCTAGCACTCTAATAGCTTTTGAGTGAAAGTAGCCCATCTCGACATATTTTTGAGTAAATGAAAGATAATTATACACATTAAGCATACCTTGCTTATATATTTAAGAGAAAACCATAATTATAATACATGATTGATGGACATAATGAATTATTTGCTCACATAGCGCCATTTCAACTAATGACTTCAAAAAGCCTATCAAGCATGGAATCTTTCAATTTCTTAATAGTAGCAGGGTAGACTACCTCTGCTGCAGCATTTTGATGGTCGCCCATAAGACGTCTTTTTACAAAAATTGACGTTCATCAGCATAAATATCTCATTTAATGATGGACCACAAATTTTTGAGGCTGGTGTTCATGTTTGCCCTAAGAGCCTAGGAATGCTTAGGTGGCCTGGCAGAGTAGGCTGGAGCATTATCATGCATGAAAACAAGAGTCCTTATAAGTGACAATGGTATATCATCTAGTTAGGGATCCAAGACCTCCTTCAAGAGATTGGAGTAGGCAGCTGTGGTCATTTTAACTACATCAGGCACCCTGGCTGGGCCAACAAGTCTGTGTCCAATTATATCTGCCAACAACATAACTCCTCCCCCTCTTGTTGACTTTGCAAACGTTGGTGAAGCTCACCTCAGAAATAGACCTAACCATTTGCCCACCTGTCTGGTTTGCCAAGGGTTGCCCTGGTCTCATCAGTGAACAGAATGCCTCTCATGTCCAACGCCATTTACTTCCGAGCCCATTAAAACCTTTAAGTCATTGATGGGGCATTAAAAGAAGCAGTTTTAGGGAAGCTCACATAGAAGCCATGGTTCCTGGTGGTCTTTGGTACTTGGGGACGACCAGCGGCGAGGAAGGTGATTTTGCTCGCTTTTCTGGGCTTCCCATCTAACTCGCTACCAATATTCCTCAAATCCCTAGCTGTCACAGTCTCGGAGGTCCCACAATCAAATCACTTCATCCTTAGCAAATGGTCCTTCAGAATTCAACTAACTGTGTCCACATAGGGAACTAACTTCTCCACAATAGCATAAGCAGAGGGGCCTTCAGTACTTTCCTTGATGATGAAAGGCTTTTCTTCATCTTTGAAGCCTCTGCAACATCCCATTGTCCTTACGAGGATAGATGCTATTAGTGTGGTTCATCCAAAAAATGACATCTTAATTAAAAATTGATATAACACAGCATAATGAAAACAACATTAGCGTTGCCATATTGTTCAGACGAGCTTGGAAAATTTGAATCAAAATTGATTTATAAAGAACCAAGAAATCTTGACTTTCCCTACCAAGCTATTAGTGTAGTTTAGGGTTTACAATCAGGTCCATAACACTTGCCATGACCTTCTCCTCACCTCAACTCATAGAGTCATGGTAAATAAAATAAAAAGATAAAATGGTTATCTGGTACTTATCAACAGGTTAATACTTGGTTGTGATGTCCTTTCTGCTTGATACACTCCTGGAGACGATTAGGCACTGACTGCATGAGGTTTTGGAGCAAGGAGGGCTCAAAAACTGCTTCACAACTCGTGGAGGTGATGAATGAGCTTAGACACAGAGGCATTGTCATGGCCTTGTAGATGCCTCTTTATGATAGACCAGATGTCTCGATGTGGTTCAAATCTGGGCTATTCCCCAGCCATTCCTCTATGTAGTCCAACCCACAGATATCAAACCACTCCTTAATTAATGAGCTTAGCTGTGTTTGCAGGTGCACACTCCTGCATAAACACTTCACTTTGGCAAGCATCAAAACAATCATCCAGGTGGTCGCAGAGCAGCTCCAAGTACCTCCTTGTTCACCTTAACATTCTTCTCCCAGACCACAAGTTTGCCATGTGGCTGTGATACCAGAAAGTACCCCAAGCATAAAACTATCAGGGTGCTCCACAGTGGCCTGAGTGTGCCTAGGATCGAAAAGATCTGACCCACACTTCACCCTTTCACCCCCGTAAGGGGCGCGGCCATTTGCCACCTGGCCGCCCTGCTGACGGGATCCAGCGCTCCGTCCGGCCCCAGCTTAGCCTCTCTTCCTTCCTTCAGATAGCCCGATTTCTCCCCTACCTCGTCGCTTTTCATACAACCTCTCCCACAACTTTCTCTGGTCAGCCTCTAATTTCACAGGGTAGAATGCTGACCTTCTTCTCAAGCCAACCACCCCGGATAGGGGCTGAGGGGGGAGGGGACATTGTTCCCTAACCCCTCAGCTCCGGTTCGGGATGGGGGTTTTTTAACAACCTGCTTCATCCCCACCCATACCTTCCTCACATCCCTTTTCCTCTCCTCTTCACATTCTATTTGTTTTACGCCGTGTCTAAGGTGGAGCCGCCATGCCGAAGGACTGCCAGGCCACCAGGCGGGAGGGGTGGTCCCAAATGGCGGCGCCTGGCTCTGCCGGGCCTGTAAGCACCCCTTGCAGTGCGGGCTACTGCAAGAGGTGGTGAGCGATTGCGTCCCGTAAAACAAAGAGGGTCACCATGCCCAATGATGAAAAAAACAAAACATCTCCCCTTAATTCCCCCTAAAACAACGGAGCCGCCCTCGTGCAGCTCCACAGAAAAGATGGAGGTCCCCCCCCCTGTGCTTGCACAGGGGACCCTCCATACCTCTTTAACCGGAGAGGAGGCTTACTCCTCTCCTATGCCTACGGGTGTAGGGGACTCCCCCTCACCCCCTTCTCTGGAGGTGCTTTCGGGCACCTCCCTATCTCCAGCGGCAGTCCCTCCTTTGCTTTCTAAGGGGACTGCCAAGAAAGCCAGCAGGCAGCCCATTGCCGACCGCCCCTCGTACAAGCGGCTCGGTAGGGCAAACCCCCTTAGGGGGGAGAGGGAAGCCAGGCCCCTTCGGTCGCTTCCCTCAAAAGACCTGCTGGCAAAAATATTAAACCTTGCCGGGGTCAAGGCCTGTGCCTCCCCACTAAAGACTTATGACGCTGCCAAGGGGACCTGCGATGTCCTGGGAGGGGATGGCCAACTGGAGGCCCCTCCTGTGATAGACATGGTCCTTGAGGAAAACCAGCCTCAGAAGGTAGGGCCTTCCATGAGGGGGAATCCGGGCTCGGCGCCAAGCACCGAACCCGAATCCGCCCCTATGCAAGGTCCTCATCCCCTATGCAAGGTCCTCATCAAACGGCTGTGGATTCTCAGGCAGTACAAGGAGGGGAGGGATCTCCTCCGGATGATGCCCCTGCGACCACCAGGACCTTCTCCATTTCGGAGAAGGACCTGGCTGAGGCCGGTCCATCTGGCCTGGGGGCTTCTACCGGCGGGGGTGAGAAGCGGGTTCATTCCCCGCCGTCCTCTCCAAAAAAGAAAAGGACCAAAAAGACGAAGAAGACTCGGGGCTCCTCTCAATCCGCGGGGGCTACGGGTACGGATGGGTCTGCTGCCACTTTGGCAAGCGACCAAGCCAAGATCGGCACATCCGGGCCCATTGCTTCTCCGGGTACGGAGCTCCTGACGATGACAAAGACCAAAAGTGCACAGGGCGGAGCCTCGATGACATCGGGGCCCCTGATTCAGAGGTTACCTGGCGTTTTCGAGCCCGCTGGCTTCAAACGCTTCCTCGTTATTCGCTCCACTGATGGCACCATGTTGTCCAAGGGCAACATGATCCATCAGAGGAGAGGATTAGCTAGTGCAATTGGTAGAGAGCCGAAGGTAACCCGTTTCTCGGACGGGAGCCTTCTGGCGAATGCGGCGAATCCCGCCGAGGCGGCCAAGATAAGTGCTCTTCGGACACTTCATGGCACCCCGGTGAGTGTGACACCGCACTCTACCATGAACTTTGTAAAAGGAGTAGTTTATGCGAGGGAACTCGTTGACTACTCCATTGAGGACATCACCCTAGAGCTGGCCGACCATGGGGCGGTCAAGGTCGAACGTGTGATGAGAAGACAGGGAGGGGCCTCGAGACCCACCCCTACACTCTTCGTCACGTTCGACTGTGACAAGCTCCCTGAGTCGGTGCGTGCCGGTTGGTACCGCTACCGCGTGAAGGCATTCGTGCCACTGCCGCGGCGGTGCTATTACTGTCACCGCTTCGGCCACACGAATCGATCATGTAGACGTGCAAAATCGGGGTCACCCGAAGTCTGTGTAAATTGCTCCAAGGTCGCACACGATAAGTCCAAATCGTGTGTGACCAAGTGTGTCAATTGCGGAGAGCCGCACCCTGCTTCTTCGAAGCAATGTGGTGCATATCTCCTTGAGAAAGAAATCCTGGCCGTTCAGGCCCAGGATCGACTCTCATTCCGCGAGGCTAAGGACTTGGTCCTGGCGCGCCCGGCTCTGCCTGGGACGTCATATGCCTCAATAGTTAGAAAGCACCCTCTGCTCCTGGCCCATCCAGGCCAATGAGCGCGGTTGTTTCGGCGCCCATTCGGAGCCCTTCTGCGGGCTCTACTACACCCGGGCGCTCCCCTGGTAGAGCTGGCGGCAAAAAGGGTTCATACCCAGCCCCGGCTAAAACCAGGGCTCCCCCCTCTTCCCCCAGCGTGACCGTTTCCCGTAAGGCGAAACGGCCACGCGCCTCCACAGAGTCGTTAGACTCACAGGAGGCAACACCCCTGAAGATGGTCGCTAGGCCATCTTCCGGGGTTCCTAAAGCTGTTCCCCGAAAGGAGGACAGCAACAAAGGAGCTTCGGCCCCTTCGCCCACGCCCCGAGGTGGAGCGAGTGGCTCGGAGACGGTGGTTCCTCGAAAAGAGGGCCCCCCGCCTCCCAAGCCGCAACGCCCGCCTAAGGTTTCGAGGCGGAGGGAGGAAAAGACTCGCATGGCGAGCCCAACCTCCCCCAATAAGTCCTCGAAGGCGACAGCGCCTGGGGTTCTGCCCCCGGGAAGCGTACGGCCATTCCCGTGAGGGTCTTCAATTCGAGGAGGGCCCCCGCGTCTCCTCCGAGCTAGGCCTGGAGGGCATATTCCTTCAATGGAATTGCCGTGGACTCCGGGCCAACTGGGAGGAGCTGCGGAGGCTCGTCTCGTCCCGTTCCCCGTTAGCTATTTTTTTGCAGGAGACCATGCTAGGCGCGTGCCCGCTGCCTGCCCTCCCGGGGTATAAGGGTCTTGCGACCCCACCACCGCGGGATGGCCGGGCTGGGGGATGCGCGGTTTACACCCGGCATGATGTCTCCGTTCTTCCTTTCTCTTTAGATACCTCCTTTCAGGCAGTGGCTGTGCAGCTGCACCTGGATAGGAGGTATACTATCATTTCTGCGTACATTCCACCGTCAGCTGACTTCGACGCGGGGGACTTCCGCCGCGTCGTGGCACGGTTGCCGAGGCCCTATCTCTTGCTTGGAGATCTGAACGGCAGGCATCCTCTCTGGGGAGATTACTCCATAAATCCCAGGGGACAAGTCCTTGCCGATCTGATCGAAGAGCTTGAGATGGGTGTCCTAAACGTGGATGAGTTTACGCATCACTGTCCGAGAACCGCTTCATTTTCTTGCCTTGACCTATCTTTGTGCTCTTCGGATGCACAGCCTGATTTTGATTGGGGGGTGGTCGATGACCTCCATGGTAGTGATCACTTTCCCATTCAAATATCCTTTTCAGGGCAACTGCCGCCTGAGAGACCACCTCGGTGGTGCTTGGCGCGGGCGCGGTGGCCTGCATTTCAGGAAATGACTGAATTCTCTATCTCAGTCGAGGAGTTTAGGTCGGTAGATGAGGCCGTTGAGTTCTTCTCCGGCAACCTCATCGCCGTGGGCCTGACTACTATTCCTAGGACGTCTGGCCGTTTTGCACACCGACCACTCCCATGGTGGTCGGCCGAGTGTGAGACGGCCCTCAAACAGAAGTGTTATGCCTACATGCGCTATAAGCTTGCCCGAACGATTTCACTGTCGCTGAATTTCGTCGGGTTATGGCTAGGTTCCGGTATGTTTCGAAGCACGCCCGCCGCTCTTCTTGGCGGGCATACGTGTCTTCACTTAACGGGAAGACCCCTTTAGCTGAGGTGTGGAAGCGAGTAAAAAGGATTCGGGGCAAGTTCTCGCAGGACCCCCCTCCTGTTCTCCAGGAGAATGGGACCGCAATCTCGGACCCCGCGTCCGTGGCGGAATCCTTAGCGACCGCTTTTTCCGCTTTCTCTAGCCGTCATGCTGCTCCGCCAGCATTCAATGCACGTCGTGATGTCGCGGAAGGCCACCGGCTGGACTTTACCTCCAGAGGCGGAGAACCCTTCAACGACAAGTTTACTGTGAGTGAGTTGCGTTCCGCTCTCACTTCGTGCGCGGACACCGCCCATGGTCCGGACGATGTCCCGTACGCCATGCTTCGACACCTGGGTGAGCGAGGCATGGCCTTTCTGTTAGATTTGTTCAACAGGATCTGGGTGGAGGGTCTTCTCCCAGACTCCTGGCGAATCGCTACTGTGCTCGCCTTTCGCAAGCCGGGGAGAGATCACTCTACTCCGACCGGTTTCCGCCCAATCTCTCTAAACTCTTGCGTGTGCAAGTTGATGGAGAAATTGGTAAATGTTAGATTAGCCTATTTCCTGGACAGCGGAGGCCATCTGTCTTCTGCACAGTGCGGCTTCCGTAAGTTCCACTCCACGTCGGATGCTCTGCTCCGACTGGAAAATGCCGTCTGCGAGGCTTTCCTTCGTAGACAGCACTACGCCACGGTGTTTTTTGATCTGGAGAAGGCCTATGATACCGCATGGCGATACGGTATCATGGAGACTCTCCACACGATGGGGGCGAGGGGACGCCTCCCAATGTTTATATCTGAATTTTTGCGAGATCGTCGATTACGCGTACGGGTGGGGGGAGCCCTCTCTGCCCCAAAGGAGCAGGAAGAGGGTGTCCCGCAGGGAAGTGTCCTCAGTGTCACACTCTTTGCCCTGAGCATCAACGGCATCACCTCGGTTCTGCCAGAAGATGTTCTCGCTACGCTCTACGTGGACGACCTTTCGATCTCTTTTGGCGCGGCCCAGATGCCAACTCTGGAGCGTCGACTCCAACAGGCATTGAACCGCGTCTCTCGCTATGCCGAAGCGCACAGGTTTCGGTTTTCTTTGGCCAAGACTAAGGTGGTGCACTTCTGCCGCCATCCACGGCTTCACCCCGACCCAGATTTGTTTCTTAATGGGGTGCGCCTGTATGTGGTTGAGTCGCACCGTTTCCTTGGTCTTGTATTCGACCGACGCCTCACCTGGGAGGCTCATATTCGCAGCCTTAGGGTCTGTTGTACCCGCGCCATGGACATTCTTCGTTCCGTGACGTTCAGCGCTTGGGGCGCTGATAGGGCTACCGCCTTACTTTTTTATCGATCCTTTGTTCGCTCGAAGCTCGACTACGGATGCGAGTTTTATGCATCCGCAGCCGAGCGTTTATTGCGGAAGGTGGATTCGATCCACCACACCGGCCTTCGCCTTGCGACCGGTGCCTTCCGCACTTCCCCCATTGAGAGCCTGTTGGTCGATGCTGGGGAGATGCCACTCGCTCTGCGCCGCGTGCAGTGCATCACTCGCCTGTACGCGCGAGCCCGGCGCCTCCCTCAGTCGCCAACAGCTCTCACTGCATCCGCAGCTGATCTCGATGGTGCCTATGCCGCCGAGAGACGCCAGTCATACCCTAAGCCCTTTGGGTTTAGGTCCAGGAAACTCCTTCGAGAGGTAGATATAGCTCTCGGGCCGGTGGCGCCCCTGGTTCTGCCCAGGACGCCACCCTGGAGGGTACCACATTTGGCTATTTGTCGCCACGCCTCTGCTCCCAAAGCTTGTACTGCGCCGGGAGTATTGCGTTCGACCTTTTTGGAGCACACATCGTGTCACGCTGGTACCGTACCAGTGTATACGGATGGCTCCAAGTCCCAAGAGGGGGTCGGCTTCCACGCCGTATCCCCTCTGTTTGAAGTCAGCGGGGCTCTACCAGGCGCTGCGTCTGTCTTCACGGCCGAGCTGGTGTCAATACACCACTCGGTACGGGAGATTACGCGACGTGCCCGGTTCAGAGACCGGATTGTGATCTATAGCGACTCACAAAGCGCCCTGAGTGCTCTCGGGGCATTGGAATCTCCGCATCCCCTGGTTCGCGATATCCGTGACGCCACGGTTTTGGCGAGCCGGGCAGATGTCGAGATTATCTTCTGCTGGGTTCCTGGACATGTAGGAATTGCGGGGAATGAGGGCGCCAAAGAGTCCGCGAGGACTCTGCGACCGGACCAGCGTTTCGCTCTTCCTCACACCGACTACATGGCAGGAATACGGGCAGCTCTTCAGACTGCTTGGCAAAGAAGATGGGAGACGGTCGAAGGGAACTTAAAGTTGCGTGCCATTGCGCCGCGACTGTTCCCATGGACCTATCCCCCAATGCCGCGGCGGCTTCAGGTTGCTTTCTGTCGTCTCCGAATCGGACACACTCGTGTGACGCATCGCTATCTGGTGGAGCGCTCGCCTGCGCCCTATTGCAACGACTGCGTCGTCCCCCAGACTGTTCGGCACATTCTTGTCGAATGTCCCAGTCTGGGTGATCTTCGCGCACGATACCTGTCCCAGTACCGGGATGGGCGGGGTCGCTACCGCCTGTCCCTTGTGCTCGGGACGAGTGTGTGTACTTTGACTGGTGGACTTATTGACTTTTGGGGGGAGGCCGGCCTTCTCCCTTTTATTTAACCCGATTTAATTGTTGTTTTTGTAATTGTTTTGTTATTGTTATTGTTATTTCTTTTTATTGTTTTCTGTTTCATTCTTTAAAGTAGCCTAAAACTAGGCTGTTTGTTTACGGCAACTTATGCCTTAGTCGGCAGTCGCCAGATAGCCCCTTAATTAAAATAAAAAAATTCACCCTTTCACCCTGACCTTACCTCTTTGGTTCACAGTAACAATAAATGTGGCCTTGTCACTCTACAACACCTGCCATTTCACTGGGTCTCAAGGTTAGTATTTCTTAGCAAAAACAACCCGCTTTATCCTCTGGACACCATCGCAGAGCCATCGCTGGATGGTCTTAACAGAGGTCTTCTTCATCAGATGAGGGTTCTTCTTGATTTCCTTGGCTGGGATCCTAGGGTCAGCCTCCAACTGCCTCTGCACAACCATAAAAGTTCTCTTTAAGGTCTCATGTAGCCTCTTCTTGTAAACAGTAGTTTGGTGGCACAAGTTCCATTTAGGGCAGCTATTTTCTTGTTGGACTTGTTTGCCTGGTCATATTTCAAGTCCATACCCATATCCATAGCCAAAACACAACAAAAAAACAGGATAGTGGGTCATGCAAAAAAAACACTTCATGCTGCCCCCACAAAAAATACACAATCTTTAACAAAAAACAACAGAACAAACTGAAGCTTGTCTGCCTAGCTGCACAATTTCTTATTACCCTATCCCATCTGAGTCATGCAGCAAGTATATGGTGTTTTCCTAAGTATCCTTTGGTAAGGTATGTCAATAAATGCCATAGTAGTTGACGCCGTTTTTGCTTATATTTTATATTTATATATATATATATATATATATATATATATATATATTTATTTGGTTGTACCACATTATTAAGATAATGAAAATACTAGTTCCAATCAATCTTTCTTTTTCCTATGTGGTACAACCAAATATTTATACTTATTCATGTGTTACCTCTCGTGTGTGTGTGTGTGTGTGTGTATATATATATATATATATATATATATATATATATATATATATATATATATATATATATATATATATATATATATATATATATATATATATATATATATATATATATATATAATAAAAAAACTCACAAAGTGGCACATGAGGAAAGCAATAATATGAAAATTAACCCACAGGAAAATGAAAAGATGAATCCAAGCACTTTCAAACTATATTTGCAAGTTCATTTTCAACAAAAGTGCTTGGATTCATCTTTTCATTTTCCTGTGGGTTAATTTTCATATATATATATATATATATATATATATATATATATATATATATATATATATATATATATATATATATATATATATTATGAGTGTCTTCCAAAACAAATGGAAAGGGAGTATAAAAGAAACCAGATGTGGTCCAAGGTTCCTTTTTACTGGTGCGTTTCAGTCATGGCAACCTACAGTTTATAATATGGAATCAAAACCACGAAGTTGACCCAAAATAAGACTCTATCCTATGACTAACCACACTCAATGTAGCTTAACTATGTAACTGGACGTGGTGTTCCCATTCAGCTTTTAAGTAGTTAGAAATTTTATAATGAAAAAAAGTCTTCATTTTCAGGAGCAGATGGAAGGAGAAGCCATTGTTGTAGTTCCGGTAGATGATTTTCTTAGCCGAGTCTACAACCAAATTTATGGCAATGTTCGAGCTGACGATGATAGTAAAGGAACACTTTGTGGTAAATGTTCTGAGTGGAAGAGGCTGGCTGGAGTATCAGATCTTACTCTTATTGTGTACAACCTTGATGATCATTACAGGTACCGAAAAAAGACATTTGGAATTTGCTGATATTTATTTTCAATTTGATGGGTTATATTAAAGAAAATTAGGGTGATGAACAAAAGCATGGCTTTCACCTTGGAAAAGTGAGTGGAAGTACAGAGGATGATAGTGATAGGAAAGAGGACAAAAAAACTTAAGAATGGTTTGGTATCCCTCATATCTGAGTGCTGAGATGGATGACTCACTTTAAAGCCCTTGAACAAGTAGCCTCAGAGAAAGATGAAAAAAATATTATACACAGGTGACTATTACCACCTTTATTGTTTGTTTTGTATTATCTTTCTTTTCAATTCTCTTTCTCCCTTTCCACCACCTCCGCACTTTATTAATTTATTTACTTACCTCTCTTCATTCTTGTCCCTTGGGTAGGGAAGTAAGAGAACCACATCCTTGGTGCCAGTTGCCTGTTGTAAAAGGCCTTGAATTTTATCAGTCCATATCCAGCTCTAACATTATTGGAGGGCTATTTTATTTATTTTTTCAAAGTTGTGTATGTTTTATATTTATTTTTTATGATTTATGGTAATGATGTTTGCCAAGTCTAGTTGTTTAAGACATCTTTTTCGGCCCCCTCATGAGAGGTTATTCTTGAATTACTGAATGCTGGTTTCTTTTTTTAATAATGCACCTTTCCTACACTCCCACTTAACCAAAATTTGTACAGCTTTTTAAAAAAAAATCTCAGAAATTCTCACATTGACTTTAGCCCCAAATATATATGAATCAACTGATAAATATTGTAGTTATGCCTTGGTTAACTTGACCAATAATAATTCTTAATTTTAACCACTGTAGTGCACAGAACAAGGTGGCCAGCCCTATGGACAATGAATTCTGGGTTTAGGGGAGTTGTGTTTCTATCTTGGTCCCTTTAATTAATTTGCCCAAAGCTAAGGTCCACCCTTTAGATGGCCAGCCAAATGGACATGGTTCTTCCAGAGATCCTGCACTCTGCGTAGCTGCAGATTTTATCTCTGTTGTACATGTGTCGCGGATGTTTTGAATGATCATTGATCTTTGTCTGGCTCCTGTTAGTAGGGGATGCTGGTATCTGTAGCGGCCATGCCAGTCTCGTGCATGCTTTTGTGTGTTTTGTCAGTAACTAGAGAATTGCCTTGTCAGGGCAACTCATTTGTGTTGTGGAGGTGATGTTTCTTCTTGTTCAATATGTGGAGTATCATTGAAGGAATGTAAAGATGTAAAGTCCCTAGCATGCCTACTTAGAAAATATTTAGAGACTAACATTGTACCAATGGCATGGAATAAAGCAAATATTATACCCATTTATATTTAAGAAGGGGGATAAGACAATTATGTCCAAATACCAACTACTGAGTTTGCCATCAGTGGTGAGGAAAAGGATGGAATCTATAATGGCAAAAGCTATTATGGATCACTTAGACAAACATCACTTAAAGTTAATTATCGAATCTCAACATGGCTTTATTAGGGACAAATCATGTTTGACTAATTTACTGTCTTTTTATAGAAAGGTGTACTATGCTGCTGATAGAGATGAGAATTATGATATTGTTTATTTGGATTTTAGTATAGTTTTCAACTGGGCGCCACACTTTCAATTTTTTAATGAAGTTAAATCATGTGGGCTAGATGGAAGTATTTTTAGGTCGATTCATTCATGGCATAGTGACAGACAGCAAATAGTTAGTATAGATAGGATTAAATCTGAGTGGGGGAATGTTACTAGTGGGGTTCCTCAGGGGTAGGTATTTGTGCCATTGTTCTTAATTTATATAATGATCCTGACTTAAGTATAAGTAGTGACCTGATGAAGTTTGCTGATGATTCTAAATCAGATATAAGCTGCAACTCCAATACTGAGGTATTACAAGATGAATTGACCAAACCCTTCCAATGGGCAGAGAAATAGCAAATCAAATTTAACATAGCAAGTTTAGTGTACTTAGTATAGATACGTGGAATCCACTGAATATTTATAGAGTAAATGTGAGTGTTTTAGTAAGGTTAGAATGCAAAATAGACTTAAGTGTCCTCCGGCTTAGAAAGCAGTGCATAAGTGCTAGGAATAAAGCGAATAGGGTATTGGATATTATTGGAAGAAGTGTAAGTAATATGAGTGCTGATATCATTCTGAAACTGTACCTCATCTTGACTATGCAGTGCAATTTTGGTCACCATATTATAGGATGTATATTGGTTTACTTAAGTCTGTGCAAAGAAAGATGACTAAGATGAGTCATGGGTTGAGGAGCTTATCTTATGGTAAAAGGCTTAAGAGACTAAATCTTTATACCTTAGAAAGGAGAAGAGTTCATGGGGACTTGGTTGAGATTGGTCTACAAATAGAGTGGTAGATGAATAGAATAGGCTCACTAGCCATGTGATGAAAGCATCCTGCTTGTGGAATTTTAAGAATAGATTGGATAGATTTATGGATGAGTATAGTAGGTGGGACTGAACTTGGTGATGGGAACCCCACCCCGATTACATGGCAGGAATACGGGCAGCACTCCGGGCGGCTTGGCAAAGAAGATGGGAGACGGTCGAGGGGAACTTGTTATGTGCCATTGCGCAGCAACTGTTCCCATGGACCTACACCCCAATGCCACGACGGTTCAGGTTTCTTTCCGTCGTCTCCATATTTTCCAGACTTGCGGGACCCACCGCCATTTGATGGAGCGTTCGCCAGCGCGTTATTGGGACGACTGCGTTGTCTCCCGGACGGTTCGGCACATTTTTGTCGAATGTCCCAATCTGGGTGATTTTTGCGCACGTTCCCTTTCCCGGTACCGGGACGAGCGGGGTAGCTACCGCTTGTCCCTTGTACTCGGGACTGGTTCGTGCAAACAGAATTGCGGACTATACGACTTTGTTATAGGTCGCATGGTCCTGCGCCAGTGGGAGGTGGGCTTACTCTGACCCCGGGGCGTGCTTCCTTCTTGTTGCTTTTGTTTTTTAGCTTGTCTTGCCTTTGTTCCTTTTTTATCTTTGTAATTTATTTTCGTCTTTTAATGTAGCCTAGTATTATGCTTTCCGTTAATTACGGCGACTTTTGCCCTAGAAGGCAGTCGCCAGCTGGGCTCTAATTTTTTTTTTTTAATTCTAAAAAGGAAGTGAAAAATAATAGCAAGAAAGAGGAGTTGAGCTTTCTTTCCCGCCCCAGGGGCTATGACGACATACGGGTCTGCTGACGCTTCGCCAAGCGACAAGCCCAGATCGGCACGTTCGTACCCTAGGCGCCCTTGTGTGGGGAAGCCCAGATAAAGACAAGTCTCATTTGCGCTAAGCGGAGCTTCTTTTACGTCGGATCCCCACATTGAGAGACTACATAGCGTTTTCGAGCCCGCTAGTTTCAAACGCTTTCTACTTATTCGCTCGACTGATGGCACATGTTGGCCAAGGGCAACATGATCTATTAGAGGAGAGCATTAGCTAGCTTGATTGGTGGCGAGCCGAAGGTGATTCGTTTCTCGGACGGAAACCTTATTACGAATGTGTTGGATCCCTCCGAGGCGGCCATGATTAGTGCCCTTTGGACATTTAATGGCTCATTGGTGAGTGTGATGCCGCACTTTACCATGAACTTAGTGACAGGTGTTTTTTTACACGAGGGAACTCGTGGACTACTCGATAGAAGACATCACCTTTAGAGCTGCCGACCATTGAGTGGTCAAGGTCGAACGTGTGATGAGAAAAAAGGGAAGGGCCTAGAGACCCACTCATACTATTCCTCAATTTCGACCGTGAAAGGCTTCCTGAGTCGGTGCATGCCGGTTGGTATCGCTACCGCGTGAAGGGGTATTCGTGCCACTCCCGCAAAGGTGCTACTATTACCAGCGTTTCTGCCATATGAATCGCTGCTGTAGACCTGCAAAGCCGGCTTTACTCGAAGTCCGTGTAAGTTTTTCTAAGGCCGTACATGATAAGTCCCTATCGTTTATGGCCAAGTGTGGCAATTGCAGAGAGCCGACCCCTCCCGCTTCTTAGAAGTAATGTGTGTCTCTCCTTGAGAAGGAAATCTTAGCCGTTCAGGCCCAGGATCGTCTCTCATTTCGCAGACTAAGGACTTGGTCCTGGCACGCCCGGCGCTGCCTGGGTCGTCTTATACCTCAATTTAAAAAAAAGGCACCCTCTCCTTTTGGACCCTCCAGGCCTACGAGCACGGCCGTTTCCGCGCCCTTCTGTGGGTTCTACTCACTTCGGGCGTTGCACTGGTATAGCTAGCGGCACAAAGGGTTCACACTCAGTCTTGCCTAACCCAAGCCCTCCCGCTCCCCCAGCGTGACCGTTTCCCGTAAGAAAAAACTGCTGCGTGTCTCCACCGAGTCGTTAGACTCACAGGAGGCAACACTCCTGAAGGTGGTCATGAGGCTGTCCTCTGGGGTCCCTAAAGCTGTTTCCCGAAAAGAAAGATTGCACCAAAGGAGTTTCGGCTCCTACGCTCCTACCCAAGGCAGACTGGGTAGCTCGGAGACAGTGGATCCTCTAACGGAAGGACCCCCGCCCCCGAAGGTTTCGAGGCGGAGGGAGGAAAAGACATATCGAGCCCAACCTCACCCGATAAGTCCTCGAAGGCGACAACGACTTCAGCGCTTTGTTTGGCCAACAACGCCTGGTGTTCTGCCTCCGGGAAGCGTACGGCCATTCCCGTGATGGTCTTTCCCCCCCATCTCCGAGCTAGGCCTGGAGGGCATATTCTCCAATGGAATTGCCGCGACTCTGGGCCAGCTGGGAGGAGCTGCGGAGGCTCGTCTCGTCCCATCCCGTTTTCCCTTAGCTATCCTTTTTTCAGGAGCCCATGCTGGACGCGTGACCCCTGCCCACCCTCCCGGGGTATAAGGGTTTTGCGATCCCACCACCATGGAATGGGTGCCGGGCAGGAGGATGCCCGTTTTACACCCGGGATGATGTCTCCGTCCTTCTCTTTGCTTTGAATACCGCCTTTCAGGCAGTAGCTGTGCAGCTGCACCTGGCTAAGAGGTATATCGTTATTTCTGCGTACATTCCACCGTCAGCCGACTTCGACGTCGGGTCTTCCGCCGCAATATTGAAGCAATATTATATCTAACCTATAATATATATGCTATTTATATGTGACAGGGCTGTGTTACTTCAAACCCTACACTGTAGAAATTGTTATAATTCTTGTAAACCAAATTAAAACTAAAATGCGTAAGATGTTACAAAATGTGTGTAATTGTTTAAAATATAAGGCATTAGTATCATCATGTACACTAATGCACATGGGATTTGCTCCCGACATGCTTCCTTCTCTCTGTTTTTGCTTTTTTTTGTCTTGGGTTTTGTTGTTTGGGGGGGGATGGGGCTGAATTATGTTACTGTAGCCTAGTATTAAGTTCAAAATTAATTAGGTCAATTTATGCCCTTGTAGGCAGGCTTCTAATGGGCGCTCTTAATAATAATAATAATAATAATAATAAAAAGCTCCCTCCGATCGCTTGGGAGATTAAGTGAGAAATTAACGGGCAGACCGTGGTACTCGGGTAGTCGTTGCTCGCGACCTCACCATGCGTTTCCGTCCTTGTTGGGATTTCTACCATTACATTAGGGACTATGGTATTTATTGTAGTCGGAGTGGGATAACTGTTTTGCCGCCTCCGGAGGGTGTAGAATGTCCCACTGTCACCGTTGCTCTTTCCCCGTGTTTATTTGCTGCCTTCTTGTAAACCCCTCGCATCTGGCCGCCCTTTATTGCGAATGTTTCCCTGGCCTATCTCAGATGATATGCGATTGGGCTTTATTTTAGGTCCTTCCTTTTGTTCGGGATCCCTTTTTAACTTTCTAAGCCGTTCTGGGCTTCTGCACTTGCTATACGGCCTACGATTTTTACTTTACATTAGTCTGCCTCTTTTGTCTTTTACATAGGGTTTTTGTTTTTGTTTTTTTCTACTCTGGTTTTAGTTTATTCTATCCCTGTATCTTAACTCTCTGCCTACTCCATTAGCCTTTATTGTCTCAGTACTAATAAAGTCCGTTTAGATTGTTGCGGTGTTTAGTCTGCTCTTTCATAATAATAATACTTACCCGTTTATAAACGGGCAAGACCATCATCAACTGCTTTCCTACAAGGTGTGGTTGCGCATATCAACGACCTTACCAGCATGGCTAGACTGGGTCTGCAATACCCCCGGCTATTAGTCAACTACCGCCTAGTCGTAATGGACTTGTAGGAACCTGCCATTCGGGAGCACGGTTACCCAGTCCAGCAGCCTCTATCCGAACTTTGTCACATTTTACGACACGCGCCGGAACACAGTATGCGTACTCTTCCTTCCTCTCACACAGGGTAGAATTAGTAAGATAAGATTAAAATATATAGTTTCAAGTGCAACTAATGATTTAGGAATACAGTCTCATTTCTTTTACTCTTCTAGGAAACAGACTACAAAAGTGAGACAAGAATTTCATGGAAAGATAACTGGAAATGTGCCTGGGAAGATGAAGAAGCGAAAAATGACTGGAAATTCAGAGGCTTCTCAAGTTTCAAGGTAAAATTTTGTTCCTTGTGTGTGGATGGGCTCCAGATTGCCTTACAATACTTCAGAATCCAGAGATGAAAAGAAACTATCAGCCTAATTGTCCCCGTAAGGGGCGCGGCGATTTGCCATCCTGGCCGCCGTGCTGACGGGAATCAGCACCCCGTCCGACCCCAGCTTAGCCTCTTCTTCTTCCTTCAAAACACTTGTTTCCTCGCTTTTCATACAACCTCTCCCACGACTTTCTCTGGTCAGCCTCTAATTTCACAGGGTAGATGCTGACCTTCTTCTCAGCCAACAGTCCCGGATCGGGGGGGAGGGGACAATGTTCCCTAACCCCTGAGCTCCGGTCTGGGGTGGCTGTTTTTTAACAACCTGCTTCATCCCCACCAATACCTTCCTCACATCCCTTTTCCTCTCCTCTTCACATTCTATCAATTTTACGCCGTATTCAAGGTGGAGCCGCCATGCCGATGGACTGCCAGGCCACCAGGCGGGAGGGGTGATCCCAAATGGCGGCGCCTGGCTCTGCCAGGCCAGTAAGCACCTCTTGCAGTGCGGGCAACTGTGAGAGGTGATGAGCTATTGCTTCCCGTATGAAAAAGAGGGTCACGATGCCCATGTATGCAAACCAAAAAAAAACACCCCCCAAATCTCTCCCCCATTCCTCCTTGTACACCGACGGAGCACCCCTCGGGCAGCTCCCCTGTGCTTGCGCAGGGGACCCTCCATATTTCTTTAACCGGAGAGGAGGCTTACTCCTCTCCTACGCCTACGGGTGAAGGGGACTTCCCTTCACCCCTTTCTCTGGAGGTGCTTTCGAGCACCTCCCTATTTCCAGCGGCAGTCCCTCCTTTTCTTTCTAAGGGGACTGCCAAGAAAGCCAGCAGGCAGCCCATAGCCGACAGCCCCTCGTGTAAGCGGCTCGGTAGAGCAAACCCCCTTAGGGGGGAGAGGGAAGCCAGGCCCCTTCGGTCGCTTTCCTCAAAAGATCATGCTGGCAAGAATTTTAAACCTGCCGGGGTCAAGGCCTGTGCCTCCCCAAATAAGACTGGTGACGCTGCCAAGGGGACCTGCAATGTCCTGGGAGGGGATGGCCAACTGGAGGCCCCTCCTGTGATAGACATGGTCTTTGAGGAAACCCAGCCTCAGATGGTAGGGGCTTCCATAGGGAGGAATCCGGGCTCGGCGCCAAGCACCGAACCCGAATCCGCCCCTATGCAAGGTCCTCCTCAAACGGCTGGGGCCTCCCAGGCAGTACAAGGAGGGGAGGGATCTCCTCTGACCGGTGCCCCTGCGACCACCAGGACCTTCTCCATTTCGGAGAAGGACCTGGCTGAGGCCGGTCCATCTGGCCTAGGGGCTTCTGCCGGCGCAGGTGAGAGCGGGTTCATTCCCCACCCTCCTCTCCTAAAAAGAAAAGGACGAAAAAATCCCAAAAGACAAAGAAGACTCGGGGCTCCTCTCCATCCGGGGGGCTGCGGGGACGGATGGGTCTGCTGCCACTTTGGCAAGCGACAAATCCAAGATCGGCACATCCGGCCCCTCTGCCCCCCCGGGTGTGGAGCCCCTGACTATGAACAAGACGAAAAGTGCACAGGGCGGAGCCTCGATGGCATTGGGGCCCCTGATTCAGAGGTTACCAGGCGTTTTCGAGCCCGCTGGCTTCAAACGCTTCCTCGTTATTCGCTCCACTGATGGCACCATGTTGGCCAAGGGCAAACAGGGAGAAAACAGGGAGGGGCCTCGAGACCCACCCCTACACTCTTCGTCACGTTCGACTGTGACAAGCTCCCTGAGTCGGTGCATGCCGGTTGGTACCGCTACCGCGTGAAGGCATTCGTGCCACTGCCGCGGCGGTGATAGTACTGTCACCGCTTCGGCCATACGAATCGTTCTTGTAGACGTGCAAAGTCGGGGTCACCCGAAGTCTGTGTAAATTCCTACAAGGCCGCAACCAAGTGTGTCAATTGCGGAGAGCCGCACCCCGCTTCGAAGCAATGTGGTGCATATCTCCTTGAGAAAGAAATCCGGGCCGTTCAGGCCAAGGATCGACTCTCATTCCGTGAGGCTAAGGATTTGGTCCTGGCGCGCCCAGCTCTGCCTGGGACGTCATATGCCTCAATAGTTAGAGAGGCACCCTCTGCTCCTGGCCCAGCCAGGCCAACGAGCACGGTTCTTTCCGCGTCCATTCGGAGCCCTTCTGCGGGCTCTACCCAACCCGGGCGCTCCCCTGGTAAAGCTGGCGGCAAAAAGGATTCATACCCAGCCCCGGCTAAAACAGAGCTCCCCCCCTCTTCTCCCAGCGTGACCGTTTCCCGTAAGACGAAACGGCCACGCGCCTCTACCGAGTCGTTAGACTCGCAGGAGGCAACACCCCTGAAGTTGGTCGCTAGGCCACCTTCCGGGGTTCCTAAAGCTGTCCCCCGAAAGGAGGACAGCAACAAAGGAGCTTCGGCTCCTTTGACCACGCCTAGTGGTGGAGCGAGTGGCTCGGAGACGTTGGTTCCTCGAAAAGAGGGCCCCCCGCCTCCGAACCTGCAACGCCCGCCTAAGGTTTCGAGGCGAAGGGAAGAAAAGACTCGCATGGCGAGCCCAACCTTCCCCAGTAACTCCTCGAAGTCGACAGCGCATTCAGCGCTTTGTCCGGCCAACAGCGCCCGGTGTTCTTCCTCCGGGAAGCGTACGGCCATTCCCGTGAGGGTCTTCTGTTAGAGGAGGGCCCCCGCGTTTCCTCCAAGCTAGGCCTGGAGGGCATATTCCTTTAATGGAATTGCCGTGGACTCCGGGCCAACTGGGGGGAGCTGCGGAGGCTCGTCTTGTCCCGATCCCCGTTAGCTATTTTTCTGCAGGACACCATGCTAGGCGCGTGCCCCCTGCCCCCCCTCCCGGGGTATAAGGGTCTTGCGACCCCACCACCACGAGATGGCCGGGTGGGGGATGCGCGGTTTACACCCGGCATGATGTCTCCGTTCTTCCTTTCTCTTTAGATACCTCCTTTCAGTCAGTGGCTGTGCAGCTGCACCTGGATAGGAGGTATACTATCATTTCTGCGTACATTCCACCGTCAGCTGACTTCGACGCGGGGGACTTGCGCCGCGTCGTGGCACGGTTGCCGAGGCCCTTTCTCTTGCTTGGAGATCTGAACGGCAGGCATCCTCTCTGGGGAGATTACTTAATAAATCTCAGGGGACAAGTCCTTGCCGATCTGATCGAAGAGCTTGAGATGGGTATCCTAAACGTCCGAGAACCGCTTCATTTTCTTGCCTTGACCTATCTTTGTGCTCTTCGGATGCACAGCCTGATTTTGATTGGGGGGTGGTCGATGACCTTCATGGTAGTTATCACTTTCCCATTCAATTATCATTTTCAGGGCAACTACCGCCTGAGAGCCCACCTCGGTGGTGCTTTACGCGGGCGCGGTGGCCTGCATTTCAGGAAATGACTGAATTCTCTATCTCAGTCGAGGAGTTTAGGTCGGTAGATGAGGCCGTTGAGTTCTTCTCCGGCAACCTCATCGCCGCGGGCCTGACTACTATTTCTAGAACGTCTGGCCGTTTTGCACGCTGACCACTTTCATGGTGGTCGGCCGAGTGTGAGACGGCCCTCAAACAGAAGCGTTATGCCTACATGCGCTATAAGCGCCGCCCGAACGATTTCACTGACGTTGAATTTCTTCGGGCTAGGGCTAGGTTCCGGTATATTTCGAAGCACGCCCGCCGCTCTTCTTGGCGTGCATACGTGTCTTCGCTTAACGGGAAGACCCCTTTAGCAGAGGTGTGGAGGCGAGTCAAAAGGATTCGGGCAAGTTCTCGCAGGACCCCGCTCCCGTTCTCCAAGAGAATGGGACCGCAATCTCGGACCACGCGTCCGTGGCGGAATCCTTCACGACTGCTTTTTCAGCATTTTCTAGCCGGGATGCTGCTCCACCAGCATTCAATGCACGTCGTCATGTCGCGGAAGGCCGCCGGCTAGACTTTACCTCCAGAGGCGGAGAACCCTTCAACGACAGGTTTACTGTGAGTGAGTTGCGTTCCGCTCTCGCTTCGTGCGCGGACACCGCCCGTGGTCCGGACGATGTCCCGTACGCCATGCTTCGACACCTGGGTGAGCGAGGCATGGCCTTTCTGTTTGATTTGTTCAACAGGATCTGGGTGGAGGGTCTTCTCCCATATTCTTATCGAATCGCAACTTTGCTCGCCTTTCGCAAGCTGGGGAGAGATCACACTACTCCGACCGGTTTCCGCCCAATCTGTCTAACCTCTTGCGTGTGCAAGTTGATGGAGAAGTTGGTAAATGTTAGATTAGCCTTTTTCCTGGATAGCGGAGGCCATCTGTCTTCTGCACAGTGCGGCTTCCGCAAGTTCCACTCCACGTGGGATGCTCTGCTCCGACTGGAAAATGCCGTCTGCCAGGTTTTCCTTCGTAGATAGCACTACGCCACGGTGTTTTTCGATCTGGAGAAGGCCTATGATACCACACGGCGATACGGTATCATGGAGACTCTCCACACGATGGGGGCGAGGAGACGCCTCCCAGTCTTTATATCTGAATTTTTGCGAGATCGTCGATTCCGCATAAGGGTGGGGGGAGCTCTCTCCGGCCCAAAGGAGCAGGAAGAGGGTGTCCCGCATGGAGGTGCCCTCAGTGTCACACTCTTTGCCCTGAGCATCAACGGTATCACATCGGTGCTGCAAGAAGATGTTCTCGCTACGCTCTACGTGGACGACCTTTCGATCTCTTTTGGCGCAGCCCAGATGCCAACTCTGGAGCGTCGACTACAACAGGCATTGAACCGCGTCTCGCTATGCCGAAGCGCACAGGTTTCAGTTTTCTTTGGCTAAGACTAAGGTGGTGCACTTCTGCCGCCATCCACGACTCCACCCCGACCCAGATTTGTTTCTTAAAGGGGTGCGCTTGGATGTGGTTGAGTCGCACCGTTTCCTTGGTCTTGTATTCGACCGACGCCTCACCTGGAAGGCTCATATTCGCAGCCTTAGGGTCTGTTGTACCCGCGCCATGGATATTCTCCGTTCCGTGACGATCAGCGCTTGGGGCGCTGATAGGGCTACTGCCCTACTTTTTTATCGATCCTTTGTTCGCTCGAAGCTCGACTACGGATGCGAGTTTTATGCATCCGCAGCCGAGCGTTTATTGCGGAAGGTGGATTCGATCCACCACACCGGCCTTCGCCTTGCGACCGGTGCCTTCCGCACTTCCCCCATTGAGAGCCTGTTGGTCGATGCTGGGGTAGATGCCACTCGCTCTGCGCCGCGTGCAGTGCATCACTCGCCTGTACGCGCGAGCCCGGCGCCTTCCTCAGTCGCCAACAGCTCTCACTGCATCCGCAGCTGATCTCGACGGTGCCTATGCCGCCGAGAGACGCCAGTCATACCCTAAGCCCTTTGGGTTTAGGGCCAGGAAACTCCTTCGAGAGCTAGATATAGCTCTCGGGCCGGTGGTGCCCCTGGTTCTGCCCAGGACGCCACCCTGGAGGGTACCACATTTGGCTATTTGTCGCCACGCCTCTACTCCCAAAGCTTGTACGGCGCCGGGAGTATTGCGTTCGACCTTTTTGGAGCACACCTCTTGTCATGCTGGAACCGTGCCAGTGTATACGGATTGCTCCAAGTCCCAAGAGGGGGTCGGCTTCCACGCTGTATCCCCTCTGTTTGAAGTCAGCGGGGCTTTGCCAGGCGCTGCGTCTGTCTTCACGGCCGAACTGGTGGCAATACACCACTCGGTACGGGGGATTACGCGACGTGCCCGGTTCGGAGACCGGATTGTGATCTATAGCGACTCACAAAGCGCCCTGAGTGCTCTCGGGGCATTGGAATCTCCGCATCCCCTGGTTCGCGATATCCGTGACGCCACGGTTTCGGCGACCCGGGCAGATGTCGAGATTATCTTCTGCTGGGTTCCTGGACGTGTAGGAATTGCGGGGAATGAGTGCGCCAAAGAGTTCGCGAGGACCCTGCGACCGGACCAGCGTTTCGCTCTTCCTCACACCAACTACATGGCAGGAATACGGGCAGCTCTTCGGAATGCTTGGCAAAGAAGATGGGAGATGGTCGAAGGGAACTTAAAGTTGCGTGCCATTGCGCCGCGACTGTTCCCATGGACCTAACCCCCAATACCGCGACGGCTTCAGGTCGCTTTCTGTCGTCTCTGAATCGGACACACTCGTGTGACGCATCGCTATTTGATGGAGCGCTCGCCTGTGCCCTATTGCGACGACTGCGTCTTCCCCCAGACTGTTCGGCACATTCTTGTCGAGTGTCCCAGTCTGGGTAATCTTCGCGCATGTTACCTGTCCCGGTACCGGGATGGGCGGGGTTGCTACTGCCTGTCCTTTGTACTCGGGACGAGTGCGTGCACATTGACTGGTGGACTTGTTGACTTTTGGGGGGAAGCCGGCCTTCTCCCTTTCATTTAACTAGTTTTAGTTGTTTTTATTATTGTTTTGTCATTGTTTTTGTTATTGCTTCCTAATTGTTGTTTTCTGTTCAATTTTTTTAAAGTAGCCTAGAACTAGGCTGTTTGTTTACGGTGACTTATGCCTAAGTGGGCAGTCGCCAGATAGCCCCTTAAAAAAAAAAATTTAGACCAATTGTCATGGGATAATGAGATGTTGATTCGCGAGAGGGTCTTGAAACGGGTATGGATGGATACAAGAGAAGGCAACTAGACTAGCCGATAAGATGTTTCTAGCCTCGTGGACACTAGGTCCAATTCCCGATAGGAGCCTAGTGGAGACCGGGTTCATCTTCCGATGGGACCCTAGTGGATACTGGGTTTAATTCCCGGTGAGACCCTAGTGGAAACCGGGTCAATTCCTGGTGAGAGTCTAGTGGATAATGAAGTTCAATTCTCGAGACGAGTCTAGTGGATATCAGGGATCAATTCCCGGGAGGAGCTTAGTGGATTCCGGGTTCCACCCCGCATGGGGGGGGGGGTATCCTATGCAGCTTGTTACACTTGGTACCTGGAGGAGTTGCTCTTTCTCCCGGCCTGAGTGCAAATTAGGGAAGCCACGTCACAGGGTTGACTTGAACACACTCGGGGCTGTGGGGAGTTAGTGTGCTTCCTCCTCGTTCCTTCTGAACATTCTTTTCTCAAAAACTATCTCCTCAACCATTGGTCTAGGCTTAAGGAACTGACCAGCTCCCTCATGCCGTGTCAGAAGAGAGTCTTTTGAACCCCTAAAAACAACGCCCTTTAACTTGAGGAATTGTGGGAATATCGGTTTTGCCCCAATAACCACTTCTTCCCTTCGTGTAAAGGGCTGACCACCTCCCTGTGGCCGTTCTCGGGTGCATAAGGCCGTATTGGTTATGGCGGGTAGGTTTTACCGCCTCATTGGTTGCCAGGCCAATTAAAAGTCTCGGGGTCCCGTCTCTGGGTTTGCCACAACAGATCTTCAGATCTTGACCCCCCTCTCAACGATTATTAAGATCTATTTAAAGAAATCCACCCCTTCGCCCTGTCTCTCTGGCTTCTCAGTTGGGAGCTGGGTGGGGCCTTTAAGGATCGTCTGGTCCACTTGGTAACTTCTGGTCAATATGCGTCGTTGTAGATGTACCAATACCACCATTGACACACCCAGGATGTACCTCTAAAAAAACCAACAAGAGGGAAAGTCCCTCGAATCACCAGCAGCGTTTTATGATAAGACGATAAATGGTTATTGCAGTGATGGTTTCCCATGGTTCAAATCACTTACAAGTGCCTTTGAACGACTAAATGAGGCTTCTGCTACTAGATGACGCCACCCAGCGCTAAATCCGATGGCAGATTTGAAATCTCCAGGGTGAGTAACCATACATCCCATGGTCATATGGGTCATTTCATGGCTCTAAATGGGTACAATTGAACTTTACTCCTTTTGAAAAAAAAGCGACGTCTAGACCTGTCGCTTCGCCACAGGTAACAACCCGAGATGGAATAGATGAGAGCGGCTGGGCGCGGGATATAGCCCACCAACCCCTCCTATTCCTTTCCAATGGGCACAAGCTTTCGAAAATTTCATGTGTTAGCAAACCATCCTAATTTTAGATGACGTCACAATAAGCGAAACTTCGTCCAAACTTGGTGTTGAGCTGGGCGAGGATTTGACAAAACCATTCTGATTGGTGGATGGACTCCCATCCTACCATTTTCGTGCGGCAAAGGGGATTCCCCTTTTCCATCTTTGGACCCGCCCTCTGTCAACTCCACCTATGAAGAGGAGGTGGCCCTCCTTATGCTTTCTCAATGGCCCTCACCCGACGTCGACGCGGGACTTACATCGCGTCGTGGCACGGTTGCCGAGGCTCTTTCTCCTGTTCTCGGATTTTAACTGTAAACACGCCCTCTGGGGGGGACTACACGATCATTCCCAGTGGTAGGCTCCTTGCCGACCTGATCGTTATGCAAAAGCCCACAAGTTTTGGTTTACCCTGGCCAAGACTATTGTAGTGAACTTCTACCGCCAGCCACAGCTCCGCACCGACTCGGACTTGTTCCCAGCCGTAGGGTGGACTCGATCCACCACTGGTCTCCGTCCGGCGTCTATCTTCAGCGCCGTGTTGGTTGCAATACACCGCTCGGTACGTGCGATTGGATTGTGATCTTTAGGGACTCGCAAAGTGCCCTGAGTTGTCTCGGGACATTGGAATCTATACATCCACGGCTTCCAGTAGTGTGGCAGATGTAGAGATTATCTTCTGCAGTATTCCTGGACATGTGGGTGATGAGGGAGACGAAGAGCAAGTAAGAACTAGGGGTCCTGGCTAGCGATTCGCTCTTCATCAAACTGACTATATTACAAGAAATCAGGTGAGCCCTCCGGGCTGCCTGGCAACAAAGATGGGAGACGGCCGAGGGTAACTTAAAGTTGCGCGCCATCCCGCCGCGGCTGTTCCTTTGAACCTACCCCTAATACCTCGGAGGTTTCAGGTCGTTTTCTGTCGTCTCCGAATTGAACACACTCGCGGGACGCACCGCCATTCGATGGAGCGCTCGTCTGCGCCATACTGCGACGACTGCGTTGTTTCCCAGACTGTTGGGCACATTCTTGTTGAATCTCCCCGTCTGGGTGATCTTCGCGCACGTTGTCTCTCTTGGGAACCCGAACGAGCGTGGACTTTATGGCTTGTCCCTTGCCCTATGGAGGGTCCATGCACTCCTGAATGTAGATTACCCGATATAGGTTTTTCTGTTTTTAGATGCATGCTGAGACCCCGGACGATCCCTCCTATACCGGATCAAGCATAACTTGGCTTCTCTTTGTTTGGTTTAATGATTTTTTGGGGTTTTCATAATTTTTAAATTAGTCTATAAAGACTTCCTTTTTTTTTATTTCTGCGGCTATCCCCTTGATGGCCGCCGCCAGATGATGACCATAAATTTTGTAAAAAATACGTCTTACACAGTGTGTTATGTTCTTGTACGCGCTAGTCCACCGATTCCCTCAGTCGCCAGCGGTTCTCATTTGGTTCATGGCCAACCTCAACGGCGTTAGATCTCAATCATCGCCTAGGCCTTTTGCGTTCAAGGCCAGGAAACTCCTGCGAGAGGGCAACTCACAGGAGTTGGACAAAATAATTGAAACACCTAAATAACAATTTTATTATTCAATATTGAGTTGTTCCTCCTTTCCAGCAATAACTGGTTCAATACGTCGAAGAATAGAGTTATACAAGTTTTGGACAGTGGCTATTGGAATTTCAACCCTTTCACAACCTGTTCCAGTTCTTTCAGGCATGGGGGCAGCCCCCCGTTCCTCTAGATTTTCAATTATTTTTAATATCTGGTGATTATGGAACCAATCAAAGTGTTCTGCATCACCGCTGCTCTTCGAGCATCCAGTTTTTAACAATTTTATTTGTGTGAATTGGCGTGTATCGTCCTGAAAGATGGCACCACCATTGAAAAATAGTGTTTTGACCACTGGCTGAATTTGGTCACCACAAATTGACAAATACTCAATAGAAATAATCCTATCATTTAACACTACCACAAGACCAATATAATTATACCATATAGCCGCCCAAAACCACAAAACTGCCTCCATGTTTCACGGTTTGAGAGGTGTAATCATTAAAGGCTTCTATGGGCGTCCTTTATACATAAATTCGTCCTGAACAAGGAAAATGCGTGAATGATCATTCATCGAGTAAGATGACATTGTTCCACTGATCCCTCTCTACTTATTGTGATCTTTGCACCATTATAAGCTTTTTATAACATCGATGTGGGAAAGGGAAGGTTTGGCGATGCCAGCCCTTCCAGTTGCAGTGAGCTCTCGACGAACTGTTGTGGTTGCAAAATTTTGGCTCAGTTCTGCATTTACTATTACCCGAGGTTCTGTGACTTATATACACAATGCGTTTTAATTTTCTGCTCCCCTTTCACTGAGTTTTGCCTTCCATCCTGAGCTGGTTTTTCCTTGTTTCTTTTGTATTTCAGCATAAGTGTAGACACAGTTCCTCTCGGAAGGTTAAAACAACTGTTAGCTTTTGTTACTGAGGCGCCAACTATTCAATCCACGATAATTTTCCTTCTTTTGAAGTCAGAAAAGTCACACATTTTGACATATGCTGATGCACATATCTATAAAAAATAAACTCGGTTATTACATCAAGTAAAGGATTCTACAGTGCATAGGTATACATAAGATTTATGCACTTTTGGGATTCTTATTTACACTCAAATTTGGGGGTAAAATATAGGGCTCGAAATATGATACCTTTCAATTATTTTGTCTAACCTGTGTAGCTCTCGGGTCGGTGGCCCATCTGTTTCTGCCCAGCATGCTACACTGAAGGTACCACCTTACCGTTTGTCACCACGCCTCTGCTCCCAAAACTTTTACAGCCCAGACAGTATTGCGTTAGTGTTTCTTGGAACATAAGTCGTGTCAGTGTACATGGCTTGCTCCAAATCCGAAGAGAGGGTCGGCTTCCATGCCTTCTCCTCTATTAAAGCCGGTTGGGCTTTTCCTGGCACTGTTTTTCTTCATGGCCGTGCTAGTTGCATTGCACCGTTCGTTAGGGATATTAGGCGCGGTACCCTTTTCAGAAACATTTATTTATAGCGACTCACAGAGCACACTGAGTGCCCTTGAGACATTGAAATCTCCGCGCCCCCTCATTCGCAGCGTCCGGAACGCTACAGGGGCGGTGATACGGAAGGATGTCGAGATTGTCGTCTGTTGGGTTCTTTTACATTTAATGAGGACGCCAAACAGTTTCATGGGCTGGGTGACCGAACCAGCGCTTTGCCTTTCCCACTCTGACTACATGTCAGAAATCAGGTCAGCCTTTAGGGTTGCATGGCAAATAAGACGGGAGACGGCGACGGGAATTTAATGTTTACTACCATCGCGCAGCGACATCTCGCGGACCTACACCTCAATGTCTCGACGGCTTCAGGTCATTTCCTGTTGAGTCGTAATCGGGTGCACTGGTGGGACGCAGCGCCATTTGGAGGTGCGCTTCGCTGAACCTTATTGTGATAGCGGCTTGGTCCTCCAGCCTCTCTGGCACGTTCTTGTCGAATGTTCCAGTGTAAGGTAGCTTCGCTCTCGTTACCTCGACTGGTACCGTTACAAAATTTGGTCGCTCACGCTTGTCCCTTGTAATCGGGATGAATTCGTTTACTGCCGAATGTGGATCATTTAGCCTTTTTCAGAGGAGGGGGGGGGGGAGAGCCTCTATAGTATATAGTGTTTGGTACATGTTCTCGACAATAAGGGAACGGGCCTCCTTCCCGACAACTGATCATGACATATTTTTTTTTCTCTTTTCGGTTTTGGTTTGCTGTTTTGTTGTTTTATATTTAGTTTTTGTTGTTATTATTTTTAAAGTTGTTTTGAAATAGGCTTGTTCGTATTCCCGGCGGCTGTGCCATTTTTTGCGTCCGACGGAAAAGAGCTATTATATAATAATAATTGAATCTACTTTGTGGTAAAAGTTGAATTATTATTTCAGAATTGATGTTGAATCTGCTCTTCTTTCTGCACAACTTGAACAAGAGGTGAATGCGAGATTAGTGAGTGATCCCTCAAAAGTGGCAGATGTCATTGGTCAAATTACAAAGTCCATTGCAGAAAGACAAAACAAGTTAGTCCTTTTATTTTTTCTGGGTCTAAGGCATCTCCTGCTCCCTTTTATGGAGTAAGACTCTCATCACTTTGGTGTTAGTTGCTCACCCTAGAAGGCGATTAAATGTGGCATGACCATTTGCTTAAGCCAAATTACGAGGTTTGAGATCAGCTCCTGTATTAGTCCCCAAAATGTGTTGCGACCCTAGACCCAGTCTTGGGACTCGCCGATCCTGTCCTGTCCTTTTTACAAAGGCCCACTGGCATACGTCTTTGTGTGCCCACTTCATAAAGTGTCAGAAAGCTGCCAATATGTTCTAATAGATTTAACTTTATTCCACTGAAACAAATATGAAAGAAAATAGAGTTAGTTGGAGCATGTGCCACCCCCCTGTCATGAATGGTTATATCCTCACTGGTTGGTGTCTAAAGACACTAACACCATGCATCCTCTTCCTTAACCTAAATCGTCCCCTGGTGCTCTCGTCCTTGCCGGAGATAGTCATTCTGCTGATTACGCGAATTTCATTATCCGGTCGGGAACTCTCGTCCACGATGAAGTCAACAGAGTGGTCCTGTTGTTGGATCAAAAATAGAGATGTGCTATGGATGCGTACTAGCGAGTTCAACCCTACAAGGTGTGCCCCTTCTAGACTTCCGTAGACGTGTTTTTTTTTTTAACTCTTACGACTTTGCTCTCAAACTTTTTTCTACCTGCACTTGGTACCGGGAAGCCCCGTCACTGGGTTAAATTGAACTCTGACGGGGCTTGGGGGGGGTTGTTGTTGCGCTTCCTCCTTGTTCAATTTTTTATTCAGCGGCTATGCCCGCACCCTTTTGCTCGGCTTAAGAGACTGATCAGCTATCTTATGTCTGGGTCAGGAGAGAAGCCTGGGGACCTCTAAAAAAATCCCTAAAACACTTGCAGGTTGCAAGAGACCAGAACCTGAAGGGACCTGGTCGTTTGGGCGCGATTTATGGGAAAAGCGGCTTTTGCCCCCAATAACCCCTTCCCTGCATGTAATGGTTTGACCTTGTCCCTGCGGCCGTTCTCGGGTGCATGAGGCTGTAGTGCTTGTGGGGGGCTGGACTTTACTGCTTTGTTGGCTGCCAGGACAACTAAAAGTCTCGGGTCGCATCTCTAGTTCTACCACAACAGATCCAGATCTTGATCGTCTAGTTGACGATTAGTACGATCTAGTAAGGAAGTCCACGCTGTCGCCCTGCCTCTCTTGTTGCTTATTTGGGAGCTGTGGTCTTTACAGAGACCGTCCAACACCTCCATTTTGGAGAAGGATATGGCTGAGACTGGTCCATTCGGCCTGGGGGACCGTCTCTCGGGTGGAGAGAAGCGGGTTCAGTAACCGATCTCCTCTTCAGATAGGAAGAAAGAGATTAAGAAAAAGGCAAAACAAAGAGGAATAGGAGTTCCTCTCCTTCTGGTGCGGTTTCCAGAGTTGGCAAAAAAAACAAAATTCTGAAAAAGCCCAATAAAACCGGGGTTTTATTCTGGGGTTTTTCAAATCTTGGATTTTTTCAAAAAACAAATGCTGCAAGCATTAGAATAACATAGAAAAGAATAGCCATCTCTATCTTTATATAATAATAATTACTTAGTTTAATAATTATATTATAGTAAGAATAGATCACAGTAACAGATCACTGATCGAGAATTTGGGGTCCTCATGTCTCATGATAGCCATAGCCTGTAGAAGGAGAGATGAATTATTATTATATAATAATAATTACTTAGTTTAATAATTATATTATAGTAAGAATAGATCACAGTAACAGATCACTGATCGAGAATTTGGGGTCCTCATGTCTCATGATAGCCATAACCTGTAGAAGGAGAGATGAATTATTATGAGTCAGTATCAGAGAAATAACCTTAATTTGATACATATTTGTTGAAATTATAAACATAAATATGAAATTTGAATAAAAATAATGATAAGTAGCATTTATTTCTTGAGAAAAAATGTAATTTTGAAAAAAAAAACCCAAACCCGGGAATAAAACCCGGGGGGTTTTATTTGCCCACCTTGGCGGTTCCGGGGAAGGACGGGTCCCCTGCTGTTTCTGTATTTGATTAGGCCATGACTTGCACGTCCCGGCCCGCTAGACACTCAAAGAGAGTGACTCCCGCCTCTGAAGGCGCTCAGACCGCCAAAAGGCAAAGACTCGCATGGCGAGCCCAACCTCCTCCAGTAAGTCCTCGGAGACGACAGCGCCTTCGACGGCCAACAGCTCACAAAATTCTTCCAGGAAGCGTACGGCCACTCCCGTGAGGGTGTTGTCTTCGAAGAGTGCCCCATATTTCCTCAGACCTATACCTGTGTTGCATATTTCTTCAATGGAATTGCCGTTGACCCTGGCCGATCTGAGAGGAGTTGTGAAGCTCGTGTCTTCCCAGTCCCCGTTAGCTATCTTCTTGCAAGAGATCATGCTGGGCGCTTTCGCCCCGCCTACCCTCCCGAGGTATGAAAAAATTGCGACCTCACCACCACGGGATGGGAGTCGTGCAGAAGGATGCGCCATTTACATCCGGCATGATGTCTCCGTTCTTCTATTTGCTATAAATACCGCCTTTCAAGTAGAGGCAGTGCAGTTACACATAGGTAGGAGTTACACTGTTATTTTTGTGTACATTCCACCATCATTCGACTTGGACCCGGGGGATTTTGCGGCGTCAGAGCACCATTTTGCTGAGGATCTTTATCCTTCTCGGAGATCTGAAAGGTAGGCACCCTCTCTTTAGGACCACACGATCAATCCTAGAGGAGAGGTCCTTGCCGACCTTATCCACGAGGGCACCGTAAGGGGCGCGGTGATTTGCCTTCCTGGCCACCGTGCTGAAGGGACTCAGCGTCCCGTCCGGCCCCAGCTTAGCCTCTTCTTTCAGACAGCCTGCGTTTCTACCCTACTTCCTCACTTTCCCTACAACCTCCTTCAACTTTCTCTGGTCGCCCTCCAATTTCACAGGGTAGATGAGTTTTTAACAACTTGCTTCATCCCCATCCACACCTTCCTCACTTCCCTTTTCTTCTCCTTTCAATCTCTATCCATTTTACGCCGTGCCCAAGGTGGAGCAGCCATGCCGATGGGCTTCCAGGCCACTAGGCGGGAGGAATGGCCTCAAATGGCAGCAGCTGGTTCTGCCGGCCCCGTACTCACCCCTCACAGAGCGGGCTACTGCGTGGGGTGATTAGCGTTTGCGTCCTACGAAAAGACCAGGGTCACCATGCCCATGAATGAAGAAAATACTCTCTCCTTTTACTCCCCCTTCACCAGCGACGGAGCCACCTTCGGGCAGCTCCGAGAAAATGGAGGCCACCCCCCCTGGAGAGGAGGCTTGCTCCTCTCCTTTGCCTATGGGTGTAGACCCCCCCCTCACCCCCTTCTCTGGAGGCAACCTCGGGTGCCTCCCTCTTTCCAGCGGCAGTCCCCTCTTTATTTTCTAAGGGGACTGCCAAGAAAGGCAGGCGGCCCATAATTTACCGCTCTCAGTAGGAGCGGCACGATAGGGCCTGTAGAGAAATGGCTACCTTAAGCATCCTGGAAGAGTATAGGCATATTAAAGCCCCCCCCTCCCCCTCATGAGGAGAAGCGTGGGAAAGGTAGCCAGCGGAACTGCTTACCATGTGTGATCTCCCCGCCGCTGTGGGCAGTTGGAGCTAACATCTGTTTTAAGGCGACCACCTAAGGTCCTTAAACGACGCTCTAACGATCCAATTACCTACGAGACCCATAAACCCGTGGTTATGGAAAAAAAGCGGTGAGAGTCAGAAGGCACGCCAAGTAGCGGTGCGGTTGCGAGCCTCTAATTTGCGAGCTGACTATGGCACCCCAGTGCCACCTCAGGAATTCTCGCTCTCCCCAGATGCTAACTCACCATTCGCCCCCCCTCCCTTTGCCTCTGTGGCCTGGTCACTTTCCCCTTTAGATGGGGCGGCTATCCGCCTATAAATAAGCCCCGCAAAGAAAGAGAAGAAGATGATCAGAAGTCGATACGCCAGAGGAGGATTAGTTCGTGAAGATTGATCCATCGGCCAGACAAGAAGATTATTAGTAGTCGATTCGCCAGAAGAAAGATTAGTTCGTGAAGATCGATCTTTCAGCCAGACAAGAAGATTAGAAGTCGATACGCCAGAAGAAGGGTTAGTTCGTGAACATCGATCCTTCAGCCATACAAGACTATTTCCGTGAGAAACGAGAGGATCAGATTGAGAAAATCGATCCCCCCTTTCAGGGCCGTATTAACCTAAATAGTCAAGCTTTATATCGGTGCCATACCGAAGAAGCCTTTTCAGTCTGCAAAGAAGTCCGACTGAAGAAAAGCAAAGCGACTCTCACATCTCAAGCTCCGTAAGAGTGAGAGGAGAAGAACCCAGCCCCAACGAGCTCCCGTTCTTTAATTACGTTGAAGAATCAGCCCCCGTCACAGGCGACAAGCAATCCCTCCACTAAAATTCAACCAGCGGCCACAACACTGCAAAGCGAGAGATAAGTCCTCCAGTGACATCCGGCAATCCCTAATACCTACCGGTAAGTTAAAAATAACATTTATATCTCTATTGCGATAGTAGAAGTTTAGTACGTCCCACGTTTTAAAGGAGAGTAGAAACCATTGTTTTTGAACCTAGGTCATATGTGTTTGTAGACGAGAGTACGTTAATTTAATGTTTAACGCTAATCAAATAGAGTCGTGATAAAAATACTAATTGGCAATTGGTATGTTTACGGGAAGCCTATTTGTTTATTTTTGTCAGTTGTAACCGTGCGAAGGGTTTAGATGTCAAAGATAGAAATGTATTAACTGTTGATTTGTTATAGTTAAGGGTTTCATTTAAAATACATGTTTATTTTGGTAGATATCTGGTGTTTCCTCTTATCCTTATGTGTTTAAAAATAGCTCTTCCTTAAGAATAAAACTACTGAATTAGCACTCTTAGAACAAAGCCTACTTCATCATAGAAGTAACTCACGCCCCTTAAAGCATACCGCTACTAAAAGGGTGTCAAAGAGTATAGTGATCAAAACCAAGGGTCATTCTACGACAGGGCCAACCTCCTTAGGGGAAGGAGGGAAGAACCGCCCCGTCAGCATCTTTCCTCTAAAGACCTGTGGGCCCGCATATTGAGCTTAGAGGGAGTCACCATACGTCCCCCCCTCTCTTCTCTGACCCGTGATGTCCCGGGTGGAGGGCACATGGAAGCCCATCCCCTGAGATGGACATGGTCCCTGAGGCAACCCAGCCCCAGACGGCAGGACCTTCCATGGAGACGAACCTGGGCTCGGTGCCAAGCACTGAACCCGAGTCAGCCCCTGTACAAGGGGCTTTACAAGGAGAGGAGGGATCTCCTCCTCCAGCTGGTGCCCCTGTGACAGCCAAGAGTTTCTCGATCTCGGAGAAGGATCTTGCTGAGGCCGGTCCATCTGACCGGAGGGGAGAAGTGGGTTTATTTCCCCTCCTCCTCTCTTAAAAAGAAAAAGACGACTCGGGGCTCCTCACCTTCTGCGGGGACGGACGGGGCCGCTGCCTTTTCGGTAATTGCAAGCCAAGATCTGCACGTCCGGCCCCGTTGCTCCCCCGGGTGGGGAGTCCCAGACGAAGACCAGAACTGCACAGAGCGGAGCCTCGATTACGTCGGGGCCCCTCATTTAGAGGCAACCTGGCGTTTTCGAGTCCGCTGGTTCAAATGCTTCCTTGTTATTCGCCCCACTGATGGCTAAGGGCAACATGATCAATCAGAAGAGAGCTCTAGCTAGTGTGATTGGTAGATAGCCAAAGGTGACCCGTTTCTCGGACGGGAGCCTTTTGGCGAATGCGTCGAATCTCTCCGAGGCGGCCCTTCGGACACGTGATAGCACGAAACGATCGTTGCCGACCTGATCGATCTATCTTTGTCCTCTCCGGATGCACAGCATGATTTTGGGTGGGGCGTGGTCGATGACCTCCATGGTAGTGATCACTTTCCCATTCAAATATCATTTTGTGGGCCACTGCCGCCCAAGAGTCCGCCCCGTTGGTGCTTGGCGCCGCCGTCGTGGTCCTCATTTCAGGAAAGGACTGATTTCTCTGTCTCAGTCGCGGAGTTTAGGTTGGTATATGAGGCCGTTGAGTTCTTCGGCAACTCATCGCCGTGGGCTTAACTACTATTCCTAGAATGTCTGGCTATTTTGCACGCCGACCACTCCCGTGGTGGTCAGGAGAGTGTGAGACGGTCCTTAAACAGAACCGTTATGCCTACATGCGCTATAAGCGCCGCCCAAACGATTTCATTGTTGGTGAATTTCGTCGAGCTATGGCTAGGTTCCGGTATATTTCGAAGCACGCCCGCCGCTCTTCCTAGCGCGCATACGTGTCTTCACTTAACGGGAAGACCCCTCTAGCAGTGGTGTATAAGTGAGTCAAAAGGATTTGGGGCAAGTTCTCGCAGGACCTCCTCCCGTTCTCCAGGAGAATGGGACCGCAATCTCGGACCACGCGTCCGTGGCGGAATCCTTTGCGACCGCTTTCTCCGCATTATATAGCCGAGATGCTGCTCTGCCAGCATTCACTGTTCGTCCTGATGTTGCTGAAGCCCGCCGACTGGACTTTACCTCCAGAGGCGGGGAACCATTCAACGACAGGTTTACTCTGAGTCTGTTGCGTTCCGTTCTCGCTTCGTGCGCGGACACTTCCCGTGGTCTGGACGATGTCCCGTACGCCATGCTTCGACATCTGGGTGAGCGAGACATGGCCTTTCTGTTAGATTTGTTCAACAGGATCTGGGTAGAGGGTATCTTCCCAGTTTCCTGGCGAATCGCTACTGTGCTCGCTTTTCGCAAACCGGGAAGAGATGACTCTACCCCGGACGATTTCCGCCCAATCTCTAACTTCCTGCGTGTGTAAGTTGATGGAGAAATTGGTAAATGTTAGATTAGCCTATTTCCTGGACAGCGGAGGCCATCTGTCTTCTGCACATTGCAGCTTCCGCAAGTTCCATTGCACGTCGGATGCTCTGCTCCGACTGGACTCTGCCATATGTGAGGCCTTCCTTCGTAGATAGCACTACGCCACGGTGTTTGTCGATCTGGAGAAGGCCTATGATAGCGCATTGCGATACGGTATCATGGAAACTCCACACGATGGGGGCGAGGGGACGCCTCCCAATCTTTATATATGAATTTTTGCGAGATCGTCGATTCCGCGTACGGATGGGGGGAGTGCCCTCCGACCCAATCCAGCAGAAAGAATTTGTCCCTCAGGGAAGTGTCCTCAGTGTCACACTTTTTGCCCTGAGCATCAACGACATCACCTCGTTACTGCCGTAAGATGTTCTCGCTACGCTCTACTTGGACGACCTTTCGATCTCTTTTGGCGCTGCTCAGATGCCAACTCTGGAGCGTCGACTCCAACAGGTATTGAACCGCGTCTCTCGCTATGCCGATGGCGCACAGACTTATGTCTTCTGTGGCTAAGACTAAGATGGTGCACTTCTGCCTCAATCCACGGCTCCATCCTGATCCAGACTTATTTCTCAATGGGGTGCGCCTGGAAGGGGTGGACTCGCACCCTTTCCTTGGTCTTGTCTTTGACCGACGCCTGACCTGGGAGGCTCATATTTGCAGCCGTAGGGTCTGTTGTACCCGCGCCATGGATATTCTTTGTTCCGTGACGTTCAGTGCTTGGGGCGCTGATAGGGCTACTGCCTTACTTGTTTATTGATCTTTTGTTCGTTCGAAGCTCGACTATGGAATCGAGTTTTATGCATCCGCAGCTGAGCGTGTATTACGGAGGGTGGACTCGAAGGGTGCCTTGCGCACTTTCCCTATTGAGAGGCTATATGTTGATGCTGGGGAGATGCCACTCGCTCTTCGCCGTATACAGTGTATTACTCGCCTGTACGCGCGAGCCCGGCGCCTCCCTCAGTCACAAACAGCTCCCACAGCATCCGCAGCTGATCTCGACGGTGCCTATGCCGCCGAGAGACGCCAGTCATACCCTCAGGCCTTTGGGTTTAGGTCTAGGAAACTCCTTGGAGAGCTAGGTATGATCTTCGCGCATGTTACCTGTCCCTGTACCAACTAGCGTGCTCGCTACCGCTTGCCCCTTGTACTAGGGATGGGTTCGTTCACACTGACCTGTGGACTATACGACTTTTTGGAGAAGGCTGGCCTCCTCCTCTTTATTTGAATCTTTTAGGTCGTATCTTCCTGCACCGTTGTGAGGCGGCGGGCCCATCCCCGACGCCTCAGCGCGCTTCCTTCTTGTATTTTTGATTTGTTTATTTTTTTTGGCCTTCTCCTTTTTATCTTTCTTTTTTTGTCATTTACATATTCTTGTGTTTTTTTTAATATAGCCTCTTAGTAGGCTGTGTCGAGTACGGCGACTTATGCCCAAGTAGGCAGTCGCCAGATGGGCTCATAAAATAAAAATAAATCAGCATCGAGCTGGTTACAATACATCATTCGGTGCGGGAGATAAGGCGTCGTGCCCGGTTTGGAGACTGGATTGTGTTCTTTAGCGTCTCACAAAACTCCATGAGTGCTCTCGGGACATTAGAATCTCCACACACCGTCGTTCGCGATATTCGTTACGCCACGGTTTCCGCGAACCGGTGGATGTCGAGATTATTTTCTGCCGAGTTCATGGAGATCTCTAAATTGCTGGGAATGAGGGCGCCAAAGAGACCGCGATGACTGTACGACTAGACCACCTTTTCGCTCTCCTGCACACCAATTACATGTTAGGGATCAGGGGAGCCCTCCAGGCTGCTTGGCAAAGAAGATGGGAGAAGGCTGAGGGGAAGTTAAAGTTACATGCCATTGTGCCGCGACTGTTCCTATGGACCTCCCCCTCAATACCGCGACGGCTTCAGGTTGCGTTTTGTCGTCTTCGAATTGGCCACACTCTCGGGACGCACCGCCATTTGATGGAGCGCTCGCCTGCGCCCTACTGTGAAGACTGCGTTGTCCTCCAGACTGTTCGGCGTATTTTTAATGAATGTCACAATCTGGGTGATCTTCGCGCACTTTACCTGTACCGGTATCGGGACGAGCGGTGTCTCTACCCCGGGTTCATGTTCACAGACTTGTGGAATATCTGACTTTTTGGAGGAGGCTGGCCGCCTCTGTTTTATTTGACTCTCTTTGTTGTTTGTTACTTCTCTTTGATTTTTTGTTCCTTTTTCTATTTTTGTTATTTGGGTTTTTTTTGTTTCTTTTTCTATCTATCCTAGTATGATGCTATAACTTGATTCTGGCGACTTTTGTCCTAGTTGACAGTCGCCAGATCGGCTCTATCCGGCGCTACATCTCTCTTTATGGCCGAGCTGGTTGCAATGCACCGCTTTGTACGGGAGATTACATGGTGTGCCCAGTTCTGATCCAGATTTATACTGACTCAGATCGCCCTCGATGTTTTACTATCACCGCCCTTCTGCTTCGCAGTATCCGTGACGCATAGCTGCTTCGAGCCGGAAGGTAGGGGTATCTTGAAGGGTGCAAAGTTGTCCGCATGGGCGGGTCGACCGGACCAGCTTTGCGTCTTCCCTACTCTGACCTCATGGACCTACCCCTAGTACCCCATTGCCTCCACAGCTTCAGCTCTTTTTCTGTCTCCGCCCAATAAGGCACACTCGTGGGACGCAACGCTACGTAATGGAGCGCCCCCTCAGCTTAATCTTACTCCGTCACATTCTTCTCGAATGTCCCAGCTTGGCGCGTTATCTCTCCCTGTTAGAGAGAGAGAGAGAGAGAGAGAGAAAAGACTCGCGCAGTCGCCCTTTCAAGGAGAGAGAAAGAGAAGACACACCTGGTCGACCCTTTTTATCCACGCTAACAAGGCACAAAATGGCGAAGGCCGTGATAGGCTGAAGGCCCGAATTCGCGGAAAGCCTGCAATGTGCTTAAGAGCACGAATGGTGCCGCCGGGGATTATCCAGCGATGGCATGAATCGGGTAAAGTCCACCTCGCCCGGCGAAGCGTCTGTCAACTGGACCCCCCCATCCCTTCGGGCGCGGGGAAAAGCCCCTCCGTCTCACCCCTATAAAACGTCCGACGCCAGACTTGGACAGCAGTAACCGCCTGTGTCCCGAGTATCCGCGAGTATCTGCCATCTTCCCGTCCCCGTTAGTTCCACGCCAACCCTTGCAGAACCCGTCAAGTTCCGTGTATTCTCCTAGAACTCACGAGAGTCAACCCCGTACTCTTTGGTACCCGTCAAGCGAACGCGACGCGTCAAATTCTCGATTCGGTATTCTAAACCCGAAGGCAAGATCTGAGTTCCTCTCGCGTAATAGTCGTTGTCAAGAGGTTATTATTGTGGACTCTACGCCGTCTCTAACAAGGCAGGATTACTCCCTCAGACCAAATCTTCGAGGTAATCGCAACGCGCAACTCTCCTGTGCAAGCTCCAACCCCCATTTTAAGCCTCCGTCTTCTGGGCTTCGCGTGTGCTCAAGGTCATTTGAGCGTCCCATCTGTTATTGTCCGTTCATATGTTTTGTGGTCGACACCGCCCAGGTCGCTCTTTGAAGCCGTGACTTGTGTACGTCTCCTATGTTTATATACCTTACTTAAAACCCCTTTTAATTTTGTAAATATATTATTTTCATAGTAGTAAAGTATATTTTGTACTCCGTTTCTATTACCCCAGACCCTTCCAAGATAGCTAAGCAGTGGCCAACCTAAACTGCACTCTGAAACTTGATTGCACTCTGATTTGTATTTATAATTTCATCCACGTTCAGAGCGGACTAATCCGTTCATAGGCCTCTCTCTCTCTCGGGTTGAGGAATTTGGAAAAGGTTGAGATCTAACATCAACCTACGACAGTCCCGTTACCCTGACGATCAGGATCGATAATGCTTGTCCATTATACTCGGGGAGGAATCGTGGGCTCGAGTTCCTGCAGGAGGTTGGCCTCCAGGATATAAAGTTTTTAGGTGTTGGGTGTATGCTTGGACGCTGGAAGGAGCCAGATCTCCCTTCGACGCTGGAGTAAGTTTTTTCTTTTCATTGTCTTAGTTTTGTTTTTCTTAATCTTTTTTTTATTTCGCTTAATAAATAGGATAAAATTATCCTTTGTGACCCCTCCTTAAATAAAAAACATTCTGGCTCCAGTTTTTCTGACAGTCTCAAATTAGATTGAGTCTACCTGGGCTTTAGCTTTATTCGCTCCAGACCCCCTTTCCCCTTTTCACCACTTGTTTACAACCTTATTTTCGTTGTCGCTGACAGGCCTTCGTCCATTCATCTCTGGAAAGGTGTGAGAGTTGTCCCCTCCCCTTCTCGACTCTGGTTAGGGGGGGGGGGGGGTTATAACATGGCTGTATCCTTCCCTCCCGTCTTCCAGCCCCAACACATGAAGTTTCCCCTTTCGGCCCCAGTGGCTACAGGAAGATCTGCGGCCCATACTTTCACTTTAGTTCAACCACTTTCTTTACAGATCTCTCCCTACTTTCTACTTGAAAGAGCCTCGTTGCTATTACGCTTTAAATTCGGGGGTAAATAGCGAGTCCAAGTTTGCTCGTGGCTAAATGAATAAAAAAAGACTTGTGATAGTTGTATATAGAACTTGTATAATGATCGTTGTGAGTTATTTCAATTTCATGAACATAGGTTGAGCAAAGCCTGGAACTTCAACTGGTTCGTTGAAGGCTGCAACAATAATTGCGTCAAAGTTGACAAGTCTGGAGTAGGATTACTTCACTTGTGGCAGCAGCAACTGAGGCAGTTTAACCACGTCGGCGTCGAAACCGCGCAAGCTATCGCAAAAGCTTATCCTTCTCCACAAAATTTAATACAGGTAAGATTTTTTTTGGGGGGGGATTGGTTATTACCACCTTTTTGCACCTTGTGGTTCCCGACTCCGCCTCTCTACAACATAGGGATCGGCGCAAACTCTCATCCACTGACTAAACTTAGCCCAAGTGACTTAACTTTTTATTCATCGTTGGAAGCGGTGCTGCCAATCTGCTAAGTTGAAGTCCATCTAAGTATTATAATATTCTATTTGATTCCATGTTGATTGTCAGGTTTTCATTAATATTATTGTTTGATTTTCGTGTTTTTATTATTATTAGATATTTCCATTAAATTGCTATGATTTAACATCAGGAGATTTACATTGGCCTGAATCATGCTGGATTACAGATGATGGAATTTTTATTTCAAAGTCTCACAGATCCTTTGGGGCTTTTGCTTTTAAATAAAAAGGTATAAAGTTGTAATTGATGGAGGTCTGTCTGTAGACAGACCTCCATCCATTACTGAGTGTTAAAAGGGTTTGGAAATGTTGACGTGATCGTTTGGCACGATATGTATGAAAAGGAGGCTAAAACTAAACGCCGAAAGGGGTAGGTGATGGTCTCTTGGAGTGAACAGATTCTGACCAGTCGCAGGAATCCCATTCGCCCCTACGTTCTCCTCCTGCTTCAGTCGGCTGTCAACTCCTCCCACCCGACTCCGAATATCACCATAGAAACATTTCACCCGACACTCGCACATTTCAGACAAAATCTACAAGTCCACGCAGTGCTCAGTCTGGGAGATTAAAATAATTTATTAGGGATTTTACCACCTCACTGCACTTATTAAGAGGCCTTTTTTTTCTCTCTCTCTCTCTCAGTGGGGTCGCCAGATGGGCTCCTAAAAACAAAAATCTCAGTCGGGACCTACAGTTTAAGGTAGGGTCCGAACCAAGAGTATTACAGCGTATTGCTGCCACCGTGCTTCCCTCTGATCTGCGGAACTTCCTTCACTCTGCTTGCCAAGGAAATGTTAGGAACGCTAAGGGTTTGAGGAGTGCAATGTGTCAGGAAGCTACAGGAGAGTATGGTGGTGCCCACATCAGTGAGACCAGGATAGGAAAAGATCGAGTATGTGCGTAATGCAAATAGGCATTTTGAGAGGGATGTTGGGTATAGTAAGAAGCAGACTGACCAAATTGACATGTTTAGAATATTTTGATAGGTATGTATGGATGCATTGAGTCTGTGAAGGGGCGTGCTTGGTCTTCTTTTGAGAATGATGTGTGAGTGGACGAAATGATAGAGCACAGTGTTATCTCTATAAAGGACCATTGGAGCGGGAAAATTGGATGGGTATCTTGTGCATAATGGGGCATCGCGAGAAGGGATAAGTCTTATTGGCGTTGATACGCGCAGACTTCATTTGAAAAGTGCTTAGTGGTGCAGGAACAGAATCCGCCTCCGTGGCCTACGCACTTGTACGCTGCCTTCCTAAAGTCCACCCTTGAGACTCCCTCCACCCGCCAGAAAAAAAAACAAGGCACACATTTTGTTCAAGCTATTTGCAAATCTCTCTTCCACTCGGAAATCCTCGTCCCCTCTTCCCCGCTCAATTCTCAGCCTTCTTCTCTGACAAGATAATCCCTATCCACTCCGCTCCGGCATAGCCTCTACTACTCCTCCTCGCCACATAGTAACTCCCTCTTTTTCCACCATCCAAACTTCCTTCTCTTGTCCCAGTGTCCCTTGGGGAATGAACTTCCCCCCTCTCATCAACAAGAATTTCTCCGCTCGCCTCATTCCCTCCAAGTCTTTACCCCTTTGTTCTTCCCTGTTCTTCTCACCTCACTCACATTTTCCATACCTCTGCCCCTGTGCACCCTGTTACACTTGGTACATGGAGGAGCCGCACGTCCTCCTGACCCGGGTGCAAATTAGGGAAGTTTCCTCACTGGGTTGACTTGAACTCTATGATGGGGCCTGGGAATGCTGTGGGTGCGCTTTTCCCTCGCTACCTCTCAGTACTACTTTACCTTTTTATTATTAGTATTATTATTATCATTCTTATTATTTATTAGTATTATATTATTATTTATTATTTAGTATTATTTTATATTTATTATTAATATGTATTATAATTTTTGTATATGACTATTATTAGGTATTAGTATTATTGTGTATTATTATCATTATGTATTATAATTATTTATTATTAGTAGTATTAATTACTATTAGTTATAATTATCATTACTGGCTATCCCCTCAACCTTTTTCACCCACACTCCCCTCCATGAGGATCACCTTGTCGTGGTGGAGAGGCTTGCGTACTTGAATGATGCAGTGGGCTGTGTCAGTGAAGACTGATCGAGATGGTCACTACTTCCCATCAGTCGGTCCTCAGGGGTCCAACCTTGCTGAACAGGCCACTGTAGAGGAGTCAGACTAACGATCCTCAAACCCTCGTGTTGAGTACCACTGTACGGGTTGCCGATTTGTTCGCCGGAGGTATCGCCATAGGCCCTACTCGTTCTGCAGCTGATAGCTGCCCACAGCTTGCTCTTCGAGCAAATAGACCAGTCCGTAACAAACAACAGAGAACATTCAGACCCTCACCTTTACAGCCACGAAATAGCCACCAAGTAGCCCCAACGGAACCTCTTCCCAAGAATGATGCTTCTCCTCCCTCTCCAATCATTAGAGAAACTCCTGCTTCACCGAAACCAAGACGCAAACGGACTCGCCGTTTCTCAGATTCTCCTCCATCAGCATCAAACCAACTATTGCCATGTCCTGAAGAAATGGAGGCTGATTCCGAGGAAGTTTGTGTGGTGTGCGTCTCACCTTTAGACATCCACCCTCCTCCCACTGAATCTACCTCGACTCCATCTATCAAAACAAGTCGGCCTACTACACCCGCAGCACCAGCAACTTCAAAAAAAACTAAAGAGATGATCACAGATTCAACATTGGTTGTGCCCCCTGGGAGGAGGAGAAACAGCCTTCTGGGCTCCCCTTACCAACCACAGCTGACCCAACAACCAGTCCTTAGAATGACCCTGTACCATCCCTTTCGACACCACTAACCAGCATTACAGAGGACCCAATATCTTCAGAGGCACCCTTGCCAACAAAACCAACTAATACTACAGAGGACCCACTACCTTCAGAGGCATCTTTGCCAGCAAAACTAACCAGTACTACAGAGGACCCAATATCCTCAGAGGCATCTTTGCCAGCAAAAACCACCTTGTCATATGCACAGCTGACAGATGGTTCTTTGCCCACTAATAAAAGTACCATCCCTAAAACCCTAAAGCTACCAATGCCTCAAGTACTAATAACATCCAGAAACCTAAAAGGCTCAAAACCCCAGTTACCTTTACCAGGTACAAAGAAAAACCTAATTACTCTTAAAAGATGAATATGCCCCCAATTATACATTGCTTCACGATTACAACCCTTGTTGTATAGCATTGCAAGAAACACAATTGGGTAATCGTCAATTACCCAATATCCCCAACTATGTGAGATACTTTAAAAACCCACCAGAACCCAAACATGGTTCAGCTATTTTTGTCCACAAAGACTGTTCTCACTTAGTAATCCCATTGAGAACAGATCTTCAAGCAGTAGCAATCCGTGTGTACATCAACCGTTTATACAGTCTGCTCACTGTACCTCCCTCCTAGTGAAGGGGTAGTTGCATCAGATCTGGCTAACAAATTAGCCAATCTCATCACCCAACTTCCAACCCCATTCCTACTGGTTGGAGACCTTAACGCAAGGCATCAACTTTGGGGAGACTATGATAACAACCCCAAGGAAAACATGATCGTGAGATGTATAGTGTCATTTTTTAATGATGGCACTCCAACATATTTTCATGTCCAGACTAACAGCTCTACCTGTGTATATCTATCTATCACTTTGCTCATCAGACTGTAGAGCAGATTACAGCTGGTCGGTGGATCCTGACGTGAGAAGAAGCGCTCACTACCCAGTTTTACTGACCTCATGCTTGACTGGCCCTCTTGCCCCACCGAGTAATAGGTGGAACACTAAGAAAGCCAAATGGCCAAAATTTAAACACCTCTCCCATCATTCTGGACACTTTCCTCAGGGTGACATTGACATGATCTTGGAGAACTTCCATGACCACGTCAACCAGGCGGCAAATTCATCTATGCCCCTCTCCAAAATTGTTTCCCACAAGACCCATCTTCCTTTTTGGTCTGAGGAATGCAGCCAAGCAGTGACAGAATGCAAATGAGTTTGTCGTCGCTACCACCGGAACCCTACTACTACCAATAAGTATGCCCGCAACCTAGCCAGGGCAGTGCGACATGCGTACCCTCCACCAGGCCCGCCGAATCTCCATAAAAGGGTACATCAACTCCATCAACCACCAAACTGCACCAGACAAAGTCTGGAAGAGAGTGAAGAAGCTCATGGGCAGAACAAGTGGCTTCTCTGCCCCCAATATAGTTGAAGCAGGTGAGCTTTTGGGAGACTTATTGAAAATTTCAAATGTCCTGGCAAAGACATTTGCTGACATCTCTAGCCCCAACAATTACCCCCTAGAATTCCAACGCGTCAGGAAAATGCAAGAACAGTGCATACTGAACTTCATGGATCCTTGTATGGATAATGAACCATATAACAACCTCTTTTCCATCCATGAACTTCAAAGTGCTCTTCAGAAATGTGGATCTACTGCACCTGGCCCGATGGTATCTCTTATGATATGATCAGGAATATGCATTCAACACTCATATCACACCTTCTTGATATATTTAACTATATCTGGATTAAGGGCTGTTTCTCTTCCAATTGGAGGGAAGCAATCATACTTCCCTTTGTAAATCAGGAAAGAAAGGGACACTTCCGACCCACTATCGCCCAATTGCCCTTACTTGTTCCCCATGCAAGCTTTTGGAAAGAATGGTGAATGCCAGGCTGGTATGGTTTCCGGAGGGAAATAACCTTATTTCTCCCTCACAAGCAGGTTGTAGGAAAAAGCAATACACCACAGACCTGCTGGTCAAAATGGAGGATTGCATCCGACAAGCTTTCTCAAAAAGACAGCACTCCATCGCTGTATGACTGGGGTATCAAGGGTCACCTCCCCAGATTCATACAACAATTTCTTGCTAGACGCACATTCCGAGTGAGAGTCGGAAATGTCGTGTCGGAGGCAGTTGACCAGATAGAGGGCGTACCACAGGGAAGTATTTTGAGCGTCACCTGCTTCTTGGTGGCCTTCAACAGTATCATTACTGACATTCCAGCAGAGACAATATCAACTCTCTATGTGGATGACTTGGCAATTGTCTCAATATCACCTCGACTGCCCTTTATCACCCGAAAATTGCAACAAGCCATTAATATCACTGCCAAGAATGCCACCGCAAAAAGCTTCCGACTATCATCCTCAAAAACGAAGGTAGTTCACTTCTACAACTTCAGGCGAGTTGAGTGGGAACAGCCAACCCTATTTCTATATGACTCCCCCATCTCATTTGAGCCCCACTTTAAATTTCTAAGGGTTATCTTTGACTCAAAGCTCTCTTGGGTCCCCCATATAACTGCTTTGAAAAAATCCTGCCTGAAGAGAATGGACATTCTAAAACTCTTATCACATGTTTCGTGGGGAAGTGACTGCCGTACCCTGTGGCTATTGTATACAGCCTTTATCCAGTCTAAGCTGGACTACGGGTCACAGGTGTACCCTTCAGCATCACCCTCAAACCTGGATAAACTCAATTCCATCAGGAACCAGGGTCTGCGTTTAGCTTTGGGAGCATTCAAGTCCTCCCCAATACCTAGTCTTTATGCAGAGGGTGGGGTTCTCCCACTACCCTTTCACCGCCTTAACCTTAACCTGCAGTACCTCTTTAGACGGCAACAACTTCCCCAATCACCTGTATATGAGTGCACCTACAATATTCACTCGGTAGCCTCATATGACAGGTTCCCTTCACTGACTCGCCCATTTGCCCTGTGCATGACTGAAGATACGGGTCAACTGAGGGAACTATCAGTAATCCCATATCAGATCCCAAAAGTACCCCTATGGCTATTACCACCAGTGAGGGTCTGCAAGGTGTTGGCAGAAGAACTGAATACCAAGTTCCTACCTTCCGTTCTACGATGCCTCTTCCATGAACATACTGTGCACCACAAACCAAGCACCTTTATATACACAGACGGATCGAAATCCCCTGACGGGGAAGGAGCCTTTGCTATCCTCCCCTTCCATCATGTGTCTGTGTGCCTGCCTAGTGCAGCCTCTATCTTCACGGCTGAGCTTGTCGCGATACAGCCTGCACCGTATACCATTGCTTCTTCACCCTCAGGATCATATACGATATTCTCTGATTCCCTCACCTCTTTAGAAGCCTTAGCCAATCTATTCCCAGATCACCCATTGGTTTCAAAGATACAGAAGTGGCTTTTTTTTATGTCCTCGCTCCACAAAATCTTATTTTGCTGGGTACCTAGCCACATAGGTATAAAAGGGAATGAGAGAGCAGACACTGTTGCCAAGACAGCAGCATCTCTAGGAACCATCACTCCTGCCCCTCTTCCTTTCCGAGATACTGTGCCACATATCCATGAGTATGTGGTCAACCAGTGGCAGAGGACATGGGATGAACTCCCCCCAACCAAACTGCATTCCATCAAACAGTCAGTTCGCCATTGGCCACCCACTACTAGAACCCGTACTCAGGATGTTATCCTATGCCGGCTGAGAATTGGGCATTGTTGCCTAACACATGGCTTTCTAATAGAAAGCCTTCAGCAGCCTCCAATGTGCACTCCCTGTGGAGTACCAATGTCCGTACTCGACCTATTCACCGAATGTACACGCTTCCAAACCCTAAGGCAAAGACTTTTCCCTTTTATTTGCCAAGGGATGCGTTCTCAGCAGGCCCTGAGAAGTATCCTTTCTGAGCACCAGAACACCTTTAGTATGAACAAAGGGCTAAAATTTTTATCAGAAACGAATCTACTAAAGGAAATTCAGTATTTTATAATTGTTAGAATGAGATAGACATGTCTTATTACTTTATTTTGATTTTACTATATTTTAGAAACATTTATTTTTCTTTGATTTTACTCCCTTTTATTTTCTACAGTTTTACTCGCTTTTATTCTAGATTTGTAACCAGAGTCTATGTTTTTTAACGAATATTTGAAATTTTAATGAACCCTTTTTGAAAATGGCTACGAGTTTGTCCACTTGGACCTACGCAGCATTCGCCTTTTATGTACCATTCATTCATTTTACCTACACTTTGTACCAGGAGGAGTGTTTCCACCTGGACAAAGTTCGACTGGTAGCCGTGGCGCCTTGGTGGACTGCATGCCATCCTGGAATCACCTAGCACCACCCCGTAAGGGCGTGGTGATTTGCCTTCCTGGCCGTCGTGCTGACGGGACTCAGCGCCCCGTCCGGCCCCAGCTTAGCCTCTACTCCTTTCTGACAGCCTGCGTTTTTACCCATCTTCCTCACTTTCCCTACAACCTACAACTTTCTCTGGTCGGCCTCTAATTTCACAGGGTAGACGCCGACCAGCTTCCTCTCACCCAACTATCCTGTATCAGGGCTGAGGGGGGAAAGGGACAAGGTTGCTTCATCCCCACCCACACTTCCTCCTTTCAATCTCTATCGATTTTACGCCATGCCGAAGGGCTGACTGGCCAATGGGCGGAAAGATGTGGTCATAAATGGGAGAGCTGGCGGCATATAGGGTTCACACCCAGCCCCGGCTAAAACCTGGGTTCGCCCTTCTTCCCCCAGCGTGAGCGTTTCCCGTAAGGCGAAACAACCTCGCGCCTCCACCGAGTCGTTAGACTCACAGGTGGCAACACCCCTGAAGCTGTGCGTGAGGCCAACTTCCAGGGCTACTAAAGCTCCCCCTCGAAAGGAGAACGGCACCGAAGGAGCTTCGACTCGTTCTCTCACACCCAGTGGTAGGCTGGGTTGCTCGGAGACGTGGATCCTCCAAAAGAGAGACCCCCGCCTCCGAACCCGCCCCGCCCGCCTAAGGTTTCGAGGCGGAGGCAGGAAAAAACTCGCGTGGCGAGCCCAACCTCCCACCGATAAGCCCTCAAAGGCGACAGCGCCTTTAACACATTGTCCGGCAAACAGCGCAGGAGTTTCGAGTTCCGAGAAGCGTACGGCCATTCAGGGCAAGTTCTCGCAGGAGAAAGGGACCGCAATTTCGGACCTCGCGTTCCGTGGCGGAATCCTTCGCGACCGCTTTCTCCGCATTCTCTAGCCGGGATGCTGCTCTGCCAGCATTCACTGTTCGTCCTGATGTGGCTGAAGCCTGCCGACTGGACTTTACCTTCAGAGGCGGAGAACCCTTCAATGACAAGTTTACCCTGAGTGAGTTACGTTCCGCTCTTGCTTCGTGCGCGGACACCGCCCATGGTCCGGACGATGTCCCGTACGCCATGCTTCGACACCTGGGTGAGCGAGGCATGGCCTTTCTCTTCGATTTGTTTAACAGGATCTGGGTCGAGGGTCTCCTCCAGGATTCCTTGCTAATTGCTACTCGCCTTTCGCAAACCGGGAAGAGATCACTCTACTCCAGCTGGTTTCTGCCCAATCTCTCTAACCTCTTGAGTGTGCAAGTTGATGGAGAAATTGATAAACGTTAGATTAGCCTTTTTTCTGGACAGCGGAGGCCATCTGTCTTCTGCACACTGCGGCTTCCGCAAGTTTCACTCCACGTCGGATGCTCTGCTCCAAGACTGGAAAATTCCGTCTGCGAGGCCTTCCTTAGTAAACAGCACTACGCCACGGTGTTTTTCGATCTGTAGAAGGCCAATGATACCGCATGGCGATACGGTATCATGGAGACTCTCCACATGATGGGGGCAAGAGGACGCCTCCCAATCTTTATATCTGAATTTTTGCGAGATCGTCGATTCTGCGTAAGGGTGGGGGGAGCCCTCTTCGGCCCAATGGAACAGGAAAAGGGTGTCCCGCAGGTAAGTGTCCTCAGTGTCACACTCTGCCCTGATCATCAACGGCATCACCTCGGTGTTCCTGGAAGATGTTTTCGCTACGCTTTACGTGGACGACCTTTCGATCTCTTTTGGCGCGGCCCAGATCCTAACTCTGGAGCGTCGACTCCAACAGGCATTGAACCGCGTCTCTCGCTATGCCGAAGCGCACAGGTTTTGGTTTTCCTTGGCCAAGACTAAGGTGGTGTACTCGTACTGCCATCCACGGCTTCACCCCGACCCAGACTTGTTTCTTAATGGGGTACGCCTGGAAGTGGTTGAATCGCACCGTTTCCTTGGTCTTGTATTTTACCGACGCCTCACCTGGGAGGCTCATATTCGCAGCCTTAGGGTCTGTTGTACCCGCGCCATGGATATTCTCCGTTCCGTGACGTTCAGCGCTTGGGGCGCTGATAGGGCTACTGCTTTACTTTTTTATCGATCCTTTGTTCGTTCGAAGCTCGACTACGGATGCGAGTTTTATGCATCCGGAGCTGAGCGTGTATTGCGGAAGGTGGATTCGATCCACCACACCGGCCTTCGCCTGGCGACCGATGCCTTCCGCACTTTCCCCATTGAGAGCCTACTAGTCGATGCTGGGAAGATGCCACTCGCTCTACGCCGTGCACAGTGCATTATTCGCTTATACGCGCAAGCCCGGCCCCTCCCTGAGTCGCCAATAGCTCTCAATGCATCCGCAGCTGATTTTTATGGTGTCTATGCCGTCGAGAGGCGCCAGTCATATCCTAAGCCCTTTGGGTTTAGGGCTAGAAAACTCCTTCGAGAGCTAGGTATAGCTCTCGGGCCGCTAGCGCCCCTGGTTCTGCCCAGGACGCCACCCTGGAAGGTACCACCTTTGACTATTTGTCGCCACGCTTCTGCTCTGAAAGCTTGTACAGCGCCGGGAGTATTGCGTTCGGCCTTTTTAGAGCATACTTCCTGTCACGCTGGAACCGTGCCAATGTATACGGATGGCTCTAAGTCACAAGGGTGGGGGGGGGGGTCCCACACCGTATCCCCTCAGTTGAAGTCAGCGGGGCTCTGCCAGCCGCTGTGTCTGTCTTCACGGCCGAGCTGGTTGCAATACACCGTTCAGTACGGGAGATTACGCGACGTGCCCGGTTCGGAGACCGGATTGTGATCTATAGCGACTCACAAAGCGCCCTGAATGCTCTCGAGGCATTGGAATCTCCGCATCCCCTGGTTCGCGATATCCGTGACACCACGTTTATCTTCTGCTGGGTTCCTGGACATGTAGGAATTGTGGGGAATGAGGGCGCCAAAGAGTCCGCGAGGACTCGGTGACCGGACCAACGTTTCGCTCTTCCTCACACCGACTACATGGCAGGAATACGAGCAGCTCTTCGGGCTGCTTGGCAAAGAAGATGGGAGACGGTCGAAGGGAACCTAAAGTTGCGTACCATTGCGCCGCGACTGTTTCCCAATGCCGCCACGGCTTCAGGTCGCTTTCTGTCGTCTTCGAATTGGACACACTCACGGGACGCACCGCCATTTGATGGAGCGCGTGCCAGCGCCCTACTGTGAAGACTGCGTTGTCCCCCAGACTGTTCGGCACATTCTTGTTGAATGTCCCAGTCAGGGTGATCTCCGCGCACGCCACCTGTCCCGGTACCGGGATGGGCGGGGTCGCTACCGCCTGTCCCCTGTACTCGGGACGAGTTCGTGCATATTGAGTGGTGGACTTGTAGACTTTTGGGGGGAGGCCGGCCTTCTCCCCTTTATTTAAATAGTTGGAGTTTTTTTGTTTTTTTAGTAGGTCGCACGTTCCTGCGCCGGGGGACCTCCCCCCCGATTCCAGAGCTCGCTTCCTACTTATTGCCTTTGTCCTTTTTAAAAATTTTTGTCGTTTTTCTGTTTTTTTTGCATCTTATTTTAAAATGCCTAGTATTAGGTAGTGTTGACTACGGCGACTAATGCCCAAGTAGGCAGTCGCCAGATGGGCTACCACAATGAAAAAAAATCATCTAGCACCAGGGTACGATGATAATAGGTGATCACCCACCCTACTCATTAGTGGACCCACCTATCTCTACCTCTTTATTTTTTACTCCTCTACCCCGCCGCACTTTCGTCCTCTTATGAGCCTTATTCCAGTGGCACTGTATACCGTGTGGTCCCTATCTGCTGCGAGTGCCGAGAGCCCCCGCTGGCTCGGGCAAGTTATTGGGTGCGTTGGACCGTCGACGATCACATTCTGTAATTTTCTGATCCCACGGAGACTTTTCTCTTAACCCCACAAGTCATTGGGGCTTCATATAATCTACTTTGCATGAGACCTTTTTTCCTTTTCTATGAATATAGTGACAATAGAAGAAAATATTGGGACTGCGCATGAGGATCCGCCTCCAAGCACGTCCTCACAAGAAGAAAAGGGAGTTCCTCCCTCGAATCTTATGCCTTCGACAGCCAAGCCCTTTTTCATTTCAGAGAAAGATCTTGCTGAGCTCGGCCGGCTGGCCTTGGGGCCCCTTCTGTGGGGAAGAGAAGCATATTCATTTTCCCACTTCCTCTCCTCAAAATAAAAATAGGAAGAAGTCAAAGAGGACTAAGGGTTTCTCTCCCTCCCAAGGGGCTCCGGAGACGAACAGGACCGCTCCCGTTTCGGCACGCGACCACGCCATGTTCGGCATGTCCAGCCTTAAGGCACACTTGGGTGAGAATGCAGACAAAAACAAATGTCGCCACTGCGCTGAGTGGAGTCTCGATTACGTCTGGGTCTGCCGATCAGAAACTACCTGGCATTTTCTAGCGGGCTGGCTTCAAATGTTTTCTAGTTATTCGCTTCCCATATAGCAGCATGTTGGCCAAGGAAAACATAATCCATCCAAGAACATTAGTTAGTTTGACTATTAGAGAGGTGAAAGTGAGCCATTTCTCGGACGGGAGCCTTCTAGTGAATCCATCGGACCCTTCTGAGTCGGCCATGATTAGTGCCCTTCAGACACTTAATGGTTCGCCGGTGAGTTTGACCCCGCACTCTACCAGAACTTCGTGAAAGGACTGGTTTATTTGGGAGAACTCGTGGAATACTCTTTAGAAGACATCACTTTAGAACTAGCCGACCACGGGGCTCTCAAGCCGAGCGTGTGATGAGAAAATAGTGAAGGGCCTTGAGATCCAAGCATCCACTCTTCGTTACGTTCGACCGTACCAGGTTCCTTGAATCGGTCGTGCAAGTTGGTATCGTTACCGCGTGAAGGCATTGGTGCCACTGCTGCGGAAGTGCTAGTAGTACCACCGCTTTCCTATACGAATTGCTCGCGTAGACGTGCAAAGTCGGGTTTATCCGAAATTTGTGTAAGTTGTTCTTAAACCATGCACGATAAGCCCTTATCGTGTATAGCTGTTCGACCAACCGCGCCCGAAGTTTTGCCTACGGGAAGCGTACGGCCATTCCCGTGACGATCTTTCTCTTCGAGTAGGGCACCGAAGTTTTGCCTTCGGGAAGCGTACCGCCATTCCCGAGACGGTCTTCTCTTCGAGGAGGGCACCTGCATCTCCGAGCTAGGCCTAGTGAGCATATTCCTAAAATGGAATTGCTGCGAAGACCGGGCCAACTTGAAGGAGCTACGGAAGCTCGTCTCCTCCCGTCCCCCTTACCTAGCTATCTCTGTACTAGACCATGCTGTGCGCGTGTCCCCTTTCCCCTCCCCACCGCGGGTTTAACGGTTTTGCGACCCCAATACCACGCGATGTGGGTCCGGCAAGAGGATGCGCGATTTACACCTGGCATGGTTTTCGTTCTTCCATTTGATATAAAGTATATTTTCTCTGTAAATTCCACCGTCTACCGACTTCTATTTGGGGTATTTGTACCACCTCGTGGCACGGTTGCAGGGTCCCTTTATTCTACTCTGTGATTATATGAACGGTAGACACCCCCTGTTTGATAACTATACGATCGATCCTAAGGTGGAGGGCGGGGGGAGGGGGGTCAGGTTCTTACCGACCCGTTCGACGAGCTGGAGATAGGTGTCCTAAATATGGACGAGTTTACGCATCACTGCCCGAGAACCGCCAGATTTTGGGTGGGAAGTGGTCGATGTCCTCATGGTAGTGATCATATTTCCAATCATATATCATTTTCTGGACTGCTGCCGTCTGAAAGATTATGGCGGTGGTCCGCATTTCAGGAAATGACTGATTTTTCTGTCCCAGGTGAGGAGTTTAGGCCGGTGGATTAGGCCGTTGAGTTCTCCAGCAACCTCATCGCTATGGGCCTAACTACTATTCCTAGAACGTCTGGCCGTTTTGTACGACCCTCAAACAGAAGCGTATGCCTACCTTCCCTAAAAGCGCCACCTGAACGATTTCATTGTCGATTAACTATTTCGAGCTAGGTCTCAGGTTCCGGTATGTTTCGAAGCTCGCCCACCGCTCTTCCTGGCCTACATACGTGTTTTCACTTAACGGGAAGACCACCCTACAGATGTGTAGAAGCGAGTCAAAAGGATTTGGTGCAAGTTCTCAGAGGATCTCCCTCCCGTTCTCCAGTAGAATGGGGCTGCAATCTCGGATCCCCCTCCCCCCAATACCTCTAAACTCCTACGTGTGCAAGTTGATGGAAAAATTGGTGAATGTTAGATTAGCCTTTTTTTTCTGGATAGCGGAGGTCAACTGTCTTGCGCACAGTGCGGCTTCCACAAGTTCCACTCCACGTCGATGCTCTGCTCCGACTGGAAAATGCTATCTGCGAGGCCTTCATTCTTATACAGCACTACGCCAACACTTTTTTCGATATGGAGAAGGCACGTAATACCGCATGCCGATACGGTATCATTGAGACCCTCCACGCGATGGGGGACGAGGGACGCCTCCCAATTTTTATCTCTTAATTTCTGCGAGATCATCGATTTTGCTTACGGGTTCTTTACGGTCAAACGGGGCATGAAAAGGGCGTCCCACTATAAAGTATCCTCAGGATCACACTTTGACCTGAGCATCAACTGTATCACCTCAGTGCTGCCGAAAGATGTTCTCGTTATGCTCTGTGTGGATGACCTTTCGATCTCTTTTGTTGCGGCCCAGATGCCAAGTCTAGAGCGTCGAATCCATCGGGCATTGAACCGCGTCTCTCGCTATGCCGAAGCGCACAGGTTTTGGTTTTCCTTGGCCAATACTAAGGTGGTACATTTTTACCGCCATCCATGGCTCCACCCCGAACTAGTCCTGTTCCTAAATGGGGTTCGCTGGAAGTGTTAGATTTGCAGTTTCCTTCGTCTTTTATTTGACTGACGCCTCACCTGTGACGCTCATGTTCTCAGCCTTAGAGTCTCTTGGACATTCTTCGTCCAAGGACGTACAGCCCTTGAGTTGCTGATGAACGGTACTCAGTTACTTTTCTACCGATCCTTTGTTCGTTCGAACCTTTATTACGGATGCGAGTTTTATGCATCCGCAGCCGAGAGTGTTGTATTACGGAAAGTGGACTCGGTCCACAACACTGGTCTCCGCCTGGCGACCGTTATCTTCCGCAAGTCACCCATTGAGAGCCTACTTTTCGATGCTGGGGAGATGCCACTCGCTCTGCGCCGTGCACAGTGCATTATTCGCCTATATGCATGAGCACGGCGCCTCTTTCAGTCGCCAACGGCTTTCACTGTATCCGCAGCCGATCTCGACGGTGCCAATGCCGCCGAAAGATATTTAAAGGTGGAAACCACCTTTAACTATCTATGGCCGCGCCTCTGCTCCCAAGCTTCCACAGCACCGAGAGTTTAGCCTTCAGCCTTTTTGGGTGCGCACTTCCTGTCACGCTGGATCCGAGCCTTTGCACCCGGATTGCTCCGGGTCACAGGAGAGAGGTGTCGGCTTTCATCTGTTTGAAGTCAGCGGCCTATACCAGGCGCTGCGTCTGTCTTCATGGCCGAGATTGTTGCCCTACACCGCTTGGTACGGGAGATAACGCGTCGTCCCCGGTTCGGAGATCGGATTATGATCTTTAGCAAGTTACAAACCGTCCTATTTGGTCACGGGGCATTTAAATCTCCGCATCCACATGGTTTGCCGTATCCGTGACTCCACGATTGCCGCTAGGTGGGTTGATGTCGAGATTATCTTCTGAGTTTCTAGACACGTAGAGATTGCAGGAAATTATGGCGCCAAAGAGTCCTCGAGAATTAGGTGACCAGACGAGCGTTTTGCTCTTCCGCACACTGTCTACATGGCCGGAATCTCTTTAACCCTCCGGACTGCCTGACAAAAAGATGGGAGACGGTCGATGGAAAGCTAAAGTTGCGTGTCCTCGCGCCGTGACGGATTCAGGTTGCTTTCTACACCTTATTGTGGCGATTGCGTTGTCCCCAAGACTGTTCGGCAGATTCTTGTTGAATCTCCCAGTCTGAGTGATCTTTGCGCACGTTACCTGTCCCGATATCGGGACGAACGGGGTCGCTACTGCTTGTCCCTTGTACACAGACTTGTGTATTATCTGACTCTTTGGAGGAAGCTGGCCTCTTCTATTTTATTTCTCTCTCCTTGGTGTTGGTCACCTGCTCCTTTGCTAGGGAGAAGCGATCCTACTCCCGACGCCGAAGCTGTCTCTTTTTAATGTAGCATAGTGATAGTTTTAAATTGGTTGCGGCGAATTGACCTTCGTAGCAATCCCCAAATGTGCGCTATTAAAAAAACATAACAGAAAACTATCCATAGCCCCCCCCTCCCCCCACCGAACTTTGTGCTCCACTATCGATTGTTCCTCGTAGTCGTCTGTGCTGCATGGTTGATCGCGCTTTCTCTGTATTTGCCCTGAATATCTGGAATGATCTGCCTACTGGTATAACCTCATCCTCTTTCCTTGGTCTGTTCAAGTGTGACTTCAAGACTCATCTTTTCTCTTGTTTTTGGTCCTCAAGAAATAGTCGCCAGTTCCAAGTATCCTTCGCAAGTGAAGGCCGACCTTTATTCCTGGACAACCGAAGAGATTTATCCTCAGTCCTTATGCTCGCTTTTTATTATCCAATGTTCTTCCTTTCCTATATCCGCGTCGAAGTACACCACTTGCCTTTCCAATAATCGAAATGGGGCCCTCCCTTCATGGGAAATAGAAGGGGCATGTTCAAAATAGTTGCCTGCCTTTCTCTTCGCAAGTGCTCCCAGTAGTCTTTCCTTACTATCTAACTCCCTCACATCTCCATCCTCGACGTATGCCTTTAGTGGTAGTTGCCAGATGAGCGCTACTTAAAAAAAAAAAAACCTTTTTAAGACTATGTCGTACATGCCCTTCGTTGATTTTATTTATTCTTATAAGATATATAATAATCCCGGTCCCCAACACTCAAAGTAAACATCATTTTCCTACCCTACCTTCCGGTACGTGTTTTAATATGCGATGGTAGTAGTGTGCGGGGCTGTCATAGCTCCCGCCCAATCTTGCTGGTGTTTGCGTGAAAGCGGTTGATGATGTAAATTCCGCAAATTGCCCCTTCCTTAACTTTTTGGCCAACTTCTAAATAAATAAGCTAAAGTATTTTCGCTCCTCCTTTAGGCTTACCGTACTCTTCCACGTGAGGAGGCATCGAAGCTTCTGGCCAACATCCCCGTCCGGCGAGGAGTCGGGGTCTTGGCGAACTCACGCAATGTTGGAATCGAACTCTCTAAAAAAATCCACAAATATTTCACCGAAAATGAAGCAACCGCGTCTCTCTAAATGTCTTCACCACTCATTGATAATTATATCGAGGACGGAAATTTACCTGTCGGAGGATTGGTTAAATCCGCATCCCAACCATTTTCATGAGGGACGAAATTGAATAAGAAGAAAGTAGTTATAAAACAACTCGGGGCCAACTTCAACTTGATTTTTTTGGATGCGTTTCCCGCTTGACAATAAATAGACAAAATTTTGCTTTCTCATGCTTTATTAAGGTATTTTAAATTAGTACTCATGGATTCATCTTTTTGTATCCTTATTGTGGAGACAAAACAACCTTTTCTTTCTGCCATATCGCTCATTTATGCCGCAGATGGTTAGTGCCATTATTAGCGAAAGGAATGTTTGTGATCCATTGCGGAAATTGTACACAGGATGTCACTGTCGTTTATGTTTAGACTTTGGTCATTTTGTGAAGCCTAACGTTTGGAGAGACTTAGTACCTCCTTACCTAACATTTAAGTTAGCTAGGTAGTTTCATGCTCTCAGCTCCTAGTAGGCTTCTCTTATGGCCTTCCCCACATTTTGACTCAACCTAAATTCAGTTTTTTCATATGGGTCCCCTTAGAAACTTTGTACCGGACATTTTGCCTTTTGCATTTTTGTCTTAAATAAAAATAAATTTAATTTGGCCTCAAGTTTTCTTAACCCGTGGCGGGTGTGTCCAGTTTGAAAGGAAGGGGGGCGGCATTGAGTAGAGAAAGTGCTCTAAGAAACAAAACGGCTCCCAAAGCTGGGAACATGAGCAGTCTACGAAAAAAATTATACCGCGGAACCTCGCAAGCAGGGCCTCATGTAGCGTTACACGTCGCCCCTGGAGGTGCAGCACCAACCTTCTCAAGGTCATTTTTGCCTCTCTTCCACACTTTATATCCCAACCTCTGCTTGTCTGGAGGCTTTAATGTCCTTCATCCCCCCACCCACCCCCATATGAAGGAGGCTTAGACAGTGGTGGTAAGTACCACAACAGTCACTGCCAAGAGAAACTGGTGCCCTCTTTGAGGTCTTCATTTGTACCTCTTCTAAGTGTATCCTTCCTTCCTCCCCACCTCCTCTCTCCGGAGACTGGGGCTCCTGCCTTTTTTCTCCGAGAGGGGTATCAGCTCTGACCCTTGTGCTGGCTACAAACAATGGACTTGTCCGCTTCACTCTTTCCCCTCCCTTTATTTATTGTGTATTAATTTTTTCATATTTCATTTATGTTCTCTACCTGCCCCTCCCTTGTTCCTTTTTTTCGCCACCTTACCGAGGGGTTCCGCCTTCCCGCATGTTGACTGTGCGTAGAAACCCTTTAACTCTCCTCTCCCCACGTCTGGAAATCAAGCTTGCCTCCTGAGTTGCGCCCTTGAGGTGGGCCACAGTTCTTTGGCGGGATGATTTTGTGTCAAATGGCTGTTCAATCGGTCGGTCCATCGGGGGGGCACCCACGTGGACTTAGGGGTCAATCGGCACCTGGAGTCTTGGTACGCCATTAGTCCGGTGCTGCTGTCAGGGTCACTGTGGTTACCCGAGTATACCAGGTGTGGTATCGCTGGACCCGCTGGGAGATTAGTCCTTCCTTCGCCAGCATAGTTCATCCCCATGGAAGGCTCAATGTAGAGTGGTGAACCCGCCTGGTGAATAAAAGTTTCTGGTCCTCGCGCTACTGCATCTTGTTCTAGTCCCACCTTCTCCGCATATGTTGATCCAGACCTAGATCGCCACTGGTTCCTTGTCTGTGATTCCTTCAGATTCCCCAGAAACCATTGAGAACATCCTAAAATTTGGAATAGGTTTCGGACCCATCTAGATAAAAAAACTCCACTGATGCCACTCTCATGTAATCGTGGTCCATCAAACGCGAAAGTTCTCCTATTTCCCTCGACCAAAATTCTTTCCGGCACTTGTGATACATCATGCCACAAAGAGGCACCTCCCAGTAGGAGATTGGCTCTTCCATGCCTGATATACAAACACTTTTAGAAGTTCACCCATTCCCGCGTGACCTACCCTCTACTCTCTTTCCCTTGTCTCCTGTGCATCAAGGCTCTTCTCACTCTTACCCCACTTCATCTCCGGACCCAGTAAGGGGCACGGCGATTTGCTCTCCTGGCGGCCCTGCTGACGGGACTCAGCGCCCTGTCGGGCCCCAACTTAGTCTCTTCTTTCTGACACCCTGTCTTCTTACCCAGCTTTCTCATTTATCCTACAACCTCTCCCACAAGTTTCTCTGGTCGGCCTCTAATTTCGCAGCTTCCTCACACCCAAACATCCCGGATCGGAGTTTGGGGTGAGAGGGGGCGTTGTCCCCTCACTCCTGAAGTCCGGTTTGGAGTGGTGGGTTTTTAATAACAACCTCCATCACCCCCTACCCTCGCCTTCCTGGCATATCCTCTCTCTCTCTCTCTCTCTCTCTCTCTCTCTCTCTCTCT